>OY856409.1:752965113-753565113 GCA_963693085.1 Alisma plantago-aquatica
ATTTGTGCATCAAGTTCGAAGAAGATATCAATCTATAATGAAGAAATGATAGTAGCTGGTTGTTTTATAGGCTTTCTCATATTCAATCGGAAGAGTTTAGGTAAGACTTTCCAAGAAACTCTCGACGGGAGAATCGAGTCTATTCAGGAAGAATCGCAGCAATTATCAAATCCTAACGAAGTCCTTCCTCCGGAATCCAATGAACAACAATGATTACTTAGGATCAGCTTGCAAATTTGTGGCACCGTAGTAGAATCATTACCGACGGCACGTTGTGCCCCTAAGTGCGAAAAGACAGTGCAAGCTTTGTTATGCCGAAACCTAAATGTGAAGTCAGAAACACTTCTAAATGCCACTTCTTCCCGTCGCATCCGTCTTCAGGACGATATAGTCACAGGGTTTCACTTTGGGGTGAGTGAAAGATTTGTCCCCGGGTGTACGTTGAAAGCTTTCGCTTCCATTGTAGAACTAATTCGAGAAAGCTTGTTAATCTTAAAAATGGTTCGGGATCTCCCTTCCCAAATCCCTCCGCGGGGGGACTCTCCTCTCTATTCTCTATTTGTCGATAGCCCCTCTTTAGTAAATATGTCTGGGCACCATGATTCATTTCAGTGAGGGGCAGGCAATCAAATCACATCTCAAAAGAGGGATCCAAACCCTCGCCAACCCCCTGATGCCAGCTCAAACATCTTTTCCGACGGCCAATGACTACTAAGCGTAAGCAGGAGAATGAATCTCTCTCGTCACGATCGAGGGATGAATCAATCGATAGGGAGAGGAAAGGAAATTGAGCTCGACTGATAGGGAGAGGGGGACCGCTGTCTGAAAAGTCTGAAGTAGGAGGACTTGAGACCCACCATATTTTGGAGGTACCACATTAACTCCCTACCCCTTCCCAACCCATGCATTTCTCTTTTGGAGTCAATCCCATGTGGGCGAATGAAAGTCCTCCACGAGGAGAGGGCCCTTCCTTAAAGAAATGAGGTTGAAGGGGTAGGGGGTAGGAGGGAAGAGGTCTGGAGAAGGGCCAACCCTCATGAGTGAAAATCCTCCGGGCCCCGACCCTTTGTACAGAGAGTCGTTCGGTTTGGCATTCATCCTTCCTCTATGGATCACCATCACTACCCAGCTCCGTCACCTTTCCGTCTGTTGAGACATATGAGGGCTCAGGTCATAATTCGTGGGCCCTACCGTACCGAAAAATGAGTGACTTTTTTTTGGGGGGGGAACCGTGCATGAGCGCACCCCGCGGAACCCCCCGTCTTAGGCCCTACATCTCCTATGAAGAATGAAGATGAGAGGGGGGAAACTGGGAGGAAGTAGAGGATTTCGAACTTTCTATGATTGCTCGCACGGAAAGGATGAAATCCCCGGAGAGGCAGTTTGAAGAGAGGTTGTACTCGCTTCCGATACACCGGCCAGATGGAAGGAAGTGATAATGGAAGGCAATTTCGGAAATCGGATATGATGAGGGGATGAATCAGAAGGAAAGATCCCACTTTCTTTCTACCAGTGCCGGAGGAACATGGATAAATAAACAGTTACGGAATGGATAGATGAGACAAACAAGAAAAAGGGTTATCTGAAGTTCAGGAGAAAGAGGGCAGAAGCGGATCTTTCTTTTGATCCCATCGGGGGAAATGATGCATTTCCATAGAGATAAAGGGAAAGGAGTGATGGATGTGTGAGGCCATGACGTCAGACGGGGAAGTCCGGGGGCTCTGAAATTGCACTGCTTTTCCTTACCATGGGCGGAGTCCGGTTCCAACATTCCGTTCAGCCTGAGACTGGAACGAGATTTTGATTGGTACAAAAATGCGGGGTCAGAGCCCCAAGTGTATTGGGGAGATCAAAAGAACTCAGTGCAGTTACGATCCAATCCGGTGCCCCCCCCAGAAAAAAGAGAATACAGAAAAAAATGCAAAAAGGTTTGATGACAGGGCCGAAGTTCGCTTAGTACATAAGTTGAGAAGACCTACGGCGAGTAGAGCGCATGCGAAAAAGGAGCTTCGTCGAAGTCAAAATCAAGGGAAGGGGACTGCAATGAGCATGAGACAGACAAGCGCTTCTTCCCCCTGGCGAAGCGGCTTCGCGGTACCATGCAAAGGCTCAGTCCTCCTATCGCAAACTGCTTTTCTACTGCATCGGGGCGAACATCTCGTTTTTGGATCTTTCATTCATATATATATAAGGAAATAAACCGGAGAAGGTCTTGATGACTTTTCAAAGGGTTCGGAGTTGGGTCCCCGGCATAAATCTCCTTGGCTTGGGTTCGCAAGCCATATGAATGGAATGGCATAGGAAAGCCACCATTGTACTCCCCCACTCCCCGACGCGACGGGCCGAAAGATTGGATCGCGGTCTTTGAGTCCTTCTTACGTTACGGCCGTGGGCGAGTTCGGTCTTGCTCTCTCGTCTTCTTTCTTCCACCTTCCTCTCGTAATTGATCCGTTCCTCTACGTCGTCCGTCAGATTGGCGTCGGGTGAGCGATAGCGGCTCCTGTTTACTAAGAGATCCTCCGCCGCGTTTCTCACATAAAAAAGCACATACTGATCTGGAATATTACAATATACTCCTCACTGAAAAGGATCATATACAGCCTGGTACTACCAGAAACGTCGTGATATCCGACCATAATCCGTATGGAGCCGAAGGCGAAGCAGCGGGCCCCCTTCCCAACAAAACAAAAGTACGTCACGCTTGGAGTCAGGGGGCCGGAGGGCGGGGGAGGTAGCGTGCAAATGAGCACTGAAGAGGGTTGGTGTGTCCCCGCCCCATCGGGGAACCACCTGACTGAAGAAGCCTTCCTGGGCCGGAAAGCGGTCCGAACACCTCCCGGTCACTCCCCTTATCGAGTGCGCTGGACGCTCGGAACTCCGGGCGTCAGAAGACGACAGAGGAAGGAGCTTGAGGGTCTATTCAAAGCCAATGTTCTGACCCCTGAGGAAAATGGTTCTTTCCGGGACCTCCCTGAGGACTCTCTCTCATCTGTGACAGGGGGGAAGGCACAAGGATACAATGGGAATCCAAAAGCGGGGGCCCATCTTCGAGGATCGGTATTTGAATAGAAGGCATATTGTACTTTTTCTCCCGTGCCCCCCGACATTGAGGATTTTTTTCTGAACTGAGGAAATGCAAACTTTTTTTTCTCCTCTCTTCAATTTTCCCATGTAGTTCGTCATTCAAACCAACGATTCTCTTCGTCGTGATGAAGTCATAGAGAGAGACTTTCTTTTTCTAGTATCACTTCTATAAATACAATGAAAGAACCATCCCTTCCTATTTCTTTGTCCTGTCATACCGAAAGAAAATGAGACCAAAAAGAGCCCCCACTTGAGGGACGAAGTAGCTCGACCGATAGGGAGAGGAGGTGGGGTGAAGGGGCGGTTTACATACAACCGGGACAAAGTGGTTTATGATGGAATCTCAGAGGCATTCTTTTCATTTGGTAGATCCAAGTCCATGGCCTATTTCGGGTTCACTCGGAGCTTTGGCAACCACCGTAGGAGGTGTGATGTACATGCACTCATTTCAAGGGGGTGCAACTCTTCTCAGTTTGGACCTAATATTGATCATATATACCATGTTCGTATGGTGGCGTGATGTTCTACGTGAATCCACGTTGGAAGGACATCATACAAAAGCAGTACAATTAGGACCTCGATATGGTTCTATTCTGTTCATAGTATCGGAGGTTATGTTCCTTTTTGCTCTTTTTCGGGCTTCTTCTCATTCTTCTTTGGCACCCACGGTAGAGATCGGAGGTATTTGGCCCCCAAAAGGGATTGCGGTTTTAGATCCTCGGGAAATCCCTTTTCTTAATACCCCTATTTTCCCTTCATCTGGAGCTGCCGTAACTTGGGCTCATCATGCCCTCCTCGCGGGGAAGGAAAAATGGGCAGTTTACGGTTTAGTAGCTACCGTTTTACTCGCTCTAGTATTCACTAGCTTTCAAGGAATGGAATATTACCAAGCACCCTCCACAATTTCAGATAGTATTTATGGTTCTACCTTTTTCTCAGCAACAGGCTTTCATGGTTTTCATGTGATTATAGGTACTCTTTTCTTGATCATATGTGGTATTCGCCAATATCTTGATCATCTGACCAAGGAGCATCACGTTGGCTTTGAAGCAGCTACATGGTACTGGCATTTTGTAGACGTGGTTCGGTTATTCCCATTTGTCTCGGTATATTGGTGGGGAGGTATATGAAAGAAGGAATAAGTGGATTGAGGTTCTATGATATTCAAGATCCCAGTAAGGTAGAGTAGGTCGGGCCTAGGGTTTCCAATCCAGACGGCCTATGGTTCACAGCCCGGACTGCTCATTCTGCTAATGAAACTGGACTATGGCTGCTGAAAACATCGCCATAGGATTAGACCAGGGGTGATTCCAGTTCCAATCAGTCTCCTCCTCACTACCTAAACCACTCTTACAAAACAGAAAGAGCTTCTTCTCTCTCATACGTCTGTCTGATTTATTCCTTGCCTAGCTCCTTGACTCTGGCTACAGAGTTGGATAGATTCCACTTATCCGGGACACATTGACTTGGAAGTCGGTAACTAAGTGAGAGAATGGCTCTAATGAAACTCACAATCCCTTTCAGCTCGTGCATACACAGAATCATTCTATCCTTTCGTCCCTCGCTGCCGCGAGCCTTGACTCCCAAGACCGGATTCATTCACTCTTCTCCTTCCCTTGCTTCTTCTCGCCCTCCGTTTATGGTTGGAAGTTTGAAATTCATTGAAGAGGAGAGCAAAAGGAGTCTTTCTCTTGACCTGACTATCAAGCCTTACTAGCAAAGAGTTTCTTAGGCAAGGAAATTCAGTTCTAGGTCAGTCAAGCCAGTCAGTAGGGAAGTCCTCGCGCAATAGATAGTATATAAAGTAGGAAAAGGAGAGAACCCCCTTCACTTAATCAAAAGCGACTCCCAGGTCTCTGACTTCGAGGGACTCTACTGGGCTTTCTTCCACCACCAATATATGGAGGGATATTTGGAAAGGGGATTTCTTCTATTTAGGTTTGAATTTGAACAATTTTCAGAAAGAAAGGTAAGCCAATCCATCCCGTGGGAATTCTCGTACATCTCCTTCCAAAATTCCTAAATCCATCTTTTTTTATCCAGGCAAACGAATATTCAAAGAGGTAGGTTCTAGAGTATCATGCCAGCCGATGTTTGCTTATTTGAGGGAAACTGGCATGACAAAGAATTGCCCTCTAGAGGAACATTGCGCTTTCGAAGACCCGGAAACTGCAGTCCCTGTCTCCTTTTTGACACCTTCTTTTTCTCCCTCTCATTCATATTCATAATGCTTTCCCCGCGAGGGCTAAATGATGAGACTATCGTTCTGTGCATCCGCTGTGATATACTATATGAGATGAGGTCTTGCAGAGCCTCGTATTGGCTAGCGTTCTGGAGCCACAGTCGAGGTTTTTCTTTGATATCATCGTCTGAATGCCTTCCTTTTGTGTCGTGTCTGGTCGGAGAATCGTTCTGTGGAGGGAGACTCCTTCCCTTTCTGGTAGGTGGGTTCAGTTGTTAGTGGACTAGCGTCGACGCTTCTCCTTGTCCCCTTTCCGCATTCGCGCATGACCTACACTTCAGGTTTTCCCATTGCCCTGCAGGAACTCGCGTCCTTCTCTCGTGACTCCAGGCCCTCTCCCTATCGGTCGATTCGTCCCTCTCCGTTTGCCTCATTCATCCGGTGCGGAGGGGTGCGTCACGTCGTCCACAGCCCCTTGCCCTATCCATGCTTTCCGCTTTCCCGGTATTGTATTACGGAAGCTTTGGCCCTTCGTGTTGCCTCTTTACACTGATCCCCATTCAACTCTCTTCTTGCCCGAATCCCGCCTGCCTTCACCAGCTGGACTCCTTACCCGCCTGCCCTTGCTTCCCGTACAGTGCCTCTTTTCTGACCTCGTTGCACGGGCAGATCGTCGCCTCTCCTTTCAGTCGAGTCATGTTGTACCTCTCGCTTTGCTCGATTTGTACCTTCTCCTTTCAGTCGAGTCACTTTGTGCCTCGCCTTTCTATAAGTCTCCTTGAGGAGCAGAGCAGTCAGGGTTCTCACAGGGCTGTCTGACTGACGGGCATCAGGTTGTCTCCTCTAGTTGCTGGTCTACTTGTTGGTTCCATTTCTGGGGGAATGATGTGACCGACCCTATCCTTTCTGTTTTGACACTCTGAATCTGGTCGAAGATGATCCTTCTTTCGTTCGGGCCATAAAGACAACATCAGAAGGTTTTTCCTCTGCTTCAGCTTCCAGGCAGAGGACTTCAAGACAGCTGAGTGTTGTTGCCTCCTCTAGCTCCTCCAAACCTTTCTTGGATTCTAGCGAAGGTGTGTGCAGGCGCTTGACTGTGATTGTCTCCTCACTAGAATGTATCGTCCATCTCAGTGACGCGGCGGAACGGGCGAGCGCATCGGATAACGCATTCTGACTTCTGGGAGACGTGAGTGACCTCCTTGAATTTCAGAAGTCAGGATTGCGTAAACTTAGCGTACTCGGATAGTCGTGTATCAAGGGCACGAGACTTGCCAAGAGTCTGGTGGATCACAAGTTGGGAATCTCCTACCAAGGTGAGAAACTCCACTCCAAGATCGAGTGCGTGTGTCAACCCTAGAATTCTCATATTCGGCCACATTGTTGGTAGCAGGGAACAGGACTGGCAAATGACATGGTGAGTCCTTGAGGTGTGAGAAGGACTGCCCCTATTCCTACCCCTTGTGCATTCAGCATCGAAGTGCAGAACCCACACATTTTGATTGTGAACTTCATCGATCCGTATGGATCGGCTCCTCATCCGTGATAGGAAGGCTAGCAAAATGGTCAACAATGGCTTGGGCTTTTATTTTTGGTGGACAAACTTGAGATCGAATTCAGTGAGTAACATTTGCCACCTTGCCAGTCGACCTGACAAGGCTTCTCGAACATTTGATCGAATCCATTTTCGCGATGTACCAAACCTTGTGGGCCAGAAAGTAGTGTCTGAGTTTCTGAGAGGCCCAAACTAAGGCTAAGCACGTCTTCTCTATATGAGAGTAGTTCTTGTTCTTATCATAGGGAAAAAATACCCGACTCAAGTAGTACACTGCCCTTTCCTTCTTCTGGTCGTCGTGCTGTGCTAGAATAACCCCAAGGGAGTCTTCGAAGACGGAGAGGTATAGAAGCAAGGGGCGTCCCAATACGGGCGTTGTTAGGACGGGCGGTGTAAGGAGGTAGTGCTTAATCTCATCGAATGCAAGTTGGCACTTGGCATCCCAATGAAACTCAGCCTCGGAGAAGTGGGAAAAAGGGCTTGCATCGCTCGGCGTGTTGAGCGATGAAGCGGCGAATAAACTGCCTCCATCAATCCTCTGAGCTCCTTTTGGTTCATTTGGGGAGGCATCTCCATAATGGCTTTCGCCTTGGAGGGATCCACCTCAATCCCTCGTCTCTCGAAGAGACGGGGACCTGTCTAAGATGCGGATTGATTTGAAAAGATTCCATAGGATCGATTACATCCCTCTTCCGCAATGGATCAAGGGAGGGTCGAGTGACCTGAATTACATCCCTGTTTGCAGCACGATTGGAATTATTGACATACCTTCAACTTGACTACTTCCGCTTCGTCCACACCGCGCGGGAACTTCGCGGAACGCTCCCCTACCGATGCTTTTTGACATCCCACTCAGCGCGACGCCCCGTTCATCTTCGGCGCAGGTCGATCAGTGAGCTATTATGCACTCTTTCAAGTCTAGGCAAACCTCCTAGCTGTCTCTGCACCCCTACCTCCTTTGTCACTGAGCGGTCATTTAGGGGCCTTAGCTGGTGATCCGGGCTTGGGAACTTCCTTCTTTTCTTTGAAGGACAATATTTGGAGGATATTTATATGCCTCTGCTAATGTTTGACATGCTGCTAGAACCGCTGCACTCGGCGCTTCTTGAGTAGACCGGACCCAACAAAGAAGATGTCTTTCCAGAACACCCATATTGGGGGTCTTTCACCATCAGATACCACATAGGAACCCATGGATAACCTGCGACAAATACGATGTATACGAGAAGGGGATATCCATGGTTTTCACACACCCACAAGACGTGTTCAGGGAACTTTACCTGACGAAGGCGAGCAACAGATAAATCCAATACCACGTATATTCTATATGATTATGATGATGATCGCAGAATCTATAAAGAAAATTGGAGTCAGAGAGAATAGGTCCGATCAAAGGGATTGGTTACCCTCCCCCACTACTATGGTTCTGAGACCGGCGCGTAGAGAGGAACCAGAGAGAGGCGGTTGTTTCTTCTTCTTCTCAACATCGACTTCATGAGTCTACCCATCAGGCATGAGAATATGATCAAGGCCAATTCTTTTCTGCCTGCATAAGGGGCGGGACAAAACCTCCGCAACAATGTTGGGAGAAGGCAATTACCACTGAACCTAGCTGCTGCGACCCATCAAAGATTTGCACATTACCGTTGTCAGTTTCAGGTGTCTTTGTCTCTGGGTTGACAACACCACGGGAAATCCTTGGATTTTTTTTTTCCCCATGGCCCATATTTTATCCTTCGACGTCGACCTCCGGCGGGGGCTTTACCCTTCCCATTCAGCTCAATGAATCAATCGATTTCCTTTTTCATAATAGTCTTTCTCACCATCATTTCCCCGAGAGTTTTGACCCCGCTTCTCAATATTATGAGACAACGAAACATTATTCTGCCTTGAGTCAACGTCGGGCGTGGTCCAGTAAAGCCTATCTCGTGTGTTTTTAGCGCCCTTTCTTTGAACCTTGTCAATGATCGTTAAAGATATGAACTGAGTGCCATTTGAGAGTCAGATCGAACAAAGGAGAGGGATATGGAAAGGATGAAATAATGAAAGAGGAAGTCATTGCTAGTAGGGAAGACTTGTCACGATCCATTGGTTCATATAGAATCCATGTCCTAGGTCTATCAAAAAACATTCTTTTCGCTAAGCGTATATAATAAAATGGAGTGAAAGGGTCCACTCCGAAACCGACGGGGGAGTACGGACGGACAGCTACGAGTCCTCTCTGAACCGCAGGAGATAGTTGCCCATCATACGGCTCACCAACTGAACTTGCCTCTACGGGGGGCTCGGTCCGGGCAGGTTCGGATCACTGACAATACACGACTCTACGAAGGAAGGGGTGGGATCCGTAAATGTGTAGAGCCAAGTGTAGTGTGGTGTAGTAGTAGGCACCATCCCGGCCCCTTCCCGTCCCCTGTATCACTCCTTTCGGGTACTACGGACCCTCTGCCATCCACTACAGCAGAGCAGGGGGGCTACGGTGGGGCTAAGCGCAGTCCTGTGAATCAAAAATGGAATGAAAGAGAAATTTTTCGTTCTATTCATATATCAATATATATATGTAGCAAGAAGCCCCAAATCCTTGATTTGGCTAGGATGCATTGCTTTGGGCCCAGGAAGCAAAGGGAATGAGCTTGGCTGCTTCTCCTCCGCACTTGATTTTTTTCCGTGCCCGTTCCGCATGCGTGCGAAGCGCGCCATTGGTGCTTTGCTCTCCTCTTATTTCTTCATTGGACGGTTCGGATGGACTTCGCCGTTCTTTCCCAAAAAGAAAATGGAAGGGGTTGTCTCACATCGAGATGTTGATTCGTTTTCCACCCCAAATGAGATGGGGAATTTCTCTGTCCCTCCCTTTTTTAGAATCGAGGACCCGGCTCGCGTCGTTCCAACAACCGACGGGGAGCACCACAGTATACGATCGCGCGCAGTAACTGGGAGTCCTCTCCCACTGGAGGCCAACTTCAATTCACCAAACCCAGGTTCATCTCGTGTAGTGATTGTGGACTTGTACAAGGATATTGAGTAGACGGTTGATGTATCAGACTCGACCCTATCTTTCGTAGCCTGCATTCCCATCTGTGTCGCAACTGATTCGGTAAGCTACGTGTCCAGTGCACGGAAAACATCGGTCCCCCACCGTCACTCATGGCAACCTTCTGGCCGCCCAACGACCTATAACGCTAGTCACTACTCCCACTGGGGCTAGGAAGTAAGCCCCACAACCCAAAGCGGCGAAGAACAAATAGAATTTGCTACAAAAGCCGGCTAACGGGGGTATTCCTGCATATGAAAACATAGTAATGGAGAAGGTTAGGGCCGAAATAGGATTCATTTTGGCTAAAGTGCCCAAATCTGCTATATATTTGACACAGGTTTGCCGTAATGCTGGAACTATGGCGAATGCATTTATCGTCATTGATGCATAAATAAAGATACCAATTAGTAGTGATTGAATTCCTTCTATGGTTCCACATGAGAAAACGATACAAATATAACCTACATGTCCAATCGAACTATAAGCTAGAGGTCTTTTGACTTTCGTTTGGGCCATGGCGGCCAGTGCTCCTAAGATCATAGAAGCAATGCTGCATAAAAAGAGGATTTGTTGCAATGTACCGACAGGGGAACCCACAATAGAAAGACGTGACATATTTGCAAAAATAGAGATTTTATGCGCAATAGAAAGGAATGCTGTAACCGGGGTGGGTGAACCCTCATAGATATCACGTGCCCACATATAATGAGTCAAAATACCGGGGCTCGGGGGCCCGGGGGGTTGGGGGGGGAGGGGGGTTCCTCGGGGCTCGAGAGATGGAGGGCCCAAAAAGGTGGGGATTCCCCGATGGGTAATTCACACAAAAGGGAACGAGGAATGATCAATGAAACAAAAAAAGTGCTCTCTGAACCGAACGTGAAAGTGGTTTTCCATCATACGGTTGTTCCCCTAACTCCACTCCTGACTTGGATTATATATCCAAAAGGGTCCGCTCTCGGCCATTCCACACGCTGCCGGGAAGAGGCGTGGTTATATGAAGTGGATTCTCTCTTTTTCTGCGTAGTAGATGTCGAACCTGCTGCTCCGTGGGCGGGCACTGCTGCTACATGGACCCCTTCCTTTCAGTTGTTGCTAGTGCTTTCCCGGGCCGAGCCAGAATTCTTTATCAGAATCAGAAAAGGGCAGGCAAAGCCCGAATCAGTGGTAGGCTGCGCTGCCAATAGGCCATCCTCGGCTCGTTTTCGATGAAAAAGAAAAACCTCCCCTCTCCCTATCGGTCGATTCGTTCCTCTCCTTTCAATCGAGTCACTTTGTACCTCTCCCATACGGTCGAGCCACTTAGTTCCTCAACCGCCCTTCGTCGAGCCTTTCCGTCAGGGGGGAAGCCTGGTATGAACTTTTCCGGGGTGATTGTCGAAGCAGGGGAAAAACATGATTTGAAGGCACCATGCGTTCAATACCAAAAATATGGGGAGCAGCAGACAAAAAGAGGGCGCTTTTTCCTGCGCTGAAAAGGACCTGATCTCTGGGATTTCTTCCTCCCACGCCCGCCGCCGCCCGACCCGCGTCCAAGGGGAAGAGGGGCAAAGCGGGAAAAGACAGAGGGAGGGGGACGAAAGCTTGCTCGAAAAGGGTTGGGGGCACCGGAGGAAGGTGTCGGGGGACGAAATCCATCCCCAGAAACTCAGTTTGTTCCCTTTCGTCAAGTGTGGGAGGAATGCCAGCATACGAACTACTTGGGATTTGCCTCCAACACTTTTTGGAACAAAGGAGACGAAGTAGGCAGAATGGAAAAAGGAAAGGGACAAGGGTGGTCGTCGCTTGGCGCGAAGGCTGCTGGTTCGGGGGTACTAAAGGTCCTCGGACTTCCAAGCGGTTTTTCTTTTGGGGGATGTGAACCCGTCGGATCTCGCCAATACAGCCTCCTATAGTTTTCGTTACCGAGATATCTTTTTTTTTCCCAGGGATTTCTTGGGTAATCTGTTCCCATGCTGCAAACATCCCCCGCTTCATGCTTTTCTTTCTTTCCTCATGGGCAGGAAGCACACCAGCAGCGTGCGTTGCGTGATTCCACTGTGTTTTTTGCTTACTGGGTGGACAGTTGACCGAAAGAGGAATTCGATTCGCCCGGCCAGCAGGCTAAGGCGTGCTTATCTTGTGTGACAACACTACAGAGCGAGTGGCTCTTCTAGTCGGGCAGCTATGTGACAACACTCCAGAAAAAGCGGCACTTTTGTGTAACATGCTATGGTCTCAACACCCTTACGAGGTAGTGATTAGTTTCACGTGCTCTAAGCCCGCGCGCAGTTAGGAAGATTGGCCACAATCGGAGCGGTACCACCCATCCCCCCTACCATCTATAGGCGGCCATCCATCCTACAGCCGCCCAAAAAGGAACTGCAGTGATCTTGAATAGGGATCCTACAGTGATATATAGAATCCCCATCAAAATACTACTAGATTGAGCACCAGTGATTTCGTATCCGGTCAAAATCTTGGCTAATGGATCAAAGTGGGTAGCTCCAGTAGACCCATAGATCATGGAACAAATAGGGTGGGTAGGCCCAACCACCACAAAGAAAGTATAGATGCGAACCCCCCTCATTACCGTACGTGCGACTCTCACCGCATACGGCTCGCAAAAAGACTCCGTCATCCATCCCGAACTTTTTCTTCCACCTCTCCTCGCCAATCCTCGATCAAACGTCACCCTCAAAAGGGCGCGAAATTCAAAGGGGTCGGTCCCCTTCTTCCTCCAAGTTTTGTTTTGCTGGGTGGGCGCTTCCTTCGCCTACCGATGAGACATACGAAACAATTTAGCACGACCACAAACAAAAAAGAAAGTCGCTCGGCCTTCCTACGCTGACGAATTCGTCCTTTCTCTTCTCGGGAGTCAGAGAAAAGTGGGAGAGGCAGGATTCGAACCTACGTAGAAAACCTTCAACAGATTTACAGTCTGTCGCTTTTGACCACTCGGCCACTCTCCCCTTCCCAGAAGAAGCCCCCCTCAAAGGGTTTATGAATCAGAAGGATAGCGAGTTCTTCTCCAAAAAATGGAAGGGCACTCAACTCCCCGAGGCGCATGATGGGATGGTTTGGCTTCCATTTACTGTGACGCCGTCAATCTTCTTCTTTTCCATCTTCTTCTTTAAATTCAAGCAAGGGGTTGACGCTTCGACTTCAAGCAAGATACCTTGTCCCTACCCGAACCCCATCTCCCCTCCTTCGTCGCTTCTGTCCCAGCAACTGAACGAATCCAAGCGAGTGAATGAACGAGGAAGGGCAACCGTAAAGAGCAAAGTCCCCTAAACTACCCGGAACAGGCCATGTTTTCTGCCCTTCCCATGCTCCGGGGAAGCACTGAGCGAGCAGCAAGCGTAGGCTTTTCCTCCGGGTTAGGGGTGGGCGATCCTGCGAGACTTTTCAGGCTCCGCGCTCCCGCGCGCGTACTCTTCTTCCCTCAATGAAACTGAAAGAACTGCCGGACCCCAGAAGTACGAGAAGCTCTTTTCTTTACGGAATCCATAATAAAAAAGGAAATCGTTCGATAACACCCCGTGAAACTCTCTTTCATTTCCTAGAAGTGCATTCTTCTCCTCCACCGCATTTCCTATTTCTTTGTCCCCTGGACTGGACCTATGTGGATTCTGTCTCCTCCGTATCCCCGATGTTCCCAAGGACTAGCGGAATCGAAATAGAGAAATTCTTGGGTCATCTCAATGGGTTCAGAAACCACACGTTTCTCTGGATCATCATAGCATACTTCCACATATCCACTCAGAGGAAAGTCTTTTCGTAATGGATGACCCTCGAAACCATAATCTGTTGATATACGGCGTAGATCCGGATGATTGATGGAAGAAACACCAGACATATCCTATACTTCTCGCTCCCACTGGCCCGCTGATGGAAATAGACTGACTACCGGAGATATTCGTGTGACTTCGTCTGCACTTGTTTGTACACGAATGCGTGAGTTATACCGAGTACTCAGTAAATTATGGACCACTTCAAATCTTCGTTTTCGAGAGGGATAATCAACTCCGTAAATATAGATCGAAACTTGAACCTGTGTATAGGTATGAAATTTGAGAAAGCACAACAATGGAAATGGGTAGTTCGTATTGGTATCAGATCTATTCCCATGTTCCGATCTTTCCATTTTCTGTATCCATTTCTTGGGCAAAGTCTCCCAACTATATTGGAAAATCAATTGGTTATCCATAAATATAAAGATCCATTTTGGTTATGCTTCTTGCTCTAAAAATGAAGAAAGACTTGTCGGAAATCGCCGGTTGGGTTGGTCCGACCAAGAAAGGCGTGGGAGTGGAGAGCGTCGGGCCGAGTCCCGTAAAGGCTATCCCCCTATCAAGATCCCTCACGGCACACTTTCTATATCTATCTTTGTTATCGGTTACATGACATCGACCTATGAGTACAACACCGCCACGTCGTTTCGAAAGTTAGATCACACCCGCTTGTTGAAGAGGGAAAGATCGCTCTTAAATGCAGCCTCTCCCTTATATAAGATGATATGATGCCCTCATTTGACCCGCACGTCTAAATACAATATCAAACTGCAATAACGGGGCGACTAAGAGACTCTATATAAAGCTTGAAATCCGTTCTTAGACCTACCGGCGGTTTCGCGAGACCTTTTCGATCTACACCTCACTGCCTGCCCTCCTTCTTTACTTAACTTATAGTCAAAAATGTAAATACCCTTGTAATAGATCTTCCCTTTCACTACACCCTAGAACTTTCTTCTTTGGTATTTGATTCCTTTGTCTTGCGCCGAGGTTCATCGGGTAAAACACTTTCTACTCAATAGCCTTACCCACCATCTAGAACAGAGTAGCAAAAGGTACTTGAAAGAATGGATTTACAGGACAAGAAGGAATGATTGCAGCAGAGAATGCCCCTCCCGCGAATAGAAAGATGTAAGTCATTCGATAGAGTAGCGCGAAAGAAAAGAGTTCATACTCCTACGCTACAGCCCTGACTCCTCTTTTGATTTTCAACGTCTATTCGTTCCTCTCACCTCGCTCGAGCTACTTCGTTCCTCTCCTTTCAGTCGAGTCACTTTGTACCTCTCCTTTCAGTCGAGCTACTTCGTTCCTCTCCTTTCAGTCGAGTCACTTTGTACCTCTCCTTTCAGTCGAGCTACTTCGTTCCTCTCCTTTCAGTCGAGTCACTTTGTACCTCTCCCTATAGGTCGAGCCTCAGTTGGTATCAGAATGAAAAAGGGATTTGATGTTGAACTATGTCTGTGTTGAATTCAGGTATATCATCGTATGATCATGCAGAGACATCCTTGTATTCGGTAAATAAGGCTTGTTCATTTGAGAACGGTCGATACCCTCGCGGACATCCTTTAGGTTCACCACTGGACTTGTAAAAACCTTTTTCTATGGTAGGAGTCGCCGAACTTGCAAAACCCGATACTCCTCGTCGAATAAGGGGGCGAGCTCCGTGCGTGAGCAGCGAAAAAGCTTAATCCAATCTGTCTCTTAACATAACAAGAAGTACGCTTGAAGGTCCATCCTCTACGGCAGGGTACAGAGATGAGGCCTTTGATCCACCTCTTTTTGACATAAGGAAATGCGCGTTTACCCCGTCTCAGTAGGAAGCAAAGAAGCTGTGGCCCCCTTTTCTTTTGTAAGTTGGGCTTGAGGAATTCCGATTTCACATGAAAGGTGTCGAAGGAAAGAAATCATAAGCATCGAATGCCCTCTTTGAAGGGGTTGTGACAGAAAAGGAAGCATGAGCAGTAGCAATAGGAGAAGGAAAGTAGGTGCGTTAAGTTCTTAAGGGCGCCCTAGCTGGAAAAATGGAGAGTGATTGAATCTTTTTCTTTCCTCTACTATGACTATGAGACTAAGTCTAACCGCTTTCCCGGATCAAGGAATTCACTTTTCCTAATCAAATCTTTTTTCTTTTCTTGAGGGAACCCCTTTATAAGATAAGGGGCACTGGACTTCGCCTTTCTTTCACTTTCAGCGGATGAAACAACTCAGATTCAGCTTGAGAAAATACTGGACAGGAAGGGCAAACTGTCCAGCCTTTCAAGCCCTACTAAAAAAACATAACGGAAGATGTGTTGTTGGCTGCCTTAACTCCACTTATTCTCAACATCGATCTTCTCACATACTTCTTCAAGCGTCGGAACACTCGATGCCCACAAGTTCCTTGCCTTGTTGATTTCATACTCTTCTGGTAGAGCCAGAAACCATTCAGTGAATTGTCTTATGTTACTGCCTTTCAAGACGTTCACTGAATCCTTCACGATGTTTTGGTGGCAGGTACTAGTCCATTGAAACCTTAGAGAGCCGCCGAACTCTAGACAAAAAAGGCCATTACGAAAGGCCATCAGCCCAGGTCAGACGACCCCAAAGGACCAGACATAAACCACCCGCTAAAGAAAACGGTAAATAAGACAAGCAGTCAGCAAGTTAGGGATACAGGATGGATTTATCCATGGCAAGGTGTGTTAACTTCCTTATATATTCAGTCACATGTTGAAAGCGGGTGTGAAAGGATTTTTTTTGCCTTGATCATTCTTCTATGAAATGTAGATTCTATTAATCATTCTATTTCAGAATGGAGTCCCCCCTGAATAAGTAAGCCTCGTTCTTTCCCAAACCGGCTCCTGGCCCTACCCGGCGGAACCGGCCGGGGGTATTCAGCATGGGTGAGGAGAGCATCAGAAAGGTTGCTTCAACTAAGTTGAAAGCTTTCCTGGTTGCCGATACCGATACTATACTAATAGATGTCAAGTCCCCACCCGATCCTGAGACCGGTATGGAGGAACAAAGTTCATTTTCCTTATCCTGCTGGTGACTTGCTGGTTCGTCCCAGTGTAAAGATCGATAAAGGTCGAATTGATACCTACTACAGCGAGGATGACACTTCTAAAGTATTCAAATTGAAGAAAGGAGTACGCCGTTACTTACGGACTTTGTCTATAGGAGAATTTCAATTATCAAGCAGAATCCTTCGATTCAGACTGTATACTTCCATAACTTCTCACGATTTGATGGAATTTTCTTGCTGAAGCACCTAGCGTTACATCATTCCAATTTTCCTCTGGTGAGGAACCATCAAATCTACGAGGTATCCGTCTATACTGGTAATAGACTCTTATTCCGCATGATCCTTTCTCTCCCTGGCGGATGACCTAGCTAAGAATCTATGCAAGGGAATAGGCGGTAAAGGCTCTATCGCCTATGATGCGGTAAGCCTCGAAAATCTGGTTATTAACAAAAAAGAGTATATAGAATATATGAAAAATGACATTGATCTCCTTGGTGAGGTAGTGCAAAAAGCTCAAGATTGATGTTGGAAGAACTATAAGATCGACATAGAAAGCAAGGCTCTGCAAGACCTCATTGGCTCTAACCATCTTTCGTATGAAGTACTACGACGCTGATAATTGGCCTATCTACATCCCTAATCATAATGAGGATTCCTTTATAAGGAGGGGCTACTATGGTGGTCATATTGATGCTTATATTCCTAAAGGAGAAAATCTGGACTACTACGACGTTAACTCCCTCTATCCTTTCATAATGCATGATTTTTCGATGCCTGGAGGTGATCCAGAGTGGTATGGAAATCTTGGTGATAAGGACTTAGATAGCCTCTTTGGCTTTATTGAGGCATATGTGGAATGCCCCCAGACTATAAAGAGACCCTTCCTCCCCTATCGGGATAAAAAAAGGGGTCTTATCTTTCCAACGGGGGAATTTGTTGGTGTCTACTATAGTGAGGAGTTGAAGTATGCAAGAAAAATAGGCTACACTGTGATCCCGCTCTCAGGCTACCTCTTCCAGAAGAAGGAAAGCATCCCGTTCAAGGACTATGTTAGCAATCTCTATAATAGCATATTAAAGGCTAAGGAGGAAGGTAATAACGCCCTTGCCTATTTGTATAAGTTTGAATTCACTGTACGGAAGGTTTAGAATTCACCCTAAAAGCATGAGAACCTTGATCTGCGATGACAATATATATAACATATATATGAAGAAGGATTCATTTATAGACGCTCATAAGCTTAAAGAAAACAATTGGGTGTTATGGTACCATAACAATATGGATGATGGTGAGGATTGGTGGGATCCACCGCATAACTCTACAATTCAATTAGCTGCAGCTATCACTGCATGTTCTAGGATCTATATGTATCCATTCATTTCAAAAGCTACACAGACACAGACTCCGTTGGACTAGGAAGTCCTCTACCTCCGGAGTGAATCTCCAACACTATACTAGGTAAGTTGAAGTTGGAGGAAATAGTTGTCAAAGGTATGTTTGTAGCACCGAAAACATATTACTTGAAAATAGTGGACGAGCAAAATGTGATGAAATTTAAGGGACCGGCTAAAAACCTGATCGAGAAGCAGTACACCAACCCTTATCTTAAGACACAGGTAGAAGTGAAATCTAACTTCAAGGTTCAGTTGCCCACACTCGAACTCGACTTCAAATAGTTACAATCTCCGGTTGTCCCAGGACCCAAAGAGGATACAATTATTTGAAACCGAAAGTGGGGGTGGATACATTACCATTAAATATATCAGACTTGTCTGGCCGTTGGAAAAAGAATAATTGCTTCACTAAGGAATCAAATAATTCAACTACAGGTTGATCATTCTATTCTAGAAGAAAAATGACGTCTGAAGGAGGGAAGTGAGGTAGAGAGCAAAGAATATTCTTCTATTCAGAATAATACAGAGATAGAGACCAGTCTTACTGACGCCAGAATGATATTAGATAGCGAAGAAAAAAGGGAGGGAACTAACCATACATTAGAAGAGAGTACTAAGACAGACGAGAAGAAACCTGATACCTAAGATAGAGGAGTGTAACCCGCTCGACCGATAGGGAGAGGAGTGAAAAAGTACAATAGTAGGGATAAGACTAACAAGGGTTGGAGTTAACCCCAATAAATCAGTAGCTGGATGACTCTAGTTTAGTTGTTGAGTCAAGAGTCATAGTGACTACTTACCATTTCCATTTAACCAATGCATAGTGGAAAGAGGCTAAAAGCAGAAGAGTTGGCAGAGCTAGACTAGGAAAGTCGCTAAGGTTTTGAAGACATGGCACGGAGAGAATCGAACTTTGTCAGGCCCGGATAAAGTCTCAAAGCTTCTTCATGTTTCACAGGATAGGGATGCGGCATTAGGAGAGGGGCGCAAAGAGGCATCGAAGAATTCAACGGAGAGAGATTTCACCAAAACGGAATCCGGAGAAAGAGAGCATAACAGCTGCTAGATCAGATGCCAGTGGAGTGGGATAATTGGGATTTGGAGTTGTTGATCCCACCCCCTTTCTTTAGAGGGGAGTAACTTCAAGCCGAAAGCCAGTAAAGAGAAAGTCCTCTGCACCATAAGACGAATCCGAAGAGTCTGAGACAAAAGATGCTTGACCGAACCGAAGGAATAGGAACTTTCTTAGGTACGAGACTCAAAGGTTTGAAGCGGCTAGTAGATAGATCAGCTAGTTTAGTAGCAGAAATTCTTTCAAAAAAAGTAGGGAACTAGAGGAGAGTCAGTTCCGTTACTGACTGAAAGGTTTGGAACTAAAGGCAAAGATCTGGCTATTCCTCCCATTGACTGAATAGAACAACGAGTAGCGAGACTAGCGTGACTGCCACGCCTAAAGCGAGACTACCTTTCTAGGTAGCAAAGAGAAATGGATATAGAGATAGGGGAATGCTTATAGGAAGAAAGGAGACTTGAATGGACCAACATCGCAGTTTTCACCAGAAAAAGCCAATTTCTCTTATTATGGGGCATAAAGATTCGATTAAGTTTAGGGAAAGCAAACAAAGAAAGCCAATCGGAATTTCTCACTACGCGAATCCAATATTCAAGTCGGAGCGAGAATCACTGAAGGGCTAGGCCACCTGCCTGACTATCTATTGTCTCAGCAGGCCTTAACCCGGCAAAAGACGACAGAGGCATAAAGGAAGGTTTATGCAGAATAAGCTATGTTCTTGCTCTTCTTTCTCTTGGAAGAAGAATGACTGTTGTTGAATCAGTTGAAAGTGGTGGGATCATATTCATATATAATAGCGAAGTCAGTTACTGATTCAATTCTTTTGTAGGGGCAGGCTGGCTCATGGCGATACGTTCTTTAAGTAGAGTCTCTATAATCTAGGTCTCAGTAGATAGAATTAGTCTGGTACTAGGTCTGGGGAAGCAGTGTACTATCTAGGTAGAAGATCTCCAATTGGCCTTTTTTGCGTTTTCCCGGGATTTTTGGCAGCATCTCATTTCCCGCCGGTCGATTCTTGATATGAGTTGAGTGAGGTGCGATCCAATTCCTCTCATCTACTCCATCTCCTCTGACTATTGGGAGGTAGGCAAAGAGTCAGGCCAGCCTTGAGGCATAAACTATAGACCATGAAATGGTCAAGTCTGTATTCCTCTCAAGTATTGGCCTAGAAATTGGGTTCTACAGCAAAAAAAGGTCGCATAGAGGGTGACTGGGTTTTAGGCAGGTACCATTACGAGTCATGAGTGCATCTCATCTCCGTAATTGTTCATTTTTTATATGCTTGCCGCGGATCAATTCCCCTTTCCTATTCACTTGCCTACGCGCCTCTACTCATGCGGAACCTTCCGGGGAGAATGGAAGTTTCGCCGCCTCATGTGGCTGACCGCCTCGAGAATGGACGGGGTAGAGTGAGGCTTCGCCCACATTGGGATTGACGAGCTTGCCTGGCATTCAGGTATTTCATGCAGTTACTCCCTGCTTGTCTTTTTCTTACCTTCCCCATAGTCCAGTCCACAGTCCCCATTGGTTGACCAACCTTTAAAAGAAAGGTTCCGAATCAATATTCTGGTCATTGATTACTAGGAAGTCATTTTTTTTCAAAAAAGGATTTCCTTTCTGCGTAGGCGTGCACCCTTGGTATGTGTTGATCCTCTGGGGTGAAACGGCGAACTCCAGTTTGTAGCTGTAGCTATCCGCCCTGTTCGTCGTACTAGAAAGGACCAGTGAAATGCACTTATTGCGGGGAATGAATGTGAGGGCCATGAGCTATAAAACCCCCGAGGTTGCCCTCTTGTGAATCTGAACTCAACCCTTATTACCTCCGGCGAGCGGTGCACGACAAAGGCTGGGTTTTGACCCAGTCGTTACCAAACCGCAGACCGAACAGATTGGCAAGCAAGGCCAGGAAGAGTCCCTCTCCCTTACGGTCGATCCACTTCGTACCTCGTCGAACAGGAGGAAGGAGAGCAGCAGGAAGTGTGGCAGTCTCGGTCGGTGCGTGCCAAGCTTCCTCACACCATGGGCGTAGTGCTTTAGAGAATTCCCTATTCCCTTGTTTTAGACAGTAGGCAGAGCCAAGGCAGTGGGGGAAGTTCCTTTTCCACCCCTGGGACCAATGCACGGCGTCACAGATTTCTTAGGATCATGGATTCTTGAGACTTCGACAAAGCATCGGGCATAGGACAACCTCTCCAGATGGGCAGTTGCCCTATCCATGTCAAGAGGCCTCCCAACCAAACGTCGCCACCTCCCCAATGGCAGACGTCAGAGAGGAATCGCACATGACGGGCCCGCAACCTGATCTAAAGCAGAACTGAGGCCAGCCCTCTCGAATGCTACCCCCAAACTGAGAAGCTTGGTCTTCCGTCCATCTATCCTTGCCATGATGGAATCTACTAATCTCGAGAAGTAACTGGCTTTGGACTTTCCAGCAAAGAGGGGAACTCCCAAATCACGGATCAGCCAATTGCTTCTGCGAAATTGAGGTGCCTAGTAGGTGGGCTTCATTGCATAGCTGCTTATTTCTCTAGGGATCTTCTACCCAGATCTCACCTCTTTCTAAAAAGTTCATCAGAGCCTGCACATTCTGTTTTGCTACATTCACAAATCAGATAGCATCATCTGCAAAAAGCAAATGAGAAATTGTTGGAGCCTTGCCTGAACAACTGAATGGAGTAACAACTCCACTTGGAATTCCCTACTTCAAACTTCTTCTGCAAGAAGGAAGAAGCTGGGAGAGAGGGGGTCTCCTTGACGAACCCCTCGCCCCCGAGCCACAGACTTCTCAATTTGCCTCCCTGATTCATCACCCATGGGAAAAGGGGCTGAAGAGCGAGAAGGCGGAAGGAAAGGGGTCTCGTTTCTTCCGAGTTGACTGCTCGACTAAAAAGGAGAGGAGGAGGCTGACTACTGGAAGCCCCCAGAGTGAAGAAGGAGTCACCGAACTACCGCTGCAATTTCTCGAAGAGACTGGGGGAGGCCTATCTCTCCGGGGAGGGGGTGGGAATAGATTATAGGCTGGAACACCTTTAGAGTATATAACTAAAAGAACGGACTGGCAGTGCGATATCTTGAGGAAGCGAGTCCGAGATGATGAGTTGCGGTGACCAAGACCCGGTCTATAGAAATTGGATCCCAGACTGAGTTCGATACGGGATTGACGTGAGGAAAGGTTTGCCAGGTCTCGCATTGGCATAGGGTTCTCTCTCCTCTTCGAGGCAGGAAATGACTATGGTGCGAGTACATACCAAACTGCTCAAATCTCAACTAGCGATATGAGCAGGAACCCTCTGCTATATGGTTGGCAAGCTATTCTTTCTTCTCGCAGGAAGAGAGAAAGAGTCGAAGAGTTCGATCTCTTTCCATCACGGAGGAATCCAAGAGAGGCTGAAGAACTTCTTTCATTTTTCTTTCTCTTTCGATTTTCTTACTTTTCTTTCATCCTTCCCCAAGCTGTGAAAAGGACCTGCTTTATCAAAAAAAAGTGACGACCTGGGAACAAGACTTCTTCACTTAATACATAGACGCAAATAGAAAAAAATGTTCATGTCAAGGGGAAATTCAAATAATACGTGACCTATTTGATGTCATCAACCGAGGCCTACTTTTCTTCTTTGAAACCTCAGAATTTCCAGAGAAACCGCCATTCATGCGGAATGATTTCATCATAAATGAGACAAACGTGCCAATCAGGTTCCCACCATAACATCAAATCAAAGGAATTTGTTTCATCCTATCCATTTTGATTAGAACTTCTTCCTCTGTACATTCTTTTCCCCCATTTCACGTTCTCTCTCAAAAGCAAGATTTTACTTTCAGAGTGCGGGGGGGCGGATTCCCTATTGGAAAGCCTCGTTCCAGATGCCCTCAGAGAATTTGGCATACATACGGGCCATACATTCGCAGTCATGGACAACTCTTTCTATCGGATTCCAAATTTGTCCCACCGGAGGTCGTTGACCTATGGGTAAGGACATCCAGGACGCGATCCGTGCCAGCAGATCAATCATCCTCCTCAACGAAAATTGCATCAAGCTTTTTGCTCTGGTGCCCAGAGACTCATACCTTCATCTTTCCGTGTGCCGAGTGACTATCTTGAAGATAGTCACTGCATGTGGTTGGTTTCCTAGTTGGCCCATTCAATGAACAACGATGTTTAGGATTACCAGATGTGGGTGGTAAGGAAACTGTCAGAGGCCCACACCGCAAGCAAATATGGATAGGGGTGCGCCACGTCATCCACAACCTCTTGAAATAGACCAAGCTTTCCCGTCTAAAGTCCATCATCTGTAATGTAAGGAAAACGAGATTTCGAAAAGAACCTCTGTTCCTTCTCGCTCGTCCTCTAGACCGCCTGATGGTTCGAGTGGTCCTAAACCCGCGTGGGGATCTACTCGAGCTGTTGATTGGAGGGAGGTGTGCTTCGGAGGAGCTTCGGGTGATGTGACCGGGAATGCGGAATTTCCTAAGGTCGTTGATGGTGGTTACGGTAGACCTGGATGAGGTGGAAGACAATGAGCGAAAATGGCAAAACTCGGTAGTTTTGGGGAAGAGACCATTCTATTCTATAACCACACCACCTTCAGGCCTTCATCCAGCGCGCGTCCAAATTAGCTGTGGGGAAGGATTTTTCCTTGTTAAGTTTGCAGGTTCAGAAGATTGTAGAAAGGTTTTGGAAGGTGGGCCGTCGACTATTTGACAAAGAAGGTTTCGAGTTCAAAAGCATTCCGCCTTCAACTTCTGCTTAGTTTGACTTGGCCAGCTTACCATTTGCCTGCTTCCTTGACTACTGCTTTCTCTTACGCAGCTTAGAAAGTCCACAGCCTTGTCTTTTTTTTTCATCAAAGTGACAAATAGGAGACACCGGTGCTCAAACGTCCCCCTGCCTTTCTTTCTCGATGCTTTTCAAGGAAAAAAGATAGCACTGGGGAGATCAGGGCTTTCTTTCCTACTCAGCTTGGGCCGTAAGTTAGCCGGCCGCTTACATGCTATTATAATCGGCCCCTACCAACTCCAATTCGGTCTATGTTCAGTTAGTGCTCACCCGACTCTTTCCATATATGCCACTCCTTTCGCAAACAATTCTTTTCTTGCTTCCTTCTTTTTTTTTTATTCTTCCTCTCTGACTTCTTCCTGCCCTCCTTCTAGCACCAGGCATGATAATCTACCCATCGCCTAGCCATGTTCCGGTAGAAAAGGAGGTGCGGAGACTTGTAGTGCTTGACTTTCTTTAAAGATCGGGTCTTTGACGTCAGATGAAAGAGTCCGAGTGCCATCCATCCGATCCAGAAGTCTACTTCATTCTACCTGTTCTGTTCCTTGAATTCCCTAGGAATGAGGGGAGGGGTAGGGTATTATGATCTCAGGTATCTTGACTTTGTCGAGATTCGGTTGGGTGAAATATCTTATACTGGTATAATTGATAATGGAAGTCTCTTTCCAGGCATTACATCGTCCCGCAGGTCTAATTACTGAACGATTGGCAGCGAGAAAGCAATCTGGGTGCCTCACCTTTGGGTCTGGCCGGTCCACGTTTGGCTAAGCGCCTTCTTTCATGTCAGAATTAGACTTCTTGATGGTTATTGAGTGCTTGTTCTTTTACTGGTACTAGCTGTCATTTATTGATGGAATGATGTAAATCCATCGCTATTATATCCGACCAAATTGGGAACGGCTGTCTCGGTATTTTTTCTCGAACCGGGGAGGGAGAGTAAGGTCTAGTGAGAAAGACGAGTGGGTGAAATCATTAACGGAAGGGAAGATCGTCGACCGTCGACCTAATAGAAATTGCCCAACCAAATTGTCGATACATTCCTACATCGTCCAATAAGTCACCTCCGTTGGATGGAAAGACGAATCAATAGGTGAGTTGTAGTAGCGCGACACAGCCATTTTCCTTGTGTCTTTAAGAAGGTCAAGTGCATATTTATCTCGGATATAATAGGAAGTATGTACTTTCTTGATTTCGCCACTTCGATCCCAACTCCAAATGTCCCTAGATATGGGATGTCGAAGAGTAGTATTTAACATCCAGAAAACTACCAAATCAAATGCGTCACAAGCTGAATTATCACAAGTACCACCCCACCCTGGACCGTCGCAAGGAAAACTATAACCGAAATCCTTTTTATCTGGCATTAGCTTAGAACCACGTGCATCTAAAGCACCTTTTACTAAAATTAATGTAGTTGTATGCAACCCTAGGGCAATAGCATGATGAACCAAGAAATCCCCAGGACCTATTGTTAAGAAGAGTGAATTACTATTCTCATTAACAGCACTCAACCATCCAGGTAACCAGATGTTTTGACCTGCATTGAATGTTGGTCCACTCGTTGAAGATAAGAGTACATCGAATCCATATGAAGTCTTACCATGTGCGGATTGTATCCATTGTGCAAAATTGGTTCAATCAAGATTTGTTTTTCAGGAGTACCAAACACGAGCATAACATCGTTATGAACGTAAAGTCCTAAGGTATGGAACCCCAAAAAAAGGCTGGCCCAAATTAAATGAGATATGATAGCTTCTTTATGTTCTAACATTCTTGCCAATACATTATCTTCATTCTGTTCTGGATTGTAATCTCTAATGAAAAATACCGTGAGCAACCTGTCATGATGAACCCTGCGATGTATTGGTGATGAGTATATAACGCTGGGTAGTCAAATCTTATGCTATGAATGCATAAGCAGGTAAAGAATACATATGTTGAGCCACTAAAGAAGTAATAACTCCTAAAGAAGCTAAAGCAAGACCTAATTGAAAATGAATCGAATTATTGATTGTGTCATAAAGACCCTTATGCCCACGTCCTAATCGACCCCCTGGAGGAGTATGCGCTTCTAAAAGATCCTTTATACTGTGCCCAATCCCGAAGTTAGTTCTATACTTATGACCGGCTATCAGGAAAATGAATGCAATAGCTAAATGATGATGAGCCATATCAGTTAACCATAAACTTTGCGTTTGTGGATGGAACCCCCCCTCCAGAAGGGTGAAAATAGCAGTTCCCACCCTATGAGAGGTGCCAAATAAATGACTACTAGAATCCGGGTTTTGCGCATAAAGATTCCACTGACCTATAAAAAGTGGACCCAACCCTTGTGGATACGGTAATACATCTAAGAAATTATTCCATCTAACGTACTCCCCCTAGATGCGGGAATAGCGACATGAAACAAATGTCCTGTCCAAGCTAAAGAACTGACTCCGAAAAGTCCTGACAAATGGTGATTCAGGCGAGATTCGGCATTTTTGAACCACGAAACGCTTGGTTTCCATTTTGGTTGTAGGTGTAACCAACCTGCTACTAAAGATATAGAAGAAACAAATAATAGAAAAAGCAGTATAAAGATTTTCATTGGTGCGTAATCCGATTGTATACCACCACTGATAAACACCGGAATAAGCGATATTCACAGGTCCGAGAGCACCCCCTCGAGTAATTCTACAACAGGTTGACCAAACAAATTGCATGAGCAATAGGTCTTACATGTAAGGGGTCCTGTACCCATGACTCAAAATTTCCTTGCCAAGCTACATGGAAGAGGTTTCCGGACGTCCACAGAAAAATGATTGCTAACTGCCCAAAGTGAGAAGCAAAAATGTTCTGATAAAGACGTTCCTCAGTAATATCATCATGACTTTCGAAGTGCGGTAGCAATACCAAACCAAATACGATGAGTAGTGGGGTCCTGAGCTAAGCCTTGGCTAAACCCTGGAAATCTTAATGCCATAATTCTTTTCAAATCCTCCTAGCCATTATCCTACTGCAATAATTCTTGCTAAGAAGAATGCCCATGTTGTGGGAATTCCACCCAGAAGGTAATGGGTTACTCCTACAACACGTCCTTGTACAATGCTCAAGGCCCTAGGCTGAGTAGCAGGAACAACTTTTCATTTGTTATGAGCCCAAACAATGGATTCAATAAGTTCTTTCCAATAACCACGTCCGCTGAATAGAAACATGAAACTGAAAAAACAAAATGCTAAGAAAAAAAGTCCATACGCAGATAATGAAGAACCATAAGACTGAATTACCTGAGAGGCCTGTGCCCATAAGAAATCCCGAAGCCACCCATTAATAGTAATGGAACTTTGTGCAAAGTTTCCTCCTGTGATATGAGTTACTACCCCTTGATCACTTACAGTGCCCCAAACATCTGATTGCATTTTCCAACTGAAATGGAATATTACTACCGAAATTGCATTGTACATCCAGAATAGACCTAAGAAGACATGATCCCAGGCGGATACTTGGCATGTTCCTCCTCTGACAAACCAGCTTCCAAGACGATGAGAGCTAAAACAGTGCAGTCAAACCCTGATCCGTCCGCTTGAGCCAATCGAGAGAATGATCTCTGGCCTAAGAACTTGAAAATCACTTCCTTGCGTTTAATCAGTCGGTTTCGGCCCTACCGAACCAATTTTCCTGGCATTTCCCAGTTCTCTCAAAACAAACAACATAAGAAGGAGAGGTTCCCTTTGCAATAGTGAAGAACTGACTTCGCTTCGTTGAAATGAGCGAATCGAGGCGAGGTACAAATCGAGCGAAGCGATAGGAATGAATGCGCACCCACGCATTAAGAAAACGAAACGGTGCACAGATCTTTCTGCTCTGCCACAGATGGCTGCAAACGATGATCGCTGTGAATCATAGAAAGAACCTCAACCCAAGAATCATGGTCTTTATCAAGCCAGGCATGGTTTATGAGAGCTCAATCGATGCGAGAGGAACTGAACCAATTACTTTAAGGGCTGGCATCCCGGACTGATAAAGGATCAACTAGACCTAGACCCAATAAAAGCAGGATTGCTTTACAGGCAGGCAGGGCTCTTCCTTTCTTATTCCTGCTTCAGTAAATGAAAAGGGGGGAGGGTACAGATAGAGCGGAAATCTTTGCACCATAAATCAAAGGGAGGAATGCTACTTACCCGATAGGGAAAGCCTAAGTACGTAGCAAGTCAGCCTTTATGCAGTAATGAAGTCCTTTCTTTTCATTCGGACTAGTGTCAAAAGAAGTGGACAGCTCAGGCATCTGAAAAAATGGAAATCAAACTAGATAGATAAGTGGCCAAAGGCAAACCTGAAATTCTTATTCAAAGATTGCAAAAAAGCAGTCTGGTCCACAAATCTCCAAGCCCCAACCAGAATTTCCATGCCACACTTCTTCCCAGATGCTATGTAGAGCAGTTAAGACTAAATAGGAAGAAATAACCAAAATAACAGGAAAATCTCTTTGCTTATCACCAAATCCAGAAACCAAATCAGAATCCTGGTTAAGTAGCAGTCAGATTGGTGCCAATAAGAATATAGCACGGTTGGCCAGTGAGATTAACGTTCAAGATCAAGCATATAGCAAAGCACATAACAGTAGCAACATTACCAACAACAGGCATCCAGGCTCCCGCAGCAGCCATCCTCTTAATTGTCAAAGTTGGCACTGTAGAAGCTCTACGCTGCTGCAGAAAGATCATTTTGACGGGGAAATTCGCTGAACTTCTTTGACCAGACTGGGTCTGTTTAATACCTTTCAAGACCCTTTTCCCGTCCCGTGTTAACGAAGCCAACTCAAACTTGATTTCCAATCCGATAAGAAAGATAGCAGCATACAAACCAAGGAGAGATGTCCTTGCACCCTAAACAGCCAATATATAGTTAGCTTCCCTTCTTCCTCTGTGATATCTCCACCATCTATATTTGATTCTAACCTGGCTCTCTAGTAAGTAGGTAAGAGGAAAGAGTGCAACAAGAAGAGCAAAGATCCACGGCAAATTCAAGGGTGGTAGAGGCAAAGGGGAAGTGTGTGAACACGACAAATACAGAAGTGCAGATCATTGTTAAAACAATGAGGCAAGATCACAGCCTGAGGGAAGTACTCAAAAGAGATGTAGACACCCACCGCCAACAGCAATGGAATAAAACGTTCTCAACTCAACAATGTACTTGATAGGGATGAATGAAGTAACTACAGCGAGCGTGAGCAAGATAGCCACGATAAGGAGCCAAGAAGGCCATGTAGGCTTTGATGTCATAAAGACATTGATCGAAATATCCAGTCTGATGAGCAGCTTTGATGAGATCAGAGTGGTATGTCCATGATAATGGAATAGGTGGCTGCAACAAGATAAAGAGCAAAGCAGATGCCACTACCAGTACTAAGCACCTCTTAGCAAACTGCACACAGCAGAATCAGATATAATGAGAACCCATCTTTGAAATTGAATTACTAACAACAGCTATTGAATCATCTGTGGCACTCTTCTAATCCTAGTTGGCTCGAGTAGAGCGGGCTACTTCTTTTCAATCTAGAGAATCTTTGTTCTGGAAACATGTCTTCCTATTCCATCTTTTCTCGAATCTCCTTTAACGGAAGAAATAGAGAGAAGGTCAAACCTAGTTCACTCGCTGAGTCTCTTTGCATCCATGGCTTTATGGTTAAAGCGCCCAACCTAAGAAAGGGGCAAATTCGTAGGTTCAATTCCTACTGGATGCACTTGGAAGGTTCAGTTCCCATCTGGTGAGAAGATTTTCTTTGAAAACTTTTTCGTAGGAAGCAAGCAGTGGTAGGCTAGAAGGAAGCGCAGGAACTTCCGGGATTAAGGAAAGTAACCCGAGGGTAGTAGGTTACAGAATCTGATTTGTGGTATCTTTCCTTGGTAGATTTGTTAGACAAGGACTGATTTCAAAAAATGTTAATAATAGGGAAACTCCATTCAATAAGGAAGGAGGCATGGAATTGGATGCTTCCCCCCTTTCAGTGCAGGAAGGACTGCTTGGTGAAATGACGTACTTAGGATTCCCTCACTGTCAAGCAAGGGTTGGCTTTGAATGAGATGTCATATACGCAAATGCGCTTTCCGTTGCAGGCATAAGCGCTGCAAACATGGCTACTTCATCTCTTTTCGGAAGGGAAGAGAGTTCCGTCACTTCTGGGATTAAGGGAGTTCCCCCGAGAAAAAGACAGTCAATAGGACTCGACTCTAGAACCCATAGGCCTAGGAGCAATAGACTGAAGAGGTACGGCATCTGTAAAGTAAGTAACAAAGGGAGAAGGAAGAAAAATCAGCGGGGATAGCAGGTTCTGGTCCAGCACCCTATCTTTCATAAGATCCAGTAGTTGCTCACCCATAATCAATCCTACTCGATTAAAGACTAGCTTGAAGGCCTGAAAGTAGGAGGGGGAGTACGACATGAAAGGGCAATGCGGAATTGCTAGTTTAGAGAAAGATTCATAGTCAGTCTATCCCACTAGCTACAGCTTGCATTCAATGCCATATTAACTATCTCATGTCACTTTTTTCTTTAGTTTCGTTTATCTGGGCATGAACGATTCAATAGAAGCTTCTTCTTGAACTTCCCCTTCTTCCTTAAAAAAGGAGTGGATTTCTCATGGTCAGAACTCGCAATCTGATTGAACTAGCGGGCTTTCGTCAGCGTTAGACTGCGTCTTCAGGTACGTCTATTGGTGATTCCTTATCTGATTCCCTAAACCTGAGCCAGGCTAATCTTTATCCTTAAAGATTCTCTAGGAAAGGGCTCCGTAACATCTATCTTAAAAGAAGTAAGGACATTTATTATGCCTTCTCCCCATTCCCGGCCGTGGGCAAATCTATCTTCAACGGGTGCCCCGACTACTGATTTTCTAGGAGCTATTCCTACCATTTTCCCGCGTCCCTTGTCTTTACCGCTCTAGCAACTGCCATTAATTCCTTGTCCACTTTTCATGCATGACGGACTCTTTCTAAAGAAGAAGAAAGCTCCAACCTCTGTGCACCCAGAGAATAAGCAACTCGCATCAAGGAAGAGTCTTGACGTAAGGGATAGAAGGAAGGTTCTTTGCGAGAGTCGTTTATCTTGGGGGAAGAGGTCAGTAGTGCCTTCTACTCTCATACGAGCGCACATTAATCTAATTGAAATCTGGTAATAGAAGGACTTGACTTGATCACGCTGCCCAGTATACTAGTCTCGAATGGTTCGTTCCAGTGCCAGTTCCGGAAGTAGTCGTAATCCTTCTTTCTTTTTTAGAGTATGTCTTCCCCTGTCTCCGTCTGCGCTTTCTATCTGTCTGTGCTTGGAAAGATTCTGTCAAGCCTGGGCGTAGTAAGGCCAGTAGAAAGCAAGAAAGTAGACCAGTCTGCGTCTCTTTCTTTATAAGAGTCCTCTGGTCCAGTCAGCTTGCTTTCTGATGCGAGGCGCGTCAAATGACCCTCTCTTCATGTTCACAAAGACAGTTGAATCAGATGTTAACGAATAGGCTGTTTCCTCTCTGTCCAATCGGTCTAATCTGAATTCTTTCTTTCAACTCCACTCCTTCCCTTGCCTCTCCAATTTCCCTATTTTTCTTTTCATTCATTCCTCATGCACTGAGACAATGATGCTGACTTTGCCGGAGGGATGTTTTCCTGCCTAACAAGATGTCTGTAGGGACCTCAATTGACATCGACCCTGCCTTGTTTGTGAGCTAGGGTCGTTTCCATCAAGCAACGAGCATAGGATCTTGACTGGCTATCCTGTATTTCATGAACTGGAATCAGACAAGACACAGGCTTTTTTATTTCTAGACCTCCCATCCAATTATGATTTCTCATACGCGAAGGGGCGAACGACATTCTTTTTTACTACTCAAACTAGCAGTACATCAGTCGTTTAGTAGCGCCTTTTGAATCAAATGGACGAACCCTTCCCGAAGCCGGCATTGAAAGCAAATAGAGAGCCCCCGCCCGTTTTATGCCGAGAAGAAGAACTGTCTGAGGCTCGTACTGGGCCGGAGCAAGGCGTCTGGTCTTATCATTCAGATAAGATGATAATAGAATCCATCCGAAGGGAAATCCGTAACGGAAGATATAGATACGTCAGTCGCTCTAAACCTGACATGCCCGCGGTAGATGAATTGCTTTCTGAATCGGTGACGATTAACATCACCTGTGATTCCCTCTCCCTTACGGTCGAGCTACTTTGTCCCTCGAACCTCCTTTGCACCTCGTAAAAAGGGGGCCTCTCCAACTTGCTCGCACGCTTTTTTCTTTTCATTATCGAAAGGTTCCCCATCTAGTTTGCTAAATCTCTTTGTAACAAGTCCAGGCTTCCCAATAGGAATAGGGAACTGCTTTACGCTTCCCCGACTGACTGAGCTTTCACGAAAGGAATAACATGACAGCTATTGTAATACTAACCTCTTGGGTTCGTCTGCGGTCCCTAAATGAATTGGTTGGCTTTCTTACATGACCGGGTTGAACCTTCCTTGCCTCTGATCTCTCCACCATTTCCCAGAGTGAAGAAGGAGTTTCACCATAGCTTTCTTCCTCATCTACTACCTGCATGAGGCAGTGATCCTTGGAAGGGGAGCTAAGGTAGAATTAGAGTGATCGGGTCAGCTAACTTGCTAAAGCACCTCTGTCTTCTTGCAAACAGAAGACGATTCTCGGCATCAAGACTAGTTACCGAAAGCATGATAGCTGACTATAGAATAAGATCAGTCGAGCCTACCTACTCCCTCAACCTATCGATCTTCCTCCCTCTCCTTTCAGTCGATCCAGCTCGTTCTCCATAAGCACCAGTATAAGCTATAGCATATCCAGAAGCCGATACCGACTGCAGTAGAGAAAGACCCCACGGAGATAAGGAGAGGCATATCCACCGATGATGATGAGAGGTCGAGTTTAAAACCCACTTTTGTTGATGTGTCCCAATCAATGTGCTCGGTGATGGGAAATGCCTTCGTGTGGGTGGTTCCGTGAGCCGCTGGTCCATCAACTGAGCGTCTTGGAAAGGAGCTCAATCGCCGAACTGGATATGGAGACAACTGCGCCCGGATCGGATCGAATAAAGGACCAGTATTTGAGTCCTATCCCTACCCCGGTGACTCTATGTCCCGATCTCCGTCCGTGCTCCCTCCCCCCTTTATCCGTCCAGCCAACCAAAGAGGTCATATATATTGACATTGACGACCGACAACTCAAAATGACTGACTTGTATGAGAGGCAAGAATACTCGCCAGCGGCGAAACATAATCAGTCAAAACCTCTGGGATTTGAAAACGAGTTGCCGGAAATGGGGGAGAATGGCAAAACATACGGAATGATTTTCGTAGGCAACGGGGAAGAGTCTACCCGGAGGGACCCCCTCATTCCCGTACCTTCATCACAAGAGAAAGAAGGGGATACCAGATCAAGCGTCGGGGGGATGGATGCTTCGACCCCGACTGTGCCTTGCTCAAATGAGATGAGAATCACCACAATGCTTGCTTGTCTGGGCTCTCTCGACTACCTCTTTCAAACGATGCCCCAGTCTGAATGTACAGGAAAGAGCGGTTTGAGAGACGATCAAAATATCACGTTGATCACCTGCTCAAATGATTTGACATTAGTTAAGCTAACCCGTGGCCACGGGCCTGTCTCTCAAAGTACCTGAAGAGCACCAAGTCAGAAAGAAAGGAGCAAGTGTGGCTTTCTGGTTTCAAATTGATGTCGGTCACCACCAACTTCTCCACTACGAATGACTCCATGCTTCTGTGTAGTGAAATTGGAACAACTGAAGTGAGTGTAGCCAGAGAATCGGCAGGCAAGCGTCATTTCCGTCGGAGCACGAGTGAAGGTCTTTGAACTGCCGACGTGTCGTGCCAACTCCTGATATGGTATCAATCTTTTTTTTTCGTCTTATATTCACCTATCACTTGACTCCCCTAGAAATGTCGAGATGCCCTGCATCAAGCTGAAGTTCTGCTTATTGGCCTGCGATGAATCATACTCGGTCACATTATTTGTATGCGCGAAGAAAAGGGGATTGTCACTCCTTCTGGCAAGACCGATTCCATTTCTCCTTCCGAATTCTTGACCATCCAATTTGTCCAAATGGGAGTTCCATACTCATACCCACTAAATCAGTCTATTGGGCCTATAGGTGTTCTAGACTCTTCCTAGTGGTTGAGATAGGAACTAGAGAATCTAGTGATTCACTCAAGACCTACTCACTAACCAACCAACCTTCTATGCGAAGTGAAATGGCTGACTCCCCTGATGTCTCATTCTATTCCTCGTGCTAATTGGTTTGGTTGAAGGAACTATAAGAAGTGCAATCAGCTAATCGAGCAAGTAATCCACATGGATGCATTCCCCCGGCATTGGCATTGAAGGAGAAGGATTTGCTGCTACCTTACCTTACCTGATTTTTCGTCATCTCTCAGTCGGGGCTCAAGGGTGAGAATCAGTAGTTGTTCTGTCCAAGTGTAGGAGTTGCTGCTTTCAAGAATTAGCCCAGACCCATAACATAAAGGATCAAGCCAAAAGGCTAGATTTCACTCTTTCGAGATTTCCAGATCGAATCATAGCATAGAACGGGGAACGTAGAGTGAAGTTGAAGTAGGGGAGTTTAGCATTTCATTTGAGTGAGAGATCGTATCATAGCTTATAGTTTTGTACCCAGGAACGGGAATGCACTTTCCAACTTTTTGGATGGGGGAAGAACTACCGCATATAGCAGATCCAGCTCTGCGTCGAGCAGATTCATCTCCACACTGGTATGTTCCTTCGTCTTCGGCTGCTAGCTAACGTCTCTCTATTGACCAAGGATTCCGATTTTCCTAGTGCTTGTACATCTCCATATTTGTAGACTGGTCCAGTACAGTGAGACAAAACAAATCAATAGGCGCGGCTACCCCTCTTCTATTATATTACTTCTGACTTATTGAGGGCTCAAAGCCCAGCCTTTGACAAAACTCGCTGATCTTCTTCCTTCCACTTGGATAAATAGCTCGTTCCTCTCCTTACAGTCGAGTCACTCTGTAGTCGGTCTCTCGCTCAAAAATGTGCAAGGGCACAAGAATACAGACAGAGGGATGGCTTCCGTGGTTAAAAGCACATTCACATCCATGCCAGATCCTCGCCTCGACGATTCCCCACTACCCTCGTGCTCGCTTATAGAATCCTATATATATATCCTACCTGGGGAAATCTTTCCTAGGCTGCTTTCCACCGTTCAAACTATCCGCTATTCTCCCTTGAGACTGCTCACAACCTTTCTTGACTCTGTCTTTTCGCTTCGAAACCTACTTCCTACTAGGAGAAGATGTTATTGATTCTCTTTGAAGAATGGGGAAAATGATTTCTTTTAGAATGCCCACAATAGTAGAAATAGACTTGATTTAAGACTTTTACTGTCGGGTCTTAGTTTCTATTATATCGTCCTTATGCCTTGTAGTTGAAAGACCTCTCTCCAGAAAGGGAATCTTTATATGCAGATACCAAAAACCAATGCTTTAACAGTTCTGCCACCTCACTGCCCCAGCTTGAGAATCAACCTTGTAATCCGAATTTCCGATTGACTGCCACTAATTGGTGTTAGGATCAGAAGGTATCTGCCCTTATTCATTCAACGAATGTCAAACTGACAATTTAGACAAAGTGAAAATCAAAGTATGACGACCTTCCCAATCCTAGTACAAATCGGCTAGGGCTAGGGTATGGCATTAGTAGTCGGAAAGGAAAGGTTTGACTAACTATTTACGGGTGCGGTGGGCCAAGGGAAGGGGAGTGGTGAGGTGGGCCCCTTCACAATGCTATTGAAGAATTTTTTAACTAATTCACTCAGAAGGAAAAAATGATAAGTTTTTTTATTAAAATTAACCTTACTAAGGGTGCTTCCACAAGCGCATACAAAGTCCCTTTTTCTACATCAGCAACTATTGAGCTTGGTCCAACCAAGAATAAAAGAGAGGGTACAACAATAAAGTGAAGTAGTAAAGCGGGTAAAAAGAAGCACGTCGCATCTTAGCAACGGTTCCCTACTTCCGGCAACTCCATGAAAGATCACCGATGAAAAAAAAGGCAATATCCACTCGTGGAAAGGGTTGGTTATATTTATATAAGGACTCTTTTGCATATTTAAAATGTTGATAGGCAGTAGGGTAAGGAAAGGATCATCAATCTATGATAATTTCCGAGTTGCAAAATCTCTGGATCGACTACGTCAAGATACCGGAGAAGGCTAACTCCCCTAGATGAGGCTCTTCGATTGCTCTAGGGGGCAGGGTTCCCCCAATCAAAGAAAGAAAAGGACACAAAGAAGGAGAGCCCGCTATTTTTCTGAGGTTGGGTTTTGAGAAAAGAGAAACCCGCAGATCTAGCGCTAATGGCTTCTTCAATCAAGCGATGTTGTTATAGCCGAACAACAAACGAAATCATATGAACAACATCTATAGTTGTAAACAGTAAAAGAAAAGTTCTTCAAAGCTATTCTAATGGTGGTCATGGATAAGGTACTACTTTCAGTGGGAGACATTGAGTCTGCATGAGAAAGATGGGAGATTCCACAGAGAATGTATAAGTCAGTGACAATGGTGAACATGAAGTTTCTTCGGCAACGCTTTTTCCAAACAAGATGCAAGACAGGCAATGAAATTGTCTCAGCACTTAGACAAGATAAAGAAGATGATCAAAGAATTGGTAACAGTGAGAGTCAAAATGATTGATCCTGATCAGTGACCAGGAAGTCTGCTGAAGTCCTTTGAGTCTTTGACAACCACTCTTTCCCGTGAAACTCCTTCTTTCTTTAACTATGATTGATCTGACCATTTTCTTTAGGTTCTGAAAGAAAAGAGATTTGAACAGCTGATCAGATTCATTTCACCTAAGAACTTTTGTATATAAAAAAAAATTGATACTTAGCACTCCAAGAACCGGATAGCCTTGTGAATGTCAACGAACGAACCCAAGCAGTAACATAGGAATTGAGTCTCCCTTCCTACAGCTGAACTACCTCTTAAGTCCTTCTTCCCCTTATACGAATTGAGTGATCTTAGTTCCTTGTAGTACAGTAGGGCACTCCCATACAACAGACATTGGAGAAAAGCTGAGATCCGAGACTGGGATCCCAGGTCTTGAGCTTGAATTCTAACTACTCTATCTGGTTAATCATATGGGATCTTGTCGTCCCCTTACAAGGTTTCCTTGCATTGCAACCTATACCTTTCCCTCCAAACATACGAATCCTAATGCTAGACCCTTCAACCATTTCACCGGGGTAGGTTTAATATTATGCCCCGAGGGAAGATTCCTAATCAACAGATCCATTGGGAAATCCGCATCAATTAGGAGTTACCACAAAAAAATGTCTTACTAGACTCTAAGCTCTTTTGCTTACTGGGTAAGGTCTCCAGTCTTATATTTTAGGGAATGCCTTCCTTCTAGTTGTTCTGTTCTATCTATTAGGGGTAAGAAAAGGGGATTGATTAAGAACTTGATCGTACATACAAAATCTTGATATCCTTATTTGTCTGGTGGTTGGTTCTATAAAAGACAAAAACAAAAGGAACAAAATCTAGTCCCCTCTCTCTTCTTATCTTGATGTTCATATAATTGATAGTTGAGATTACCTGTCTTAGTCATATGGCAAACTAGTCGGTAGGGTGTATGCGGGATTCAACTGTCTGCCATATGTCCAAAGTCCTGTATTGGTAAGAGATGGGAGAACTACGGATCCGTATTCGTAGTTAGTACCATTGAGATCATACAACGGGAAAGATAAAACAAGGCAATCCATCTTAAGTCGGACTCGGGAAGGAGACAGAGGCCACGAGAAGGCGGCTATCGCTCTCTAAAAAAAAAGTCTACAAAACCGCAGACTAACTTCTGACTTCCCAAAACGGGAAAGTGGATGATGAAATCAGTGAACTATGGGCTACAGGAAGTAGCAGGTAGCATAGATACTGTAGAGAGCTCTTTGTATGTACTTTACCGGTGGGTACCATGTGTGGCTGTGTTCTCCACATGAAGAGTAAGACTAGGGGAATGCGTGAACAGAAACAGGGGTTCCATACGGCATAACAAAGATTGGTTTGTTGGGGTTTTTCTTTCGATTAGGTTTAGCTTCGGTTAAGCTAGTACAATAAAAAATTGTAGTCTTGTTTACCATCTCCTCAATATCAAGATTAGGGAGGTTGCCTAAGCGCTAAGAAGCTCCCATCATGCTACTTCCACTATCTTTGTTGTCTAATCGAAAGGCCTATAGATGAGTGGGCGAGACGGAAATGGGGGTCGTGGAAAATTTGGGTTCAATTCCCATAGCCCCGATGTGGCGAAAAAGACTGATTCAACAATACATAATGCCTGCATTAAGATTTAAAACTTGTCGTCTACTTTTGGGAAATGTTCGGAAGAGAGGACTTACAATAACGCAACGCCGCCTTCTCCGAAAATGGAGAAAGAATAAAAGATCTATTAAGAAAAAGATTTATCCGAGAAAAAATCGCAACAGTGACATCAAATTACAAACTACACGAAAGTTGCCCCTTTTTTATGGGAATTTACCCAAAACAAAGATGCACAGTGGAACCAAACGAACTTCATATATCCCTTTTCTACTCAATCCAGAAACAAGATTGGACGTTATTCTGGGTCGTCTCCATTTTTGTGAAACTATTCCTCAAGCAAGGCAGCCGATAAGTCGTCGAAAAGTGTGTGTGAATAATGGAATAGTCAAAATGGCTCATTATAAAGTTTCCCACGGTGATATAATATCTTTTCAAGAAAATTACACGAGAACCCGCGATGAAGAAATAAGGAGATTTTTCTATATCAAAATATCAGTTGAAAAAATAATAGGCAAACTAAGGGGTCGCCGGTTCCGAATGTGGGGAAGAAGCAAAACAGAACGGTTCCGCCTACTCAAAAAGAAGAAGGAATGATTTCGCCGACTCAAAAAGAAGGGATGCCGCCTACTACTAAAATCCCGGTTTTTGCAAAAGTTACATTCTTCTATGCAAGAAAAATACTTAGAAAGAACAAAGAAGTTTGGATACAAAAAAGTATGCTTAGGCAGTCCCTTCGCTGAGCGCAACAGAATGAAGAGGCATTTTTTTCACTCCGTGACCTTGACCTTATTCTTATCGAAGAAGAGAAGGAACGATAAAAACCTAAATCTTCCTACTCGAACAAGAAGTTCTATAGGTTACAACTATAGGTATAGTTATTTGATCTATTGCTCTGCATCCTCTTATCAATTTAGTATGAAGAGAAGGAAGAGAAGAATAAAAAACAAAATAAAAAGGATAGAACTACCTACTCATTATTCGGAGGTCAATCATAGAACACTAAAAGTTGTGGTATCTTATGGACCTAACATAGATCACATCCCTCACAACATCAGATTGAAAGATCCAAACCTTCCTCTTCGGAGCGGAAAGGGACATGGCCAAAACATATAAAGATCGGCGTAGTCGCTCATAGGGACATATCTATCCGGATAGAGAGAAAGACATGGATCCATCTAGATCTTTATTCACTCTTTTCATTTTTATAATTATGACTTTATGGGTCGGAGCGTAGACGGGCGAGTAGAGCCCAGGAATGAGGGAAGCCCTCATAGAGCAGTCGACTAGAAGTAGAAGACTGCTGGCCTGAGAGAAGGCGGCCTCCCTCGGGAAACATGGCCAAATTTCTCTTCTTTCTTTTTGATTTCGGGTTTCTTTATTGCCCAGAACGCTCAAAGGTGGAGAAGAAGCTAGCGCCCCCCCTATAGAGTCAGGCTTTCTGAGCTCCTTCACCTAGCGGAAACCCCTGCTTTTCGGCCGTAATCCCGTGCTTGACCAAGGCATTCAATGGTAATGGATTCTACCCTGAACCGGGAGATCGGCAAATGGAGCATACATATGTGCGTGGGTCCGTTCGCGACGCAGTGATAACAGAAATAGATGCGGCAGTTGCCCCCACCCTCTCTCTCTCTCTCTCTCTCTCTCTCTCTCTCTCTCTCTCTCTCTCTCTCTCTCTCTCTCTCTCTCTAGCCAGCGAACAAATGACAGGACGAATGAACAAACTGGGCCTGTGAGAGTGAGGAATGTGAACGGATAAATAATGCTGGTCGCGTAACTTTAAATACAACCTATCAACGTTGATCAATCACGTGTTGCTAATATAGTCAACTCAATTTTATATCTTATGTAAAATTATTTCGAATCAACATTATACCAAACAAAAGAATTTAAATTCACAGGATCTAGACTGCATCTAACCAAATAAAATCGGTAGAGTTTCAAATATGACTTTTTCTATTCATATTTTTTTATACACACTTTTCACTCCTACTACACCCTACCAAACAGGCCCTAAACTACACCGCAAATGACCATTTACTGGGTTTTAAATAATGTCTGAAAGATGCCGGCTTAGCTCATGCTGCAAAAACAATACGGCATACTACAAAATGCCGGAATGTAAAAAAGTCGGCATTTTATAATGCCGGAAATTGGCTTTTGTATATTACTTAGTTTAGCACTCAGGCATGCTCGAAATGCCGGGAACTGGCTTTTGTTAGCCAGCATACCAGTCACGTGGGCAAACATCTTCTTTTCAAATGACCATTGCTTATTATGTTAATATGGATTTGTCGAATTCCCATGTCCTTCAGCGATTTGTTATTCTTCTTGTTTCATATCATAAGCATTTTTCATTAATATGACATGCAAGCACACATATATGAATGACTTTAAAGTAAAATATTGAATAATATTGAATAGCCCAGCATACGCAACAGAATTGCTTAAAGCAACAAATCGTTATATTCATATTTCATCTTTTACATGTCTTACATTCAAAAAAATGTGTCATGTCATCATCAGTAGTTTACATTCACACTATCACATCACATTGGTGTGTTTTCTAAATAAAAAGAAAATACAAAGCATCCAAAGACACTGTTGTGAGCTAAGTCCACGCTCCAGTTGTTCCAGCATCCTGCCATAAAAAAGTAACTATAAATAAAATTACCGATTAGAAAATATGTTCTTCAACTCATGATGTTTTGAAGAAAAAACTTACTCAACTAACCCATAATACCATGCATCCCACTCAAACTTTGATAAATTCGTTGTTACAGATCCATCCAATGTAAGCAACAATTAGATTAATTTACTTACCTACAAATATTGAAAACATAGTCAGAGTAAACAATTCCATGGTTTCACAAAGTAAATACTTTTTACGAGATTGGCAAAACATATGAACCATATATAGTAATACAGTTGTCTTGGTATAGCGACTGTTATTAAGAATGTAAAATAAAAATAGATTGTCTAGTTTTGTTGAAGGCCAACAAGACCCCTGAGATGTCCATGAAAATGAAGCACAACCACAAACCACTGGTAAACAACCACCATGGCCTAATTTTTTTCATCCCTCAAGAAGCTATCTTCTTCAGTTAACTCTCACACCCAGCTCCTCATATAGTCCCCTATGTCTCTTCATTTTGTAATTTTTTTACAATAGTAAAAAGAAGAATTGTCTCATTTCATGAAGATGAGTGTCGTTGCAAGAACCTTCAACAAATAGTTGTCAAAGAGTTCAAGCACACATAAGAGTAGCTAGGACTCCATGAATTGGAAACCAAAGGCTCTAGAACCACATTCAAGAGGGGCATTGTGGGCTTTGATCTCCAAACCACGATATAAACACGATTTAAATGTAGCGGAAGTGATTCGATTAGCAGCAGAATACCAACAATCAGCGGAAATTAAAACTTTTTGAGATAAAGCATTGAAACCATAAAACTTCCTTCATAAAAGGAGATAAACTGTTTACATCTCAGATAATTACTTCTTGAGTAATTATATACAACATGATACAAAATCTTAAGAACTCATAACCAAAATCTCAGACCAAAAGACTCCAAGACCTGAGAGTACAGAGGACACATAGGACTGACTCTAACTACACCACATGGTAGGCTAAATCTCCACGTGAGATTTTACTGTTGCCCCTGGTGCTGCTGCTGCTGGGACTGGTCACCTGTAGACCTGTTCCTCCGTCCTTGACGTCCACCTAAAAAGTTGAAGTCTACGGGGTGAGACAATTTTACATAATTGTCCCAGCGAGAGTTATAACTCTCTGCCAGAAGCTTTATTATAGCACCTCAAAGAATAACTTAAACAGTAAAAGCTTCACAATATTCAACATCAGATATAATAGTAAGCATGAGTTCAACAATTATGAAATATGAAGACATTTGCACTATACAGTGTAACATAAATCAATCAACTCGTAGTTATCTCTAACAGGTGTGCTACGCTGTGGATTATGTTTTTCAAACATTACTTTTATTCCCTGTGGAGATGAGGTTTACCATTCATCCTCCAACCAATCACTACTAAGTGCCTTGGCATCATACTAGGTCATCGAAAGAGTCGGATTCTCATGACCTTCACCTTCCTCAGTCAGTAAGAGGATTACTTGTAGGACATCTCGTGCCTCTACTATAATAGCTTACCAGGGTAATCTGGTCCTTCGCTATTTTTAGAGTTACAGTGGTGTTCTGTACTCTCTTCGTCATCAGGAGATTTCATGTTTATCTTCCACTGATACGGATATCTGTGCTTTCTTCATCATGAGGAGGTTTCATGTTTACCATCCACTGATACGGTATAGGATTGTAGTGAAGGATTGATGGATTACACATCTACATCAAACACCTACACTAGGATGTAAGGTTCTACACATCCATATACCCCACATACTCAAAAGTATGTGATCCAGGAGTTCCCTTAGGAAAACCTGTTTCACCATCATTTGATCTCTGACAATGATGGATCTATGATCAGGGATCTACATTATACTTGATTAGTTAGGTACATTCAGTATTCTTTTAACATCATACATTGTTCTTCAAACAATAACATTAGCATAACAGCTATGAAATGAGAATACTAAATGTAACAAGCCTAACTCTCATCAATCATCATATCTCAATACATTCATCACAAGTCATCTCTAAAGCATGACCTTGATGGTAATTATGGCTCTCACAGCCCATTTTAATCCATAAGTTGCCATTGATAATGCATCAGGATATATCACTATTCATAGAACTAAAGCATGCTTTCAATGAATATAATTTCATAATCCATACCTGGATATGATCATCATCTCATGACAACCTGCATGGTTAATTCAACTGATAACAGTAAACAATTCATTCTAGAAGTTACACTTTCAAACTTTTAGAAGAGTCAAGTTCCCCAATATTCATCAATCAGGGTTTACTATTCACAATACATGTCCTCACCCTAGAATTAGGGTTTACTATTCACCTCATGGCGAATTGAACTCATATCATCATCATGTATGAGAAACGTCATCATTAAAGCTCCTAGATAAGATTAAAATTCACTAAACATCATAATTAGGGTTTCCATGATCTCACATAGGTGGATCATACCCTAATCATGCACATTCATGTGTATTGAAGGTACTTTACTTAAGTTTCCACTATAAAAGGGGTACTTTCTCTCTCTTATCATACTTCCTCTCTCCTCTTACTAGTAGATGGTGATAACACCACTCTAGATCAAGTTGGGTTAAGTCCTCATTGACTAGCATAAGCCAAAACATCATTAACATGTGATTAGGGTTTTATTAGAAAAAGGTATTACTCAATTAAACCCCTCAAGGGTATTTTGGTAATTTATCTCATGATCACCATCATGGGTCAATTCATTAATCACTTAGTCCCTTAATGTTCTAAGCTACCATTAGGGTTTAGATTAGATCACCATTGAACCAATTACAACTTCAAGTGATTATGTATAAATAACCTTGAAAACCTCCAAACGGTTTCAACCTTCAACCACCAAAGGGTTTGAAACCATTTGGGTACGTTGACCATTTGCTAGGTTTGACTCCAAGACCGCATGACCTCAAGGTTGTTTTCCCAAACCGTTTGGGTGCGTTGACCATTTGGAAAGGTTGACTTTCCAAACCGTTTGAGCTTATGCGGTTTGAAACCGTTTGATCAACTTGTCTTGAGATCGATTGGTCCAAACGACCTTGAGATCGTTTGAGCCCAAACGGTCTTGAGACCGTTTGGACCCAAACGGTCTTGAGACCGTTTGCCCTTAAACGGTCTTGAGACCGTTTGGTCCAAATGGGCTCAAACCATTTGGAGCTCCAACATGGTTCAAAAGTTGCAAATGTTTATGATTAAGTATGTTGAAGCCCTCAATTGGCCAAAGCCATGTTAACCACTTATAAATTGAGTCAATTAGGATGAGCCTCAATCAATTGGACACCAAATTAACCCTCAACTGAAAGCCAATTAGTGTTAAGTCCATCTCAATTAGAGTTTCAAATTGGATGGTCATCAATATTGAACAATGTGAATCAATTCAAGGTTGAACCTATCAATTGACCTCCAATTGGGCCCAAACTTTGCCCAAACGGTCTTGAGATCATTTGGATGACCTCAAAACGGTCTTGAGACCGTTTGCCCAAGAATTCATCAAAATCTAAGTTGATTTGATAGGGGTTGAACCTTAATTAAGTCACAAATCAACAATTTGATTATTTCAATAACCCACTATAATTGGGCCCTCAATTGATCAAAATACCTTAACCATAGACCTCCAAACGGTCTTGGGTTGACACCAAACGGTCTTGAGACCGTTTGCCCATCCATCCTTTTGACTCTAGTGAAAATGCATCAAGGTTTGATCTATTGAGTTAATCATTACATCAATACTTAATTGCAATATGGTTTGGTACCTTTGGACCTTCAATTGGTAAACTATTGTTGACCCCAAACCTCTAAATGGTCTTGGGTGATCGGATGATTCCCCAAACGGTCTTGAGACCGTTTGCCCATCCATCCTTTTGACTCTAGTGAAAATTCATCAAGGTTTGATCTATTGAGTTAATCATTACATCAATACTTAATTGCAATATGGTTTGGTACCTTTGGACCTTCAATTGGTAAACTATTGTTGACCCCAAACCTCTAAATGGTCTTGGGTGATCGGATGATTCCCCAAACGGTCTTGAGACCGTTTGGGCTAATCAACCCAAAATCTCTAATTAACTCATTGGAATTTCAGTACTGATTTCAATTAGGATTTTCCCTATTACTCAACCTTCAACTCATAACTCGTTTGGAATTAATCCATAAAATTTGGTGAGTCATTAATCAACATCATTATGAACAGTAATCCCAAATGGTCAACGCTTGGTCAACCATCTTAAACGGTCTTGAGACCGTTTGCCCAAAAAGGGCAAATTAAATAGATTGAAAATCAGAACTTAATTCAATTGGATTTGCTAATTGATTTGCTTATATCTCACGATTCCTTTGGATTTAACCCCTAAATTTTTGTGGGTGATCAGCCTACATAATTAGGAATAGGATTCTCATACGGTCGTCGCTTGGTCAACTGGACCAAACGGTCTTGAAGACAGCTTGCCTCCACGCGACCCTGAAACCGTTTGCCCACCAAACGGTAGTGCAAACCGCATGGGCAATTGGTTAGGACCGTTTAGTAAAGTGGAAATCCGTAGATAAGCATAGGAATTAACGCACTTATCTTCTACCTCAAGAAAAGTAGTAGTTCTACACGATTTTGCTTGCAAGGATGCAAGGGGAGATAGGGAAGAAGAAGAACTAGCAACTATATGCATAGAAAAAGATGTATAATCAAAGCATAAGGTTTAGAGTTATAAAACCCGCCTAAAAGTTATCCCTTGAGCTCCAAGCTTCCAAGCTTCAGGTCTTTAATGGCGTCTTTGAGCTCCACAGGTCGGCCAAGGTGAATTCTCCAAGGAAAAGTTGGAAAGGAATGGCTAGAAAGATAAAGCTAGGTGAGCTAGTCATGAATTCAACCTTGAAATCAAGTTTCCTTCATGAATTCAAGCAAAAGGGATGATCCAAACTTACCTTGAACTCCCTGGTCGTTCTCCTATGCTCCAGAGCTCTGCCTTAGTCGGTTTGAGCAAGGGGGATAAGTGAGGGAATGAAATAAACGTTCCTTTGCTTGCAAAGGAAGTGATATATATATTATGGGTGAAATTTCTCCATAAAGCTTCTACTTTATCCCATTTCTCATCTAAGTCCTTCCTTTCTTCTTTGCTCGTCCCTACCCCTTATTTCTAAAGACAAACTCCTTCTAAGGTCAAGAATTGAAGGCAAAAAGGATCAACCCATCACTAAAGCATACACATAAAAGGGCTATTATACATACACCTTGATTATTCAATCACAAAGGTGTTATTTATTATATGATTATTCAAATGAAGTGCCCTCTTCATCATTTCTACTCTAAATGATGACAAAAGTTATAAAAGATATTTTAGATGATGTATTTTACAAGTTGCACCCCTCAAATTGGATACACCAATTTAGGGTTTTCAAGTACAGGGGTTGCTTCCACAGCTGCACCTTGGTGCTCAAGCTTGGGAATGAAAACCTCTAGAGGGGGGTGAATAGAGTTTTATAATGATTTGAAAGTAATTTAAACTCAAACAACCAAAGTAAATATTAAGAAGAGGAACACAGGTGTTTAGAGTGGTTCCACCTTAGCAAATACTAAGGAGTCAGTCCACTACCCGGTTGCTTACCCAACCGGGATTTTGAAAGTACTAAATTTTATTACCTCTCAAGGATGTTACATAAAATTTACAATACTTTCTAAACACCCTTTGGACAGCCTTCACCTTGAAGTAGTCTTGCCAACCTCGAAGCAGCCTTCCTTGAAGTAACTTCAAGCTCCCCCTTGAAGTAGCCTTCCTCCTGAAGTAGCTTCCCGTCAAGACAGCCTTCTGAAGTAGTCCAAAGTCTTCCTCTTCACCACGAAGAGCTTCACCCTCTCCAATCCGCAGCCTCCTACCTGGAGTAGCAAGGAGAGTACAAGTAATACAAGGAACAAGAAAGGAATAAAAGAAAATACAACTTATCCTTGTAGCTCAAGGCTTGATTTCCCTAGATCAAGCGTTTGGATTTTCCTAGCCAATATGATGGACTTGTGATTGCTAGGGTTAGGAAAATCTAGCCTATAGGACGAGCTTGAGCTAAGGGGAAAATGTCCAATTGATCACAAAGCTCAGTTCACACAGATTGCACAAGAGGGCTCAAGTATTTTCTCAAGTATATCAAGTGTAAGAAGTGAATTCTAGTGTCATATGGCTTGTCCTATTTATAGGAATGGCCTAAGTATGCTTAAGGACGTTCTAGACAACTTCTAGGGGTTTCTAAGTGCTTAACTAACCGTTAGGTACAAAGTTGTTGCTTGAACAACGGCTAATTACTTTACTCTGCAGTTTCTGTCAGAGATCGTCTCGGTCGAGGAATGGTCGACCGAGACACCTACTCGGTCGAAGTTTTGTCGACCGATAGGCTCTCTGGATTAACGTTCATTTGCAACTGCCAACTAACTTGTCAGTTGTGTCTAACGGCTACATTGGATCTTTCTCGGTCGAGGAGTTTGTCGACCGAGAGTGTCTCGGTCGAGGAGTTGGTCGACCGAGATAGATCCTGTTTTAAGATTTCAAGTTAGGCATTAATTATGTGTGTGAGTGTGCATAGGTGATCCTATTGAATGGATGACTAAGGTGTTTAGCTAGGGAAAATCCAATGCTTGATTTACATGCGATTCTAAGTACTTGTACATTATATTTCTGTACAAGTTTTTACAATGATTACATTTGCATGAAAATATAAATACTTCTTGTTGAATTTCCCTTATAGTTTTGTCATCCTGCACACTCAAGTAGCTCGTCAGATAAATAGGAATGAAATGTTTGTCATCATCGAAACAAAGGGATTTATCATAATATCCAATTTATCCAACAATCTCCCCCTTTTTGAAGATGACAAACATTTCCTAACTATGAAATAAGGAAATATAAAGCATGTGAGTTTCATACCTGAAAATTTACCTTTTGTAGCCATTTATGTTTTGCAAGTGAGTGCTGGCCAAGATGTGATGAAACTCATCATTTATATTTTTGATTTTGATATTCTTTCTCCCCCTTTGTCATTTCAAAAAGATATCCAAGTTGAATGTTTTATTTTTCTTCTCCCCCTTAATATAATGCTCCCCCTTAATTAGAGATCCTATTAGAAACATGGATTTTTATCTAATTTATCCTCAATTTGTTTCTCAATCATTTGCAAAGGATGTTAAGCCCTAGATTAAATGAGAATCCTCTAAGCTTAGAGTACATAAAAATGTCTCCATCAAAAAGCCCTATTTTGGGTAGAGAATTCCTGTAAATACAAGATACCATTTTCAATAAATTCATAAATTTCTTGAAAATTTTCAGCTACACATAGTGATTACAATATTTTTGTAAGCTTCTTCAATCAAATGGTCAAAGTTTTGATAATCTCCCCCTTTTTCTTATGCTTTGCTCCCCCTTAGATAGATATCTCAAATGAAAGTTTGAATACTAAGCAAATATATAAAATGTCCAAGATTTAACAAAGATGTATGCAATTTATGTCAATCTGGAAAAACAGAAACCCAGTCGGTCGACAATTGCTCGACCGACAATGTTCTCGGTCGACTAGTTGCTCGACCGAGAATGTTTCTGGAGAACTGTTTTGCATATGGAAATTCAATTACAATTGTAATAGTTTCTTGTTGTAATTATTATTCCCTTCATTTGTTATGCTCTACAATAATGAACTTATGATCCATATTTTGAAGATGTCTCATATGCCAAAAAAAAATAACCATGTGAATCAAATAAAAAAATGGCAAATTTCATTCAATAGCATGAAGAAGATTACAATCATATAGAATTTGACTAATCATTTTTATTACAACTAGTACAACTCCAACACTTCACAGGAAAGATTTAAGAATTACATCGATGTCCGGATCTTTCCCAAGGAATGGCTCGGCTCCATAATATTTGACCAGAGTTTGCCAATCTAAAGCACCTGTCATAGCTAATGCATATGCTTCCAGAAATGTGGGAACTCGGTCAAATCGGAAGTGAGCAGCTATATCTTGCAATTGTATGGAGGAAAATTGAGTATGTGCAAGATCCATTGATGGTGGAGGTGGAGGTTGATAGTAGTTGTATGAAGGGTTAAATGGGTGGAGCATGCCAGGATTTAAAGAATGCGGATATTCATCGGTTTCAGCAGGAGAAAGATTTTGCATTCTTTGATTTAAGTATGTCATGGCATGATGGGTATAGTTGAGTTGGTTACTGAGATGATATTGGGAGCCAACAAGATAAGTGAGAGTATTTTGGATGGGATCAATAGAAAGGTTAGTAGGAGGAGGGGGTGGTGGTATATCTTGATGTGATGATTCTCCTTCTACTCTAGCCCTTTTATGACCAAAGTCAATCCCCATCTTCTCTACAGTGTTCTTACTTATCTTTGGTGGTCTACGCTCCCATATGTATCCCATATCTTCAATGTTTAACTTAAGACAATGTTGAGTAATCTGGCATACAAAATCGGCATATGGTGGATTGCCAGAAAACTCAAGCATATTTTTAAGTATTACATTGAAGATAATGCTGAAGGATTGCACGAAATTGCACTAGAGATGGACTATGGAGGCAAGGAAATGCAAGTGTGAGTAAGTGGCTCGTTTTTGCACTTATTTATAGAATTCCAGCGACCTGGTCGGTCGACGACTCGTCGACCGAGCGTCCGCAACGGTCGAGTTGCAGACGCGCCACTTGGTCCTCCAACGGTAAAGAAAGTGGTCATAACGGTCGGGTTGCAACGGTCATATCCAACGGCTATTTCTCGGTCGAGCGCTTGTCGACCGACATTGTCTCGGTCGAGCACTCGTCGACCGATAGTTCGTCCGATACTGAGTCTGTTTAGAATTTGTCGGTCGAGTGAGATGGGCTGACCGAGTGGTTCTCGGTCGACGAAGTCGTCGACCGACAGACTTACTGAGTTCAATTTTTGACTGTATTTTAATGCAAATCATAGAACATTTTTGTAGAGCACATATATGTAAATTCCAAGGGAGTAATAATATTTAAGGCTTCTAATTACTACAAATGATTTAAGTTTTGATTTAAAAATATGCTAAGATTAAGTTCAATAAAATAATGTCCAAATAAACAATTTTTATCAAAGTTTATTTTAGGTCGCCCTTGATTACGACCATGGCGCCCCTTTTTCAAATTTTATTTTAACCAAGAGGCATATTCTGCAGGTTTCCAAAAAAATATTCATACGTGGAGAATAAGTTCTGCAGATAGCTTACGAATATCAATATGAGGCTCATTAAAGTGTACAAATTATGAGAACTTAGTAAGGGCATCAAATATGATGAAGCATATTCAAGAATAATATCCATTTGGATAGACTAATTCAAATATGATGAAGCATATTAAGTGATGTTTAACACAATGAGTATTTTCAAAAGTCGATTTGAAACATTTTAATCATTGCAAGTATTTCTAAGAGATAAATTTGCAATAAGAGTATGATTAAATAGGATTTTTCTTTAATCTAAGCATGATCCATATAATATTTCAAGAATAATTTTCATACAGAAAAAATTTTCATCAGCTCAAACAAAAACAGTGATATGCTCGGTCTACAATTGCTCGACCGACATTTTCTCGGTCGACAACTGCTCGACCGACCATGTTTCTGGAAACTATTTCAGAAATCTATGCAATAAAGGTTGTATCTAATTCAATTATTTCGAAGATCAGTTTGAGATAAAAACATATGGATATCAGAGTGATATCATAATCAAAATTATAAATTTGTTATCCCTATATGTTAAGTTGAGATAGACAAAAAGATGTGCAAATTTTGAGACTTTGGACATATCTCAACTTAGTCTAATCGAATCAATTTGGGGATTTTGGAACCCATACCATCTCATCATCTTTTTCTTGTATGGGCATGAGAAGGAGTAATGTCCAACACGTGAACAATAGTGGCAACATATAGAATCAACCTCATATCTCTTTCTATGATTTTGGTCTAGGTTGTTCTTTGGTACAAAAGTATATTTGCCTCTATGTACATTCATGGATTGACTTGCTTGTGTCCTTCTCCAACTAGGTTGTTGATAGGATTTCTCCTTAGGCTTATAACCTAGTCCTCTTCTCCCTATTTGATGATAGGAATTTTCTAATATTTTATCAAGGATTCCATTGTTGCTTAACTTACTAACTTCTTGTTGCAACTTAACGATCTCATCCATTCTTTTCTTGATATCTAATTTTGCTTGATCTAGATTGGATGATAACATATTTCTTTCTTTCACTATATTGTCATAATCTACATGGGTGCACAATATAGGTTGTTTTTGAATATCATTTAACTTTGCAAGCAATTCAGTCTTTTCTTGACATAGAAGATCATAGTTAGTCTCTAGAGTGAAAATTTTCACTTCACTATTACTTAGAGATGATTTCAAAGTACGATTGTCAGACATAATGCTATCTTTTTCAAAACCAAGAGTATTCAATTTAGCATATAAATCGTCATTTTCGGATGTAAGCTCAAGAAGTCTAGCATTTAGATCATCATTTTCTTTATTTGATTTCTTTAATTTCTTTTTGTATTCAACATATTTGTTATGTGTTTCTTCAATAATAGTAACTAACTCTTCTTTAGGTAAATCAAGCAAGCTTACCTCTTCTTCTTCTTCCTCACTTATTGTAGCAACGAAACATTCTTTATGTGTATCTTCTTTCTTTGACCTCCATGGACATCTAGAAGTAGAGTGCTTTGTTCCTAAGCACCAATTGCAACTTGTCGCACATTGGTCCATGCTCCTTTTCTTGTGGTTGTAGTCACCTCCTCACTTTATCTCTTCAAGACCTTGTTAGGGCTCCTTGAAGCCTGCTCTAATACCAATTGAAAACCTCTAGAGGGGGGGGTGAATAGAGTTTTATAATGATTTTAAAGTAATTTAAACTCAAACAACCAAAGTAAAGATTAAGAAGAGGAACACAGGTGTTTAGAGTGGTTCCACCTTAGCAAATACTAAGGAGTCAGTCCACTACCCGGTTGCTTACCCAACCGGGATTTTGAAAGTACTAAATTTTATTACCTCTCAAGGATGTTACATAAAATTTACAATACTTTCTAAACACCCTTTGGACAGCCTTCACCTTGAAGTAGTCTTGCCAACCTCGAAGCAGCCTTCCTTGAAGTAACTTCAAGCTCCCCCTTGAAGTAGCCTTCCTCCCGAAGTAGCTTCCCGTCAAGACAGCCTTCTGAAGTAGTCCAAAGTCTTCCTCTTCACCACGAAGAGCTTCACCCTCTCCAATCCGCAGCCTCCTACCTGGAGTAGCAAGGAGAGTACAAGTAATACAAGGAACAAGAAAGGAATAAAAGAAAATACAACTTATCCTTGTAGCTCAAGGCTTGATTTCCCTAGATCAAGCGTTTGGATTTTCCTAGCCAATATGATGGACTTGTGATTGCTAGGGTTAGGAAAATCTAGCCTATAGGACGAGCTTGAGCTAAGGGGAAAATGGCCAATTGATCACAAAGCTCAGTTCACACAGATTGCACAAGAGGGCTCAAGTATTTTCTCAAGTATATCAAGTGTAAGAAGTGAATTCTAGTGTCCTATGGCTTGTCCTATTTATAGGAATGGCCTAAGTATGCTTAAGGACGTTCTAGACAACTTCTAGGGGTTTCTAAGTGCTTAACTAGCCGTTAGGTACAAAGTTGTTGCTTTAACAACGACTAATTACTTTACTCTGCAGTTTCTGTCAGAGATCGTCTCGGTCGAGGAATGGTCGACCGAGACACCTACTCAGTCGAAGTTTTGTCGACCGACAGGCTCTCTGGATTAACGTTCATTTGCAACTGCCAACTAACTTGTCAGTTGTGTCTAACGGCTACATTGGATCTTTCTCGGTCGAGGAGTTTGTCGACCGAGAGTGTCTCGGTCGAGGAGTTGGTCGACCGAGATAGATCCTGTTTTAAGATTTCAAGTTAGGCATTAATTATGTGTGTGAGTGTGCATAGGTGATCCTATTGAATGGATGACTAAGGTGTTTAGCTAGGGAAAATCCAATGCTTGATTTACATGCGATTCTAAGTACTTGTACATTATATTTCTGTACAAGTTTTTACAATGATTACATTTGCATGAAAATATAAATACTTCTTGTTGAATTTCCCTTATAGTTTTGTCATCCTGCACACTCAAGTAGCTCGTCAGATAAATAGGAATGAAATGTTTGTCATCATCGAAACAAAGGGATTTATCATAATATCCAATTTATCCAACAGGGAATTCCCTCAAACTTCATCATAAACATCCTCATGATGTCTCAACATCAGAGGAACATCTCAACATGTGCAATTTGCAAGTTAATCCCTTAAGTGGGTAATTTGCACATAGATCCCTGTATTACAAAACAATGCTACAACTTTATATATAAAGGAGCAAAATTGAAATATATGTTTCTGAGGGACTTAATTACATGCCCAAAGTTAATCACAAGGATTTACTTATATATTTAGGCAAAACACCTAGGGTTAGTTCATAACCCAGGTCAGAGATGTTACAAATTATCCACCCCTTACAAGGATTTCGTCCCCGAAATCGATAAAACGTATTAAGAGAAAAGGGCAGGGTATTTCCTTCTCATCTCATCCTGTAGTTCCCAAGTGGCTTCTTCAACACCACGATGGTTCCAGAGGACTTTCACAAGGCTTAAATCTTTCTTCTTTAACTTTTTAATTCTGTTATCAAGGATTGACACTGGTCCTTCCTCATAAGATATATCATCATTCAATTCTACCTCCATAGGTTGTAAAATTGACTCAGTGTCTGGGTGACATTTCTTTAGCATAGAAATGTGAAACACAGGATGTAACCTCTGTAACTCTGGTGGCAGCTCTTGTTTATAGGCTACTTTTCCAATCCATTCAATGATTGGATAAGGCCCCATAAATCTAGGAGCTAACTTCCCTTTCTTTCCAAAACGAAGGACTCCTTTCCAAGGCGAGACCTTGAGATACACTTTGTCTCCAACCTCGAACTCTAAGGGTCTACGACACTTGTCAGCATAAGATTTCTGCCTATCTTGTACAGTCTTAATCTGCTGGTGTATTACCTTAATCTTTTTTGTAGTTTGCTGCACAAGATCAGGTCCTAACCACTGATGCTCACCAGTCTCATACCAACACAAGGGTGATCTACAACGTCTACCATACAAGGCTTCATAAGGTTCCATATCAATACGATGCTGATAGCTATTGTTATAGGCAAACTCTATCAAGTTTAGGTGTAGATCCCAACTTCCGGTAAACTGGAGAACACATGTTCTCAACAGGTCTTCCAAGGTCTGTATGGTCCTTTCTGACTGTCCATCAGTCTGTGGATGAAAGGTCGTACTAAACCTTAACTGGGTGCCTAAAGCATTATGAAGTCGTTCCCAAAAACGACTTGTAAACTGGGGACCTCTGTCAGAAACTATAGTGACAGGAACTCCGTGCAAACGCACTATCTCTTGAACATACAACTCTGATAACCTTTCAGTAGAATAGGTTGTTTTGACAGGTAAGAAATGTGTTGTCTTAGTCAACCTATCTACAACTACCCAAATGGAATCATGTCCTTTTCTTGTCCTGGGTAGGCCAACAACAAAGTCCATGGTAACATGGTCCCACTTCCACTGTGGTATGGGTAAAGGTTGCATTGTTCCTGTAGGCTTCTGGTGTTCAGCTTTAACTTGCTGACACACAGGACACCTCAGAACAAACTCTGCAATATCCTTCTTCATTCTAGGCCACCAATACATATCTTTCAAGTTTCGATACATCTTGGTGCTCCCTGGATGCATGGCATACATCGAAGAATGAGCTTCTTCCAGGACTAACTTCCTCAAGTTGTCCACATCCGGCACTATCATCCTCCCATGATAACAGACTATTTGATCATATGAGTCATGGAAACCATCTCGTTTCTTACTACCATACTCCGATCTAATCTGCTGAACTACAGTATCACCTTGTTGTGCTTCCTTAATCTGCTCTCTAAGGGTAGGTTTAATGTGCATCTCAGCTAACAACCCGGCTAACAATGACACCTTCAACTGCACATTGTCTTGTCTCAAAGAGATAAGCATATCCCTTCTAGAGTATACTAAAGAGTTTAGTTGTGCCCTTTCCATGGTTGATGTTGCTGATTTCCTACTCAAGGCATCAGCAACCACATTAGCCTTCCCCGGATGGTAATCAATCGTACAATCGTAGTCCTTGATTAATTCCATCCAGCGGCGTTGTCTCATATTGAGCTCATGCTGAGAGAAGATGTACTTAAGGTTCTTATGGTCAGTGAAAATCTGAAACGTCTCTCCATAAAGATAATGTCTCCAGATCTTCAGGGCATGAACTACAGCAGCTAACTCCAGATCGTGTGTCGGATAATTCTCTTCGTGTTTCTTAAGCTGTCGAGAAGCAAAAGAAATTACTTGTTTATCCTGCATCAGCACACACCCTAGTCCATTCTTAGAAGCATCACAGAAAACTATATATCCTTTGCCTTGCTCAGGTAGCACAAGTATGGGTGCACTTGTCAACTTCTCCTTCAACAGTTGGAAAGATTGCTGACACTTATCACTCCAAACAAAAGGAACATCTTTCCGGGTCAACTTAGTCAAGGGTAAGGCTATGGAACTGAAATTCTTAATGAACCTTCGATAATAGCTTGCTAACCCCAAGAAGCTTTGAATCTCTGTCGGCGTCTTTGGTTGTTCCCACTATAGAACAGATTCTACCTTTGTAGGGTCAACACGAATTCCTGAGGAAGATATCACATGTCCAAGAAAAGATACCTCCGGCAGCCAGAACTCACACTTGCTAAACCTAGCATACAACTTATGTTCTCTTAACAAGGTCAAAGCTTGGCGAAGATGCTGCTCATGCTGCTGAGCATCCTTACTATAGATCAGAATGTCATCTATGAAGATGACAACACACTGATCAAGGAAGGGTCGAAAAACTCTATTCATGAGTTCCATGAATGCAGATGGTGCATTGGTTAGTCCAAACGACATAACCGTGAACTCATAGTGACCATATCTTGTCCTAAAGGCAGACTTGGATATGTCACTATATATCCTTAATACGGAGTTGATGATATCCAGACCTCAGGTCTATCTTTGAGAAGACGGTTGCACCACGCAACTGGTCAAAGAGATCATCAATCCTTGGCAGAGGGTACTTATTCTTTATCGTTACTTTATTGAGTTGTCTATAATCAATGCACAACCGCATTGACCCATCTTTCTTTCTAACAAACAAAACCGGAGCACCCCATGGTGAAGTGCTTGGTCAGATAAAACCTTTGTCAAGTAACTCTTGAAGCTGTTTCTTGAGTTCTACCATCTCAGCAGGCGCCATCCTATACGGTGTCTGGGCTATAGGTTTCGTGTCTGGGATCAAATTGATTTCAAAATCAATTTCCCAAGGCGGTGGTATACCTAGAAGTTCTTCAAGAAACACATCCTCGAATTCCCTGACTATGGGAACTTCAGTAGGATTGGAACTTTCCTTGGTAACATGTACCACATGGGCCAAGAATGCATAACATCCTTGCCTTAACAGCTTATCAGCAACCATAGCTGATACAAGACAGGTGGGCAAAATCTTTCTTTCACCTTGAAAGATCCATGTGTTGCCTTCATCAGCAAACACAACCAACTTGGATTCACAATCCAAGACAACTCTATACCTTTCTAAGGTATCCATCCCGAGGATTATATCAAATCCTTGCATATCAAGTGGTATAAGGTCCACTTGAATGCGATGATCAGAAAAGAAGAGGATGTAGGGAGAACATACCTCCTACAAAACGGCAGACCCACTCAACGGAGTCTCCAACAACAAACTATCTGCCCTATGACTAACCGTCATATTGCAGTTACGGATCACTTTCCGAGTGATAAAAGAGTGCATAGCACCCGGGTCAATCAGAACACATACAACACAGGATGTAGACATATCAGAATATAAAAGTTCCATCTGACATGCCACTACCCGTGGATTGACCACTGCATCAGGTGGGTTCATAGCATAGAACCTTGCTGTCGCCTAGTGTTGAGGTGGTGCTGATGATCCAGCTTGAGACGCTTGTCCACGTCCTCGAGCTGCTCCTTGAGATTGCCTTCTATGAGATCCCTGTTGACTCTGCCTCTGAGGTTGTGTCACAGTGACAGGCCTAGATCAGCAGTCCTTCATCAAGTGTCCCACCTTCCCACAGTTGTAGCAACTTCTTTCTAGTTGTTGTGGTCTTGGTGGTCTAGTAATTGTCATTGATGCAGAACTATGAGTCTCTTGTTGAGGTAGGCTTCGTCCCCTGCCTCTTCTTGGTGACCACTGAGTTTGGGAGCTTGATCTGGGTGGTGGAGGGTTAGGTACAGAGAATCTCAATTTCTTGAAATCCCTAGATGAAGAACCCTGGAACTGTGGATATCTTTTCTGGGTTTGCCTCTTCTCAACCACAGATCTCTCTATTCTTCGGACTGACTCAATGAAGGTAGAGAATCTCTCTCGGTTTTCTAAGGCAGACACAGGGGTTGATATATCATCATTCAAACCCTTCTCGAATCTCCTGATTCTTTCCTCTTCTGTGGCAGCCATGTGCGGACAGAACCGCAGCAACTCCATGAACTTAGCTTCATACTCACTAATGTTCATCATGCCCTGCCTCAATCTCTCAAACTGAGAGATCTTCTCGTCTGGGAAGGTCTTTGGAAAATATCTATTGATAAATTCCTGACGAAACTCTTCCCACAAGGACTCTATCCCAGGTCTCTTCTGCTCTTCCATGTTCCACCAGTGACCAACACTGCCTTTGAGAAGATAGACAGCATGTCTAACCTTCTCAGCCTCCGGGATATTAAGAATCCTGAAAGCCTTCTCCAACTCTGTTAACCACAGATCAGCATCTGCGGGGTCAGCAGTCCCAAAGTACTCGGTAGCTCCGACACGACGAAGTCGCTCGAACGTCTTACCGATACCTTGTCCTTCAGGCTGGGCAGGTGCCCTAGGTGCAGGCATGGGCATCCTGTCGGTGATGTGTGTCATGGCAGTCATAAACTGTTCGAACATAGTTTGAACAACTGGGTTACCCATATCAGCTGGGTCAAACTGGGGTGGTTCAGGTGCAGGCTGTTCTATTTCTGGAACCCTTGCACCGCCTCGAGGTGCACTAGCACTACTCTCTGCCACGTACTCATCATGTGGCTCTGCCATCCTTATGTATCTTCTTCTCCCAAGGAGCAGAAGATTCTATTAGATAAGGAAGAGATACTAAGGATAGACTCGACATCCTAAGTCCTATGCCTCTGGAGACTCAGCGAACCTAGAGCTCTGATACCACTTAATTGTGGGCTCTGATCTCCAAACCACGATATAAACACGATTTAAACATAGAGGAAGCGATTTGATTAGCAGCGGAATACCAAAAATCAGCGGAAATTAAAACTTTTTGAGATAAAGCATTGAAACCATAAAACTTCCTTCATAAAAGGAGATAAACTGTTTACATCTCAGATAATTACTTCTTGAGTAATTATATACAACATGATACAAAATCTGAAGAACTCATAACCAAAATCTCAGACCAAAAGGCTCCAAGACCTGAGAGTACAGAGTACACATAGGACTGACTCTAACTACACCACATGGCAGGCTAAATCTCCACCTGAGATTTTACTGTTGCCCCTGGTGCTGTTGCTGCTGGGACTGGTCACCTGTAGACCTGTTCCTCCGTCCTCGACGTCCACCTAAAAAGTTGAAGTCTACGGGGTGAGACAATTTTACATAATTTTCCCAGAGAGAGTTATAACTCTCCGCCAGAAGCTTTATTATAGCACCTCAAAGAATAACTTAAACAGTAAAAGCTTCACAGTATTCAACATCAAATATAATAGTAAGCATGAGTTCAACAATTATGAAATATGAAGACATTTGCACTATACAGTGTAACATAAATCAATCAACTCGTAGTTATCTCTAACAGGTGTGCTACGTTGTGGATTATGTTTTTCAAACATTACTTTTATGCCCTGTGGAGATGAGGTTTACCATTCATCCTCCAACCAATCACTGCTAAGTGCCTTGGCATCATACTAGGTCATCGAAAGAGCTGGATTCTCATGAACTTCACCTTCCTCAGTCAGTAAGAGGATTACTTGTAGGACATCTCGTGCCTCTATTATAATAGCTTACCAGGGTAATCTGGTCCTTCGCAATTTTTAGAGTTACAATGGCGTTCTATACTCTCTTCGTTATTAGGAGATTTCATGTTTATCTTCCACTGATACGGATATATGTGCTTTCTTCGTCATCAGGAGGTTTCATGTTTACCATCCACTGATACGGTTTAGGATTGTAGTGAAGGATTGATGGATTACACATCTACATCAAACACCTACACTAGGATGTAAGGTTCTACACATCCATATACCCCACATACTCAAAAGTATGTGATCCAGGAGTTCCCTTAGGAAAACCTGTTTCACCATCATTTGATCTCTGACAATGATGGATCTATGATCAGGGCTCTACATTACACTTGATTAGTTAGGTACATTCAGTATTCTTTTAACATCATACATTGTTCTTCAAACAATAATATTAGCATAACAACTATGAAATGAGAATACTAAATGTAACAAGCCTAACTCTCATCAATCATCATATCTCAATACATTCATCACAAGTCATCTCTAAAGCATGACCTTGATGGTAATTATGGCTCTCACAACCCATTTTAATCCATAAGTTGCCATTGACAATGCATCAGGATATATCACTATTCATAAAACTAAAGCATGCTTTCAATGAATATAGTTTCATAATCCATACATGGATATGATCATCATCTCATGACAACCTGCATGGTTAATTCAACTGATAACAGTAAACAATTCATTCTAGAAGTTACACTTTCAAACTTTTAGAAGAGTCAAGTTCCCCAATATTCATCAATTAGGGTTTACTATTCACAATACATATCCTCACCCTAGAATTAGGGTTTACTATTCACCTCATGGCGAATTGAACTCATATCATCACCATGTATGAGAAACATCATCATTAAAGCTCCTAGATAAGATTAAAATTCACTAAACATCATAATTAGGGTTTCCATGATCTCACATAGGTGGATCATACCCTAATCGTGCACATTCATGTGTATTGAACGTACTTTACTTAAGTTTCCACTATAAAAGGGGTACTTTCTCTCTCTTATCATACTTCCTCTCTCCTCTTACTAGTAGATGGTGATAACACCACTCTAGATCAGGTTGGGTTAAGTCCTCATTGACTAGCATAAGCCAAAACATCATTAACATGTGATTAGGGTTTTATTAGAAAAAGGTATTACTCAATTAAACCCCTCAAGGGTATTTTGGTAATTTACCTCATGATCACCATCATGGGTCAATTCATTAATCACTTAGTCCCTTAATGTTCTAAGCTACCATTAGGGTTTAGATTAGATCACCATTGAACCAATTACAACTTCAAGTGATTATGTATAAATAACCTTGAAAACCTCCAAACGGTTTCAACCTTCAACCACCAAACGGTTTGAAACCGTTTGGGTGCGTTGACCGTTTTCTAGGTTTAACTCCAAGACCGCATGACCTCAAGGTCATTTGCTCAAACCGTTTGGGTGCGTTGACCGTTTGGAAAGGTTGACTTTCCAAACCGTTTGAGCTTATGCGGTTTGAAACCGTTTGATCAACTTGTCTTGAGATCGATTGGTCCAAACGACCTTGAGATCGTTTGCCTTAAACGGTCTTGAGACCGTTTGGATCCAAACGGTCTTGAGACTGTTTGGTCCAAATGGGCTCAAACCGTTTGGACCTCCAACATGGTTCAAAAGTTGCAAATGTTTATGATTAAGTATGTTGAAGCCCTCAATTGGACAAAGCCATGTTAACCACTTATAAATTGAGTCAATTAGGATGAGCCTCAATCAATTGGACACCAAATTAACCCTCAATTGAAAGCCAATTAGGGTTAAGTCCATCTCAATTAGAGTTTCAAATCGGATGGTCATCAATATTCAACAATGTGAATCAATTCAAGGTTGAACCTATCAATTGACCTCCAATTGGGCCCAAACTTGGCCCAAACGGTCTTGAGATCATTTGGATGACCTCCAAACGGTCTTGAGACCGTTTGCCCAAGAATTCATCAAAATATAAGTTGATTTGATAGGGGTTGAACCTTAATTAAGTCACAAATCAGCAATTTGATTATTTCAATAACCCACTATAATTGGGCCCTCAATTGATCAAAATACCTTAACCCTAGACCTCCAAATGGTCTTGGGTTGACACCAAACGGTCTTGAGACCTTTTGGATGAGTTCCAAACGGTCTTGAGACCGTTTGCCCATCCATCCTTTGGACTCTAGTGAAAATTCATCAAGGTTTGATCTATTGAGTTAATCATTACATCAATACTTAATTGCAATATGGTTTGGTACCTTTGGACCTTCAATTGGTCAACTATTCTTGACCCCAGACCTCTAAACGGTCTTGGGTGATCCCCAAACGGTCTTGAGACCGTTTGGATGAGTCCCCAAACGGACTTGAGACCGTTTGGGCTAATCAACCCAAAATCTCTAATTAACTCATTGGAATTTCAGTACTGATTTCAATTAGGATTTGCCCTATTACTCAACCTTCAACTCATAACTCGTTTGGAATTAATCCATAAAATTTGGTGAGTCATTAATCAACATCATTATGAACAGTAATCCCAAATGGTCAACGCTTGGTCAACCATCTTAAATGGTCTTCAGACCGTTTGCCCAAAAAGGGCAAATTAAATAGATTGAAAATCAGAACTTAATTCAATTGGATTTGCTAATTGATTTGCTTATATCTCACGATTCCTTTGGAGTTAACCCCTCAATTTTTGTGGGTGATCATCCTACATAATTAGGAATAGGATTATCATACGGGCATCACTTGGTCAACTGGACCAAATGGTCTTGAAGACCGTTTTCCTCCATGCGACCGTGAAATCGTTTGCCCACCAAACGGTTGTGCAAACCGCATGGGCAATTGGTTAGGACCATTTAGTAAAGTGGAAATCCGTAGATAAGCATAGTAATTAACGCCCTTATCTTCTACCTCAAGAACCGTAGCAGTTCTTTATGATTTTTCTTGCAAGGATGCAAGGGGAGATAGGGAAGAAGAAGAACTAGCAACTATATGCATAGAAAAAGATGTATAATCAAAGCATAAGGTTTAGAGTTATAAAACCCGCCTAAAGGTTGTCCCTTGAGCTCCAAGCTTCCAAGCTTCAGGTCTTTAATGGCGTCTTTGAGCTCCACAGGTCGGCCAAGGTGAATTCTCCAAGGAAAAGTTGGAAAGGAATGGCTAGAAAGATAAAGCTAGGTGAGCTAGCCATGAATTCAACCTTGAAATCAAGTTTCCTTCATGAATTCAAGCAAAAGGGATGATCCAAACTTACCTTGAACTCCCTGGTCATTCTCCTATGCTCCAGAACTCTGCCTTAGTCGGTTTGAGCAAGGGGGATAAGTGAGGGAATGAAAGAAACGTTCCTTTGCTTGCAAAGGAAGTGATATATATATTTTGGGTGAAATTTCTCCATAAAGCGTCTACTTTATCCCATTTCTCATCTAAGTCCTTCCTTTCTTCTTTGCTCGTCTCTACCCCTTATTTCTAAATACAAAATCCTTCTAAGGTCAAGAATTGAAGGCAAAGAGGATCAACCCATCACTAAAGCATACACATAAAAGGGCTATTATACATACACCTTGATTATTCAATCACAAAGGTGTTCTTTATTATTTGATTATTCAAATGAAGTGCCCTCTTCATCATTTGTACTCTAAATGATGACAAAAGTTATAAAAGATATTTTAGATGATGTATTTTACAAGTTGCACCCCTCAAATTGGGTAAATTGCACTTTACACCAATTTAGGGTTTTCAAGTACATGGGTTGCTTCCACAGCTGCACCTTGGTGCTCAAGCTTGGGAATTCCCTCAAACTTCATCATAAACATCCTCATGATGTCTAAACATCAGAGGAACATCTCAACATGTGCAATTTGCAAGTTAATCCCTTAACTGGGTAATTTGCACATAGATCCCTGTATTACAAAACAATGCTACAACTTTATATATAAAGGAGCAAAATTGAAATATATGTTTCTGAGGGACTTAATTACATGCCCAAAGTTAATCACAAGGATTTACTTACATATTTAGGCAAAACACCTAGGGTTAGTTCATAACCCAGGTCAGGGATGTTACAGGCATGACGGTAGCTCGCCTAAATAGGACAGTGTTGAATACAAAATAACTAGAGTTGTTTAATCACATTGCACAACCAAGATACCCCAAGTGTAGTATAACGGTGCACCCAATCCTTATGCATACCTCAAATAAGAATAAGACAAGCCATTTACCAAAGATGAGAGAGTATGTGCAAAAACCTTCAACAATGTAGTTGTTAAAGAGTTCAAGCACACATTAGAGTAGCTAGGAATCGATGAACTAGAAACCAATGGCCTGAACCACATCCAAGAGAGGCATGATGCAAGCTCACCTAAATAGGGCAGTGTTGAGCATAGAATGGCTGGAGTTATTTCAGTATTGCACAACCAAGATACTTCCCTGAGTGTAGTCTAACCGTGCACCAATCCTTGTGCATACCTCAAATGAGAAGAAGACAAGCCGTCTACTACAAACATTCACAACATGGTAGTAAGATCAAAACTTCACTCGATCTCCTTAGGTGAAGTAGAGGAATAATTTTTGTACGAAAGAGTGGTAACAAACTCATTTCGTATAATCAAGGGGAGGACTATAAATCTTAATTGTGTGCTTGGTTTATGATCTAGGCATGCGTCTAGGAAACAAAGATTATGTTGTGGTTCCTGACAAAATATGAGAAAGACTATGGTCAAAATGTCTATATAGAGATTATTTATCAATTTTTCAAATAGTACACAAACTTCTATTAAGAATCACATATATAGAACTACCAAGTTGAATCTGAACTCAATTTCGATCTATATACAACACAACCGAACAAATTACACCCAACTTCAACTTACAATAAAAATGACTTGTCAGTTAGAAGGTTCATTTGGCACATGACTATTTATATAAAAGCTCCAAGTAAATTACCTATGAGAATGTTTAAAACAAGAAGGAAATATGGAGGATTGGACATCAAATAAGCAGAAAACTTAAGAGACACTATTAATGAAGTTAACATGGGATTTATATTTCTAAACGTGACAATGTTTGGTGTGAGATGCTACGTAGGGGATGTATTCACTCAAGATCTACAACCCAACATATCCATGGTTTAGAAGACCATTAGGAGACAGTTGGAGGAAGTAAAAGTAAAAGGCTCAGGATATGCATTATGAGTGGCGAGGATACTTTTTCTTGGACAACATGATGAATGTCGGGTTGATTAGCCTAGAGTTGAAAACATGAAGACATACAAAATAGTTTGTGAGATTTAAAGGTAGCATCTTTGATGACACTTAACAGTGACTTGGAAATTGAGTTCTTGAGTCAATGGTTAACTAAGGCGACAATAGCATCCATTATCAGTATGAAACCTTCATCTTGAAGTGTGGAGAAAGACCATATCTGTTAGGGTCTATTTAAGAAGGGCCACTTTCTCGTAATATGAGTGTACATCCATTTTAAGAATAAATATTGAACTACAACACAAGACAAATGGAAGACACTCTAGTCACTAGAAATAGCAAGGAAAACAAATTGTTGCTATGGATCTGTTTGCACAATGGATTGATGACTAATGCAAAAAATGAATGCAAGAGGATGATCAAGTAGTCTGAGCCTCCAAATTTGCTCCACGGATGCAAAACCTATCTTTATCATAATCATTTGCAAGATGGCCAAGTAGGTGTGGCTTCACACAAAATGGTATGTGTGGTACAAGGAATGAAGGGGACACTTGGATGAGACTATAACGTAGAAAATCCAGTGCCATGGATAACCTACTAGCTGAATTTAGAGAAATATAGGTGGGCCTATGCCTATCACAATCTTACAACAAACCATCATTGTGGTAGAATCTGGCTCCCTCACAACATGCAAATTCCTAGAGAGTGAAAGTGATACAAAGGAAAGTGTGAGTTGATCTTCCACATTGTCCAACAATAGCTATCAAAGCTACAACTTTAGACAAGTAGATTTACAAATTACTCCGCTTGGTGACAACATGGATAAGCACACTTAAGTTCTGGGGTAAACATGAGATTCAATTGTTGCTAGGAAAATGTGTTGAGCCTCTACAACAAGGACACACGTAGGAGGTAGGGCTAATTCATAGTAGTTCTATTACATTTAATTCTATGGGTCTCGAGTTGGACACAAACTTCTATAATAATGTAGTTACCCTGTAGGGAGACTAAGATGAATGAAGGATATCGTAGTTTCGCAAACAAACTCATGAAACTTCTTATTGCCAAGTTTGTTTTATTTATCTGAATGTTGTGAAATTCCTTCATCTAAATTCTCAAGCTTCATGGAATACCACAATATATGATTTTTATGTTAATAATTACACACTTGTATAAAGTCCAAACAAGTGTTAGAATAGAGTTTAAGAGCATACTTGTCTAGGCGGCTAGGCAGTCCCTCCCTCCCAAGGGAATAAACCCTATGTGTGATATGAAAGTCATTAAGACTGGACACTTGGTGTGCTATGTAAAAACTTTGACATGCACATTCACCAAATGATATTGTTATGTAAGCCACAATACTAAACAAGTTGGCATTGCTGAAATTCTTTCTTAATTACTAGTTAAAAACCAAATGTGTGTGAAACATAAATATACACTGCACATTCATGAATATGCGACTCTATCACCATAAGATGAGTTTACAAGGCATGTATACTATTGTTAAATATATGTCCAATTCCTTAAGAAATTGTCGATTCCCATTTTCCAAACATAACTACATAATATGGAATAAGAGTTCAACACTTGCCTCAAATGATAAATAGTTAAAATGGATATTGATATACCTACACATGGTGTAGATCAGGATTCTAGATGTTGAAAACATTGTTTCTACATTATTGATCTCACAAATCCCTGTGAAAAAACAATAAAACATCAATGATATGAAACTCTAATTGGCATGCAAAGGTTTGAGAAGAATGTTGCTAATATCTGTAGCAAGAAATCAACAAAATCCTAATGTAGAATATAGAGGAAGGAACTCTCATAGATGTTGACATACAAATATGAATGTTTAGAATGAGTACATCTCAATTGTCGGTCCATACTATCAACTAGGCTTAGTGTTTCAAGTAAGTCTATTGAGCATTATAACCAATTATAGGGATAGGAAAAATTGAACGTGAAAATTGAGAGTTTGGTTTTGGTTCGTCTATAGCTGGATGATTCCATTGTTTACCCTACAAATCCCAAAGCATTGGATTCAGTCTAGTTGTAGTGGACTGAGTTGACAAAGACAAAATGCAATACCATCCAAGAAAGTGGAACCATGGAAGGAAGTGGTTTAGTGTTATGGGAAGCCTTTGCATTGACGATGAACCTTTAATATACATCTTAATTGTTGGTTATGAATTCTTTTTGTAGTTTGATCCTCCCCTTCTATCCAAATGCAAAGTCACCGATGTCAGGATGTCTTAATAGAGTTTTAGCATCCATGGAATGCTTTAACAGTAGGCCATCGTACCAGCAGATGGCGATGAAGAGGATGAAGTGCACAAAGCTAATTCATTCTCCATAGGATAATTTATATGGGATTGAAAGGATGTTGATCCTTGCAACAAACAATAACAATGAAAGGTTTCTTAGAGATGGTATGTATACGTGATAGATAAAGATAGATAAAGAATCATGGACCAAAAGAAAGAAGATACCATATGTCACAATGGAAAAATAATATAATGCATCAAGTTAACACTATAACTTCATCTTAACTACATAGACAAACTTGAAAATAGGAAGCAAGATTCAAGGGAAAAAATAGAGAAGCAGAATATAAACCACTTTCCAAAATGAGTGTCCATGACTCCACTAATAGACTCATCGACAATCATAATCAGCTGTGTGAATGCCTTAAAAAACATGGTGCGCCCAACACAAACTGAAACTTACCCATCAACATGGATCCTATTTTTGATGTCCCCTCTCTCTCTATGGCTATTGGCAAAAGTTAGAGAAATAGTCCACGTAACTTTGATAGGGAGAATGAGAAAGTGTAGGGATGAGACATTGAAGTACACACCCGTGACTATAGGTTGGCATCTACACATGAATGAGGAACCCATGCAAAAATATTCATGATGGTTCATGATCCTCGCAAGGGTGTACTTAGTATGAGAGCCAAGGAAGGTGGAAGGAGTTGAGGATTGGTTGGATTACTTCTTGGTCGTCAGAAATATTAGACTAGGAGACACTCTAGAGTCCAGACTACTCAATTCCTCATCCCAATTCCTTATTTATGATAACATCACAAATTCCATAACCAAATGGTTTCTTATAAGTCATTTCAATGAGAATTGACAATGGTCATTCGTCATTTCAATGGGCATTTGGACAATGGTCATTCGTCATTTGAATGGATACTAGACAATGGTCATTCTTGTTCCTTCCCTTAGATGCAATAATTTAGCCTTCTATAAGCACCCGATTGTATCATTCCTTAGTTGTTGCTCTGCAACAAGATTACAGTGTCAGTTGGTTCCCTATGAAATTTAACATTTTAATGGTTTAGTGGGATAAAATGAGGACTTTGTCAGTGGGACTGAGGCCTCTATTTAGTGGACATAGAAATGGGAATCATTGCTAGAAGAAGAAAAAGTTAGGGAGAAAGAAAAGGTGATTTGTTCACCACCTAGACGTAAGCATTGGGGTTTTATTTGTGAAATTAAAGTCTACAAAAGGGGACACAACATAACTATTTACCAACACTTCAATCATGATTGTTGAAGACTGCATATCTGGGTACTATTGAGATATTGTCAAAAGTACCAACATGGTTGCAGTCGGTAGTTCTATAATTAGTGGGCCTTTAGTGTCTTGGCCCTTTTATATTACTTGTGTCACGAGTCTCAGGATTTCTCCCTTGCTCATATATAAAGGATAGGGCAGTCCACCTTTTATTAATCGAATCAATTCAATATATTCATCATTATTTCTCACATAGTATCAGAGTGTGTTCTATCCTAGGGAACCCTAACCTAGCCATTGACTCTCCTTCCCTCTTCTCTCAACTACCGGTAGAAACCTTAGCCACCACCTCGCTCTCCTAGAGAAAGAAACAGGGGGAGCGCCCCTGCCTGCGGGTGGTGGCCGCCACCTCTTCCATGGCGTAGGCCAACTGCCCTCCAGGCCTATCCTCACCTACATGGCCTCTCCTTCTTTTTATTAAAGATCCAAATTTTTTTCCATGTGTTGGCACTATCCATCCCAACAATCTCCTATCTATATGTCATCTCCACCATCATCAAGCCCGCCGCATCATGCACCAAAGTAGCCATCTATTCAATAGCAATCCAAAGTCACCATCAGCTCCCCCCACCGCATCGCGTTGCCCATCAGCAACAGCTACCGCATCATGAGCATCCATCACCACCCCCATCGGGTCGATACTACCGACTTAGGTGTTAGTACTACCAACAACCCCAATAGTTGTGGTTGTTGTGGCTCAGATGGTACTACCAAGTTGATAGTCGATACTATCAAGATTTTCAGATTGATTTTTGATCCATCTCTGTGATGTGGTTGGTAGCATCGAATCTTGTGGTTGGTACTATTGAGATTTCTTTGTTCCTATCTAGCCGCAACCACCGCCAATCCCAGGAGTAGAAATCAGTGCCATCACAATTGCAACCATCACCTCTACCGTTGCATCGCCCTAACATCCTCAACACCAACCTTTGTCGCTTCTCATGGAGAGGCTCCACACTTTAAAGGACCGCATGTAGCCTCATGGCATGCAATATCTTCAGATATGTGCAAAAGACCAATATCATCTCCTTAGTTGCAACCAAGTGCTTCATAAGCCGAGAAACATAATCATCAACATCTTCCATGTTCGTCTCCTGCAGAGTTGCTGCCTCATTTTCCAGCAACTATATCCCTAGCTGACGATCACTCTTCAATCATCTTCACCATCATCTAGGTCGCTGCTCCACGTTGCTAACCTACTACTATTTATCTCGCCATCCCCACCCATTATCTCTGTCCGTTGCTACTTGTTGTCCTATTATTGTTGCCTTGCTACTGCTATATTGGATAGACAGATGCTTCATCATCCCCAATTGTTCTATCTTCTCCCAAGTTACTGACGTCCTCCAACACTTATGTTAATTGGATCCTACTTTAAATATTTGGATTAATTGGATCCTTATTTTAGCCTAATGGATTTATTTTTTCGATTTAATTTTTCTACTTGGATCTTACATTGACCCATTTCATATGTCTCTCTTTGGTTATCAGTTTCCCTTCTCTACATATACATCTTGATTTCACATATTCCTCTCAGTTCCACCAATTCCTTTCCCACCCACCCATCATGTGTGTATCCCCTTTCCACGTGAATGGGGGGTATATATCCTTTCCTCACACCATATACTCACTATCATCGTATTTGGTGTGGGGGGATAGAGAGGAGAGGAAGAGCATGAGAAGAGAGAGAGTGTGAGAGAGAATATGTATGAGAGCAAGTATGAAAATAGATGATATTCATATTCCAGGCTATTATCTTCATATAGTTGTGTATTATTCAACACGTATGTTCTCCACTTCCAGACAACATTATCACTCTTGCTACATTCTGGAGAGACGTATGGGTGCTTCTTCAAACTTCTCAGAAGATCGGCAATTTCAAGCCTACCAAGTCTACATCTGCAAGGTTGATTCATCGAGTTTTATCTTCACCAAGCTCTTTTTACCATGTCTTCTTTGAGCTGCATCCGTTGTATTAGCATCGCTTCCGCTGATCTTCTTGGGACTTTCCTTGATGGATGATATCTCCTTTCCCGTCAAGCCCCCAAGATTCATGTGACAGAGATATGGTACCTACATCGTATCACCAACATATCATCCATTCGTGTTCCTGCCACGTTACACATGTCTTCCCAGACAATTTGAATATTCCACTACTGCTACATCAACACTGTGTATCCGCATTCGTGTCACGTTAAGTACATATTCCAGTGGCATTGGCATGGTCGTGGGTTTGTTGATCATCTTCTTCAAAGTGGCGAATTACTATTTGTAGTATTCGGGTTCCATTTTAGATGCTCTTCATTCCAGAAGCATTCCAAAAGACCTTCTTCAAAGCTCGAGGATTTCTAGTCTATAGAATACATGTCAAGAAGAGAGGCATCATCATCATATGATTTAGGGGTGGTATTTTTTAAGGGGGAGTATCCATATTTTATATGGGGAGTGACATTTATCATTTCTATTTTTCATTTATCATTTCTTTTATTGTTCTATCAAGACCTGTAACTCGAAGCTTGGACATGTGTTTCACCCAAGGTTGTCAAAACCAAACCAGTCAGCGAACCGATGAGGCCTCTGGTTCTCTATTCACTGGTTCAAACAGTGGTCTGACCAGTTCAACCAGTGACGTTAGCATGACTCACTAATAGTTTGAAATATACAATGGTCTTTGATACTCATGGAAAATGTCCCTGTAAAAGTTATGAAACATGAATAATAGTATATCTGCTTACAATAACTTGATAAATAGACCAAATAACAAATATTATTCTATTCATAGACATATATATACCAACGTTTATTATAGTATTCAAAGTTGAAAAAAAACAAAAACAATAATATATTTATTTGCTAAGTGAGAGAACCAACCGGTTGGGCTAAAACCGGACTGGTTTGTCAGTTCACCGGTTCAACCAGTCGGTTCGCTGGTTTGATGTCGGTCAGACTTCATTTCTGGCTTTGGGAGGAGACCGAAACGGTAGAGTGACCAGTTTTTGGTTCAACCGGTCGATTTGGTTTGGTTCTGATATCCATGGTTTTACCCATGCTCTAGCTTGAGGGGGAGTGTTGAAGATTTCATATCTCGGTACTATCGAGATATTGTCAGCAGTAATGACATGGTTGCAACTGATAGTTCTATAGTTAGTGGGCCTTTAGTGTCTTGTCCCATTTATATTACTTATGTCCCAAGTCTCAGGATTTCTCCCTTGCTCCTATATATAGGACACGGTTGTACATGTTTTATTAAATCAAATCATTTCAATACATTCATCATTATTTCTCACAATGATTGTCAAAGATTTTTGTTTGAACTATCCGTAAGTACTTTTGTAATGTAATATACACACCACTATAGAAAACTATTAGATTTTATCCTTGCATAAAGCTGATTATGTTCACATTTTTCTTCAACATTACTCATATAATTGACATCAATTGATTTTTCTACCATTTGGAAACAAACATGTAAGGTACTTTGAAAATAATGACTCTTTAAATTAAGGGAAAAGCAAAGCATGAATGTGTACATGTGTGTATACGAACTAGTTATATCTTAATAAAGCAATGCACATAGTTGGCAACAAAGAAGTGAGATAAGCCACTACTTGTTGGATAAGACCACAACTTGGAGCATATCTACGTAATTGGTTCCTAACTGTATACATAATATGAGTGACCGATTATACATCTGAGGGAAAAAAGGAGAGAAATTGATTAAATGGAAGGCTAAAACCATTAAATTAACTTAGTTGTAAGGATATTTTTTGCAAAAAAATTGGTAAGAGTGCTACAACATATTATACCATGCAAGTGGCGCTTACGACCAAATGATTCTACAGTAACCTTGAATTCAGATGCCCAATAATTCTACAATCTAAAATGTGAGAAACATGAATTAGATCATTTTTAGAGTAGTAAATTGTTATTGTTTTTATTACATATCACTCTTATTATTTAGTAATAAATATTTATCATTATGGTTTAATTTAGATGTAATTGGGAGAAATAGCAGAAGACAAGAAATATGATAGTGTTACTTAAAACAAAGATATGTACTAGTTAAAAATTTGGACTTTGTCAACTCAAGTAACACTAAAGATGCAATGTAATATTCTTGAGAGACAACCCAAGTGGTATAATTGAAGGCATTCATAGAATTGATCTTCTAGGAAAAATAAATTTAATGGAGACGGATATATAGTGGCACAAATGATGGTATTAGAGTGAGATAATATCGGTTCGGTCTGCAAAACCAGACCATACCAGTTAGTGAAGTCTGGTCCAATTTGGTCCTGGACCGTTTTGAGTTCAGTCTAGTCAGCAGTCCAAATTTTTTAGAAATCTAGTCAGAATTCCAATATTTTAAGAAATCTGGGCCGCGGTCCTATTAAAAAATGATCAGATCGTAGACTGGACCTCAGACCATTTCATATGTGAAATACCTTTATATTTGGAGTTATATTATGTCAAAAATATAAAAAAAGAACATATCAAAATACTAGTAGTGTAGTTGTTTGATACTATGTCAAATAAATGATAGAAGTAATTAAGATTATCTAACTTTTCCTAAAAAAAAAGTTTGTGGTACACCAGAAAAGTCGAGTTACGGTTTAAACCGTCTGACCCATGGAACAAGACTTTGACTTCGAGCCAACTTCGACAGGTGTGGACATGGAATTTTGTGGAAATGTCAAGGATTTTTACAACCAAACCTTCGACAAAAATTAAGCTAAAAATAATCATTTTGTGATGAAAATTGACATATTTCATCAAATCTAGCTACAAAACACAATAAATGTTTACATATAGCCATCCATACATGTTTACATATGTAGATAAATGCACGCTTACATACATCCGTCTCCGAACTATGGAGTTCTTTCATATATAAAGTTTGTGACAATTAACAAACTACATAAAAATAGTGTAAATCTATGGTAGATTTAGTAGAGAGAGGGTTGGTCTATTACTTTTAGCTTAGAATAGTAAAAGATAACTTCAAAATCATCTTATATCAAGCTCCAACACTTTTTCCCCCTCACAGCCAACTCTACAAAATACCAGAAGAATGTCGCCAACTTTGACGACTTCGATAAATGTCGAGGACATTGTGGAATTTTTGTATGCACATGGGTCAACTTCACTGACATATGGGGAAATGTCGACAACTTCAAAGAAATATTGAGGATATTATGGAATAAGGATGTTTACATGGATTCGACATCGCCGACCGTCGAAATCGACATTATCGGCAAAATTTCACCCCATGTAGACGACATTTAGTACTATGGTCCGACCGAGGTCCAGTCCCCTCTGAAACAATCTGGTCTGGGTCCAGTCCTACTTTTAAACGGTCCGATCTACAGTCCATATTTTTGTGCAGATTTGGTCCTCGGTGCGGTCCGGTGTGGTCTGATTCTGGACTGATGTTCAAGCCTAGATTATATAAGATGTTGACCGTGGTTATATAGAGTATCTTCTTGGCATTTAAAAAGTCATGGATCTATATATCTAACTAGGATAATAAAGTAAAATGGAACAATGCCTCTTTCCCGAATTCAAACATGTGTCCTACTTGTCTAATATATCGACAACAAAGGTTAAGAAAAATAACTAGTGTAGTTGTGTTCAAAATAGAAATATTGATTCGAAGAAGAATATTCAGTTGGTAAGACAAGGATATGAAGAAGATAACAAGAAATCAATTCAAAATATTATACTATTTGAGATCAAGACCAAATTGTAGTGTATAACAACTATTGAGTTTAGATTTAGTCTGCCACATAAACGTTGGCCAAGTAGATTTAAGAAAATGGCTCATTCATTGTGACACATTTTTTTCTATTAGAGTAACTATGATAGTATAACAACACTTCAAGTATAAGAGCTCTGTCAAATTCCTTTACTGAATTATAGGTCATGCTCGAGTAAGATAAGTAAATGTACATGTCCAACAAGATGCTAGAAGATGTTGTTTTTCTTATTGATTAATTTATGTCTTACTATGATGATTACATAATTTGTTGTGCTAATTATTGAAAGGAACGCCGACTTCATTTTTGACAAGTCTTAAATGGCATACTCGAGCTAGAACACATGGTGCAATCCAGTAGAAATATATGTTAAATTTGTTCCATGCAGAAGAAAATGAGTTGCTGAAAATATGATATATCATGTTTATCATCAGGTCACACTACCTTTTTCATAAATATCAAGCTACACTAAATATCTTGTACACATCTATGTTTTTTAAAGAAAACAAATGTTATTGAGTACCTAAAGCAATCTACATTGTTGTCTTATGAAAGATGCACATATGGAAATGAAAAGGATCCAAGCTCCTATATATTTAAAATATGCTTCTAGCAGACAAAGATCCAAGTGATACTCTACCTCAATCTAGAACTCTATAAATATATCAAGCAAAAATAACAAACCCATCCATCACTATTTCTATGAAACTCAAGATAAAGATATGAATCATTGCATATAAACAACATATTTTGAATGATTGTGTAGGTCAATAGGATGTGTATCCCTCTCTAACCTTGTATGCGACGACGGTAGTTTAATATCATGCGATAGCTGATGCGTGTCGTTGTACACGCAACAATCACTAGGAAAATTCCTAGAGTTTAACCTTCTAACCCGATTGTCAACTTGTTGTGAACAACAAGTCAACTTAGTATAGATAGGTATCGATCCAAGGGACGGCGGAAGAGAAAAGTCGAAATCCAAATCCGATTGCAAAAAATAAAAAAATAAATTCCAATGAGAAGGTTGTTTAAAACTAAGAACAAAAAAAATAAAAGTGCTGAAATAAAATTTATCTATCAAGAAAAAGAAATACCTAAGCTAAGGGATTTTACCACCCTAGTCGATGTGAAACGAGATCAAAGAAATGATAAGAAAGATAAAAGAAGGCATGTGAAACATTTGTAAATGATTCACAAAAGATGAACTCCCCGTGAACCCATTGGTCCTGGCGTTCACGGATCCTAGTTCAATCATCCTAATGGGGACTTTTCTGAGGTCTCATCCAAATTCCCATGAAATCAATTTGGTTGTTCTAAATCTTGGGTTCCACGGTCGCATCCGCCAAGATTAACAAGCGATGAAAATGAGAGATCACTTTGTTAAAATCGTTGAGATCCAAATCAAAATCCATTTATCTAAAAAATCGTATAAATCTTCAATCTATTCATCACATGGCTAAGGGGTTATTCCCTTGCCTCGATAGAAGTCTACTCACACATGCTTGTGGAAAACATGGAGGCGGAGGGGAGAAGCGAAATGGCCATAGTCTAGCCCAAAATTAGGAGTCAATCCTTTTGCTAGAGACAATAAAATGGCCAATCTCTTCAACCCTTGCTCCAATCCACGGAAGAGAAAGAAGAAGAAAGGAAGAACAACTAGATCTATTGCAAGAATATAAATTGCAAGAATTAAAGAACACTAAGAAGAAATTCTATTGCTTGAATGATAGGAGAACAAATGCTCAGAATTCCGGTACAAAAGATGATACAAAAGATGATCCTTGGGAGGAGTAAGTGCCCTTCTGTTTATAGGAGAAGGAGGGGTAGGCTATCTAAAAAAAGAGGGGGAAAAAGAGAGGGAGCCATCCTTTTGAATTTTCAGATCTAGTCAACAAACTCTTGATTGTCTTTCTTTAATGCAGATTTTCGCAGCAGAAATTTCGAGCGAATTTCCATTGTCCAGAGAATTTAAAGTGCGCCCGAAAATATGATTTTCCTGTATCCCTTTGAATTCCCTTTCCAAATCATATTTGAACATTAAATTCCGCCTTAGGATGTGAGAGTTATGCTAATTTTGATGCAAGGTATGCATTTAAGTCAGCATTGCGGGAAACTGAATTGCCTCGTACCTTCATCTCTTCTTTTCTCGATTTAATTACTTAGATAATTCCTGAAAATTAAGAAAGATATCATAATAATTCAGGAAAAGTATATCAAGAAGATGAAAGTGCTATTTATTTTTGAATTAGCTAAAATTAACAAAAAAGTCATAATTAATTATTCTAAATGAAGCAAAAATAAGAGATGAATATGCATTCATCAAAATACCCCAAACTTAAACTTTGCTCGTTCCGAGCAACATTAAAATCAAGAAATACTTTCAAGACATACTCTCAACCTATCATCCTCACTCTCCTAACAATCACTGGATTCATTCCACCAAAATATGGCCAAGCGACCCTGACTTCCTGAATTCACAAAAAGTGACTTTTATATTTCCTATTTCACAAACTTGCATTTATTCAAGACCTGCAATAAAACAGATTTTCATTTCACCTTTGCATTTGGTACTCCAATTTTTTTTTTAAGTTTTACACAAGAACATGGCTGATTTGGATGGTTGGAGTTTTTGTAGTTTTCCCTGGGTAGAAAATTGGAGTGAAGGAGATATGGAAGAAGGACAATCTCTCCTCTATTCGACTCGAGACCTTTTTATTTAGTAGACATGCAGTTACATTGACCGCATTTTTTTTCCTTTGATTTTTGGTGATACACCCAATTGCGTGGGTATGGAAGAAGCGAAAGAGGGGGAAGGGGTGCCACCCCAAACTTAGCCTTTTGGGCATTATTGGCTTTTTTTTCTTTTTTGACGAATGCAAAGATTTGGAAGTGGTAGAAGAAGAGTAGAAGAGGATGTTCTTGTGCAACCTTTTTTTTCATCTTTTTTTTAGGAGTACCATGCATTGGTTCAACTATTACCGAATCATGCAAAAAAATCAAGAAATTTTATACAAGTTGTACATGATAAGAAAGCATCACTCTTGAATCCTATCAGTCCTCTATGGCTTGCCATCTTTTCCAAGGAGTGATTATTATTTGAGGTCCTAAGTGACAGGAGGATTTCTAGTCATGAAAGTTTCAAAATTTTAGTTGCAAGATAGTTACATCATTAAGGGGAGTATTTTGACAAATGATCATATCAAGGCTGACTAGATAAAGACCATTTTGCAACAAAAGAAATAAAAATATGGCCGACTAGATAATGGCTATAAACAAAGCAACTATATGCAGAACCAAAAAAAAAGTAGAAATAATGTAAGAATAAAAAGATAAGGGGGTGGAATAGAATCATACCACCCACCTCCACCCCGGACTTAGATTTTTGCTCGTCCCGAGCAAAACCCAAACCCGAGATGGAGGGAAGAAATTTGTTGGGTTCACCAGGAGCACTACTACAGAAATAGCATTCAGTGTCGCTTTTCTGGGCGTCGGTTGTTTACGGAAACCGACGCCGATACTATTAGACGTCGGTTATTTATACAAACTGACGTCTATATTTGAAGACCAGCCAGACATGGGTACCGCTTTATATTCAGCGTCGGCTGTTCATAAAAAACCGACGCCTAAAAGCACCCGCGAAATCCAAATTTCGAGCAAAAACATTTTAGGTCATCTTTAGCGTCGGTTTTATAGGTATTCACCGACGCCTATTTAAAATGAAAATTTGTGCAAAAATGTCCCACTTTCAGCGTCGGTTGTGCCAGATAACCGATGCTGATTATGGTTCCCGCCAAAAAATTTAGGGTACAGGTTTTCTAAACGGGCGTCGGTTTTTTACAGACAACCGACGCTAAAGAGTTAGAGGCGTCGGTTTTCTAAATAACCGATGCTGATTACCAAATTAATAGACCCGATCACCCAGCTCTTCCCCCTTTCTTCCTGTTTCATCCTGCTGCTCGCCGCTCGCTCTCTGCCCGATGACTCCAGCTGCTGCTCTCTGCCGCTCGCTCTCCGCTGTTGCTCTCCGCCGCTCGCTCTCCGCCGCTGCTCTCCGCCGACGTCTCTGCCACTACTGCCACTGCCTCTCCGCCGCCGCATCTCCGCCTGACGACCCCCGCGTCTCCGCCGCTGCTGCCACTGCCCTACGCCGCTGCCGCCTCCACTGCCTACACCGCCGCCTCCACTGCTCAACGTCGCCGCCTCCACTGCTCTTCTTCCTTAACGGAGCTCGCTACCGACAGAGCTACTCCTCTTCTTCCTCCACGAGCTTGCTACTTACAGGTTCAATTTTACTCTGTTATAGGATCCTTCAATGTGTGTTCTTTATAAGGTCAGATTGGTTTCTGAGTTGTTGGTCAATCATTTGGTTATGAGTTTTTATACCTAGTTACACAGCTCATTTTTGCTTCAATCATATTCAACATGTTGTTGTTTTTTATTGCAATTTGGTTCATTTTGTCATTTATATTTGCTTGTAATTTTTCAAAGGAGAACGGTTTAATTTTTCAATCATATTTGATTGTGATTGAGAGAACCCCCTCCCCTACCAAACTGCCAGGTCGTCTTTTCCTATGTCGGATTGTGAGATACAAGGATGCTCAAAACGCAAATCTAATTAAAACATTAACTATTAGCAACTGATGGGTCACTTTCCTATACCAAAAAGGAAACCCAAGAAACATATCCTAAACATAAATAAACACTCTCTCTACGAGTACCTATCTATTTGTTCTCCCAAACAAAAAGGAAAACACCGTTTAATCTGTTTGTAATTAGATTTTACAAGTCCTGAAAGTCGCCTCAACGTAGAATCATCCCTACAACATTATTAAATATATTTTTTAAGATGCAAGACGCGCATAATGTATTGAACACAATCATATATGTCTAATTTCGTAAATAATCAAACTAAATTAGTATTACTACTCCGAATTTCACCAAATCAAGACATAACTATTATGTCACAAAGTATCAATATTAAAATCCACTTATTCACCTATATAAGCACCTCAAGGATGGAAATTTCATACCCTCATATATAATATCTTTTTTATCCATCCAAAAATCTTCAAGATCAGATAGAACATTATTATCAAGATCTCAATCAATACTTAATTTTACTTGAACCTCTATAAAGTCATAATGTGGTCATATACGTTCAGCCCTATGGTCCCTCTAACTAAAAAGGGCTTAAAATATGAGTGAAATATATTATAGTTGGGCATGAATTTCTCAATCTCAACCAACAAAAAATTCATCAATGTCATCATCATTCTGATTTTTGCTTTGACCTTGCCCTGAAAGTTGTTCATGTTCTTCTGATAAGTTGTATTGTGGGTGAACCTAGATGACCGACCTCAAAGATGGACCTTCAACTCAAATTTGTTCATGTTCTTCAACTCAAATTTCACAATGTTAATCCTGGGACAAACGACCAACTTCCTTGTTCATTGGCTCATATGGTAGCCAAGGACTGCAAAGATGGACCTTCATCATCCTAAGATGGGGGGTTATGAGGGTTATGAACTTCTAATTTGTGCATATATTTGTCATACATTTGTGCTTGCATATATGAACAAATCTTTTGCTTGCATATATTTGTCATATCTACTATTGTGTTTGTTGGCCAAGAAACCCGTCCAAGATTTACTCATTAGGAGTAAATCTTGGATAGTCCCCGGTTTGGGACTGTTCTTGAACACCTAATCTCACTTAGGATGTAAGTGTATAATGTGTATTGGGTTTTCGAGAAGATTTCGGTAGCATATCCCCGTTTGTTCTCTAAGTACATATGTACTTAGAGAACATCGGGGAAATGCTGCCGAAATTTTCTTGAAAACCAAATACACATTATACACTTACTAGTGAGATTAGGTGTTCAAGGATGGGATAGGTGGTACACATTTATTATATATAAGAATGACATCAAATGTATTTGTTGGCCTAGAAACCCATCCAAGATTGACTCATTAGGAGTAAATCTTGGATAGTCCCCGGTTTGGGACTGTTCTTGAACACCTAATCTCACTTAGGATGTAAGTGTATAATGTGTATTGGGTTTTCAAGAAAATTTCGGTAGCATTTCCCCGTTTGTTCTCTAAGTACATATGTACTTAGAGAACAGCGGGGAAATGCTGCCGAAATTTTCTTGAAAACCAAATACACATTATACACTTACTAGTGAGATTAGGTGTTCAAGGATGGGATAGGTGGTACACATTTATTATATATAAGAATGACATCAAATGTATTTGTTGGCCTAGAAACCCATCCAAGATTGACTCATTAGGAGTAAATCTTGGATAGTCCCCGGTTTGGGACTGTTCTTGAACACCTAATCTCACTTAGGATGTAAGTGTATAATGTGTATTAGGTTTTCGAGAAAATTTTGGTAGCATTTCCCCGTTTGTTCTCTAAGTACATATGTACTTAGAGAACAGCGGGGAAATGCTGCCGAAATTTTCTTGAAAACCAAATACACATTATACACTTACTAGTGAGATTAGGTGTTCAAGGATGGGATAGGTGGTACACATTTATTATATATAAGAATGACATCAAATGTATTTGTTGGCCTAGAAACCCATCCAAGATTGACTCATTAGGAGTAAATCTTGGATAGTCCCCGGTTTGGGACTGTTCTTGAACACCTAATCTCACTTAGGATGTAAGTGTATAATGTGTATTGGGTTTTCGAGAAAATTTCGGTAGCATTTCCCCGTTTGTTCTCTAAGTACATATGTACTTAGAGAACAGCGGGGAAATGCTGCCGAAATTTTCTTGAAAACCAAAAATACATTATACACTTACTAGTGAGATTAGGTGTTCAAGGATGGGATAGGTGGTACACATTTATTATATATAAGAATGACATCATATTATACGCTTAGGATGTAAGTGTATACCCTAATCTTTTCCTAATATATACTTGTTTCCTAATATATACTTGTTTTCTCTGATCATAGAATGGATAGATCATGGATGTCCATTCGTAATCGTTGCACCCCAGAGTTTATATCTGGTCTTGATCAGTTTATTAGATTTGCCGAGGAACATAGGAAAAAACCTACAGATAGGTTCTACTGTCCATGTAGGCATTGCGGTAACAACTTGAAAGTCAACACTGGTGAGGAAATCAAAAGTCATGTCATGTGCAACGGGATTGTACAAGGCTATACAGAATGGCACTGGCATGGAGAGATTTCAAAATCGAAACCAGTAGATGTCGATAGCAGTGCTTGGGTGGAAGAAGAAATTGCCTCTGATGACGTAAATGTGAACGAACCAGTTCCAGCAGACATCGTTGATGCGATGCTGGATAGTTGTAGGGTAGAGCACACCGATCCACCTCCTATCTTTACAAACATTGTGCATGATGCTGAGATACCGTTATACACAGGTTGTGCTAAGTTTACGAAGCTTAGCGCTGTCTTGAGATTGTATAAGTTGAAAGCTAACAATAGATGGAGCGACAAAAGCTTCACTTCATTGTTGACTTTGTTGAAAGAAATGCTTCCTGAAGGAAACGAGCTTCCAATCTCAACATACCAGGTAAAGAAAATGTTGTGCCCAATGGGAATGGAGGCCAAGAAGATACACGCATGCCCGAATGATTGTGTATTATTTCAAAAGGACTATGTAGATTTGAAAGATTGTCCAAAATGTGGTGTGTCACGGTATAAATTGACGACTTTGGGGGAGTCCAAAACTGGTTCTCCTGCCAAGGTGTTGTGGTATCTACCTATAATATCACGGTTTCAACGCTTGTTTGCAAATCCGAAAGATGCGAGGAATTTGAGGTGGCATGCAGATGTTAAGAAAAATAATGATGGGATCCTACGACATGCGTCTGATTCCCCACAGTGGAAGAAGATTGATCTATTGTACCCTAAATTTGGTGAAGAAGATAGGAATCTAAGACTTGGGCTTTGTACAGATGGGATGAATCCGTACGGGACATTGAGCAGCCAACATAGCACTTGGCCAGTCATGCTTGTTATATACAATCTTCCTCCCTGGATGTGTATGAAAAATAAGTACGTTATGTTGTCATTGTTGATATAGGGTCCTAAACAACCCGGAAATGATATCGATGTTTATCTTGAACCTTTGATTGATGACTTAAAGAAACTTTGGGCTGAAGGTGTGATGACCTATGATGCTTCAGCAAGAGAGACATTTCGTTTGCACGCTATGTTGTTTTGCACTATTAATGACTTTCCAGCATATGGGAATTTGTCTGGATATAGTGTCAAAGGAGCTAAAGCGTGTCCTATATGTGAAGAAAACACTGATTCAATAAGACTAAAACATGGCGGCAAGACTGTATATCTTGGTCATCGAAGGTTTCTTTCAAAATTCCATCCGTATCGTAGGAAGCGCAAAGCATTCAATGGATGGAATGATGAACGAAGTGCACCTAAACGTATACCAGGGGATGTTGTTTATGAAAGAGTAAAAGACATTGTCAATGAATTTGGTAAGAAATCACAATGTAGTATGGCCACACGGAGTGACAATTCTTCATTCAAGAAGAAGTCAATATTTTGGGATCTTCCTTATTGGAGTTCTTTGACAGTCAGGCATTGTATCGATGTAATGCACGTTGAGAAAAATGTATGTGATAGCATCATTGGTACTCTATTAAATATACCAGGTAAGACTAAAGATGGGATAAAATCCAGACTGGACCTACGTGAAATGGGAATAAGGTCAGAATTAACAGAATTACGTGAAATGGGTAATAAAAGAACATACTTACCTCCCGCTTGTTACACGTTGTCTAGAAAGGAGAAGAAAACTTTTTGTGAATGTTTCGTAAATGTTAAGGTGCCACATGGTTACTCATCCAACATCCGTAGATTGGTATCAATGAAAGATCTGAAGTTGATAGGTCTTAAATCTCATGATTGTCACACTCTAATGCAACAAATATTGCCCGTGGCAATTCGATCTATATTGCCGAAGCATGTAAGGTTTGCAATTACCAGACTTTGTTTCTTTTTCAACAGTCTATGCAGCAAAGTTATTGACCCTGATACTCTCGATAATTTGCAAAGAGAAGTGGTTGTTACCCTATGTCAGCTTGAGATGTATTTCCCTCCTTCGTTCTTTGATATCATGGTACATCTTGTTGTCCACTTGACTAGGGAAGTGAAAATGTTGGGACCAGTTTTCTTGCATTGGATGTATCCCTTTGAACGATACATGAGCATTTTTAAAGGTGATGTTCGAAACCGTTATCGGCCTGAAGGGAGTATTATTGAAGGTTATGTGGCGAGAGAGGTTATGGATTTTTGCAATGACTTTCTCAGTGGTAATGACACTCCTGATAATGACAAGAATATTGAGGAGGGCAAAGGAATTTTGGGATCACGGGTGAAAGTAATCAGCCGTGAGCAGTTGGAACAAGCTCACTTGTATATTTTACACAATATGGATGAAGTGAGTGTTTATATCGAGGAACATACCAATTTCATAAAGAGACAACATCCTCGAGCAAGTTCAATGTGGCTTGCTAGAGAGCATAATAAGACTTTTACTAAGTGGTTTGAAGATAAAGTCTTACATCAACTATCTCAAACACCAAATGATATTACAGAAACTATCAAATGCCTCGCCTTTAAACCAAAACCGAATGTTATGTCTTATGAAGGGTTTGACATTAATGGATTCACATATTACACAAAGGGCCAAGATGATAAGAGTGTCGTCCAAAATAGTGGGGTCACTCTTCAAGCGTCGACTATGTACTTTGCAAGTGCAAAGGATAAGAGTCCACGTGAAGCTAAAATGTCATATTACGGTGTCATTGAGGACATTTGGGAATTTGACTACATAGATTTCAAAATTCCGCTCTTTAAATGTAATTGGGTTGATAACACCAAAGGAGTTATAGTGGATGAATTGGGTTTCACTTTGGTGAACTTTGAAAAGATTGGCGAGAAGGGTGAACCATTCATATTGGCATCACAGGCGAAACAAATATTCTATATCGATGATCCTGCAAATGATAAATGGTCGGTTGTTCTTCATGGTAAAAGACAGTTCATTGAAGATCCTATAGATGAAGAAGAGTACTATGATAAGTATGATGACTCCAGTCCATTCTCAGTTGGGTTGCCAACTCCACAAAATATTGAAGCTAATGATGACTTATATGTGCGCGGAGATCACAATGAAGGATTGTTAATTGATAAAAGATCACAATTTTAGAGACATGTATGTTTATACAAATGCTAAATGTTTGCCTTTTTCTAGTTAATACAAATGCTAAATGTTTTCCTTTTTCTAGTTAATACAAATGCTAAATGTTTGCCTTTTTCTAGTTAATACAAATGCTAAATGTTTGCCTTTTTCTAGTTAATAGAAATGCTAAATGTTTGCCTTTTTAATGACATTTTCAGATGGCTGACCATGATGAGCATGATGTCCATGATAAGCATGAAGTCCATGATGAGCATGCTGTCCATGACGAGCATGGCGAGGATACTAATGTAAGTTCTAAAAACATATCCTGTATTTCTATAAAATTCATTATCTTCTAGTTATGTCATATATCCTATATTTCTATATTGGGCTAAGTTAGTGTGTTTTATTTTTGTCAAATTTTAGGTTGATGCACCTGTACCCACTGAAGCACTGGAGCAACTTGATGCGCAACACCAGACACTTAACAAGAAAAGGGGCATCACTCTGTTGAAGAAGTTATTAGCACTAAGTGGTAGTGGATCTAAATTGGTGGTGGAGTTTGATAATGGAGGAAATCCAATTGGAGTGAACCGCAATAATTTTGTGAACTATCTTGGGTGTACCACTCGGTGCCATTGTGGTGTTAAGTATGACAATTGGCATAAAGTTCCTCAAGGGAAAAAAGACTTGATATGGAAGGATTTATGCGCGAGTTATTATTATTTGCAATTCTATTTTGTAGATTACAAATTCTATTATTTGCAATTCTATTTTGGATACTAGTTAATAACATTTCTATTTTACAGAATCTGTTTGCATTGGATGAGAAGTTGCATCGTAAAAATGTGATGCAACGCGCTGGAAAGATGCTTAGGAATTATAGGACAAATCTGAACAGAGAATACATAAAAGAGGGTGATAAGAAGAAGAAGTCAGCCCTTGAACAATGGAACTTCTTGGACAAAGAAGATTGGGACAATTTTGTTGCTTCAAGAAAATTTGAAGAATTCAAGGTATTAGGTGTCACTCCTAATTTAATTAATATACATTGTATTCACCTATTCAAGATTAGCATTTAGTGCTACTAACCAAATCATTAATGTGCATACTAACTAGGCCCTCAGTGACGCACAAAAAGCAAGGCGTGCACTGAATGTGCATGACCACACTATGGGTCCAAAAGGCTATGCAAGCGTTCGCCAAAGACTACAGGCAGAGTCTGCGGCTACTCAGGAGTCTGCTCCTACTCAGGAGTCTGCCACACCCATGCCTTGCCATGATATCTGGATAGCTGGCAGGCAAAACAAGAAGGGTGAAATAAAGAAGCCTGTAACTGCTGAGGCGGCTGCAAAAATGGTAAAATACAACTCTTAGAGAAATCGTTTGAATATTGCTTATTTGTGGTGTTAACTTACCAATTTCTGTTTATGGTGATTAGCGGGAGCTGCACGAGCAGAGGAAACAAGGCACGTTCATCCCTCAGGGCACAAGGGATGAATTGACAGTTGCTCTGGGTAACCCAGAGCATCCTGGACATGTTAGAGGTGCCGACGCTGGTGTTGGCATCAAAGCATTCTTTGGGCCATCCCAACACAAACCCAGAGCGGGATTTTCTCAAGAAGAGGTAACCTATTCTTTTTTTAGAATGTTACTGCAAAAGGAAATTCATTAATAAGAAGCTAATGTTTCTTTTATCCATGTATAGGAGAATAAGAGAGTTGAGGATTTAGTTGCTAAGAAGATCAACGATGTAGTTGCTGAGAAGGTCAAGGAAGAATTGCTGTGGTGGCAGGCATCTCAGGCTTCCAATACACCTATGGCGACCCACTCTTCTCCTGATGCACAGACTGCGAGTAATCCTGGAGACCCATCGCCTAGCACGTCTGCTGTAAGTATTGTTTATGACATTGTAGTTAGTCTTTTCAAGTTGTTATGTTTTCAAGATGATATGTATATATGTATAATATTCTTTACGTAAATTTGTAGGCATTGAAGCCATGCCGCTTAAGAATGCAAGACTACGTTGTTGCAGAGGCGCAGGCTTACCCGTCCCTTCCTGGGGCAATGTTTCACGGGACTCCAATGCCACAGGGCTACGTTCGTGTGAGCCCGATACGTGTGTTACCTGATTGGAGAGAAGCTACATTGCCATATCCCCACCCGGATATTGATAGACTTGCTGATGCAGAAGGCGGGGTGATATTGTGGCCCAAAGCAGATGTCGTCTACACGACTGAAATTGTAAGATAAATTTACATTGATTTAGACTATTAATGTGTATATATGATGTCAACTGATCTGAAATTATATGTACATGTTAAAAAGAAGACACCAGGAGCACCTAGGCCTCCACTTCCACTTCCCGCATTACCCGATTGGGTTCCAACTGACCTAACATACCCGTTAGGTCCTGCTTGTAGGGGAATGGCATGTTGGCTACGGGCACATAATGTACATTGCCCTATAATTATTTCTTTAGATGCAGATTATGCAGGTCAATCATACGATAGCTCTTTATTTATACAAGATATTATTGAGCTGTTTATGTATGATTGGCTGAATACATCAATGATAGAGACATGGATAAGGTGAGATCTTGTTTATACATCCATATACCTTGTGTAAGATCCGGTGATCTGGTTTCTTATATATTAATGCATACGCCTATATGTTTTGCAGCTACCTAGTCGAAGATCATTGCAAACAATTTGCATTTGATCATGTGGGATTTTTGATTCCATCATTGATTAGTTTGGTAGCTAAAGACCCTGATAATGTTCAACAATATTGTATAGATGCTTTTACAATTTTTGGTCAGCAAAAGAAGATGATAATAATAGCTCCATTCAATGTCAAGTAAGTTTACTTTATTTATAATTTGGACTTAAGAAAATTCCATTTTTATTTTGCATTTTGAGTTATTAATTGTTAACTTCTTACTTCTAGCGGTAGACATTGGGAGTTACTAGTTATTGTCCCCTGGACATTCACTGTTTATTATCTAGATCCTGCGGGGAGTACATTGAACACTAAAATTGGACACGTAATGAGAATGCCATTATTCTGGTGAGAAATATTTCATTTTTATATCCGTTAACATCTTTTATTACATTACTATTTACTTATGCAATTTATTGTGTTATATTAACATGTAGGGGTTTAGATGCATTCAAAAAGGCTGGAGGAACGGTCCCAAGGAAAAAGAACCAGCCAATAAATTGGCAGAACGTACAAGTAAGTTCCCGACTCGAATATATATATTATTGATGTGAATTGTGCTTAGTTGTATTATTTTGTATGTTTCAATTTATAGTGTGCTACACAAGACAATGGTTGGGCATGCGCATACTATGTGATGCGATTTATGCAGATGATTATCAAATATGCCGCATTGGACATCGATACCATACATGAGGTATTATATATAGTCTCATTAGTTAGTATGCAATATATCAATCTTATATTATTTTTATATTATTACTTATATATATACATCATTCTCTTTGCAGGTGTTTAAAACTGACAACACTACAGGTAAACGTTTAAAAAATATACATGCTCCATATACGATGGAAGCATTAAATGAAGTAAGAGAAGAATGGGCAAAAGCCATACAAGCAGTGGCAACTGTAAGATATAATTGGGATGTTGATAGCGATAATGAATGATACTATGTAAATGAATATTTCTGAATGTTAATACATGTATTTGAATGTTTCTATATGTGTGAATGTGAGAATTGAATTGATGTCTGAATGTATGTACTTGTGTAGAATTTTGCTTGTGACTTTTGCAGGTTTGCGGCCTGTTTGTAGGCTGATATCAATGGATGTCGTAAACCTGCAGTTCAGAAAACTGAACTGCAGGTTCTCATCCTGCTGACCAGCCACAGCAGGACTGCAAACTGATATGAAAAAAAAAAATATAAATAGGCGTCGGTTATTTATAGAAAACCGTCAGGAAAGACCTACAGCGTCGGTTTTTTTCAATAAACCGACGCCTGATGTGGCCAAAGCAGTCCTGGAAATGGCGTCGGATATTCATATCAAACCGACGCCTATTTAACCTATAGGCGTCGGTCTTTTGGTATATAACCGACGCCAAAAGTGTTCGCGCCACAAAAAATGGCGTCATCTAGGGCACTTTATGCGTCGGTTATCTACTAAAAGACCGACGCTATATTCCATATAGGCGTCGGTTGTTTAGTAAATAACCGACGCAGAAAGTGCCCTAGATGATGCCGTTTTTTGTGGCGCGAACACTTTTGGCGTCAGTTATATACCAAAAGACCGACGCCTATAGGTTAAATAGGCGTCAGTTAAAAAACCGACGCCGAAGTGTTTGACCTTTAGCGGCGCCCACATAGGCGTCGGTCAGAAACCGACGCCAAATGGGGTTAAACGACCGACGCAAAAGTCTGTTTCTGTAGTAGTGGAGGTCCTGGTAGCTCAAAATATGTCCATCTAAAGGGAATGTTGATGAGGGCTGGGACCTTTATTTGAGGAGCCTCATAGTGTACCCTATGATAGGGTAATTGTAGAAGCTCAGTGGGGTGCTCGTATTTTCTTTCACCTCGCATTCCCTCCAATAGGATCCAAAGATCTTCCATCAATAGAAGGGGAATTGTTGAAGATGGATGTGGATTTGGGGAGGTTGGTGGGTACCCGGCTAGTGATTCTAGTAGAGCAGGATGAAATGAGTTGGGTGGAGGATATGGTTCAGGTTTTCCACCATCATGATGACTTGTATATGGGAGAATTGATGTTGATGAAAAAGATTTCAAATTATTTACAAAATTGTTTTGCTTCTCCTCAAAAATAATGTTATCAACATTGGGTTTGGTAAGTTTCATTGTTGATATAACATATGGCTCTAATTCTTTTATACAAGGGGTCCCCAAGGATTCAAGAGGGATGAGGATGACTTCCTTACAAACAATAGAACGGGGTGTGTGAGCTTCTTCCAACGGTGGTATCTCTCCTTCTAGATCAGCCATGTGTGGGATGGAAATTGGCTGTGACGGCTCGAGAAGAATCATAAAGGGGGTTAGATTCTCATTATCCAAAATAGACTCAAAAGAAGGGTATTGGTCTATGGTATCATTCAGATTTATGTTGTGGATGGGAGGAGTTGTTGGATCTTTAGAATGACTCTCCTGCTTTGACATTTCATATTCAAGTAATAGAGTCTCTAAAGGAAAGATAGGGATACCAACGTCCTCATCACACAAAATATGTCTCCATGGTTTGTTCTATTTCTTCAGGATCTGACATATATGACACAAAATAAGGATCATCATCGTCATTGTCAGGAAGAACCATCTTGGGTTGCTCAAGCTCTATAGGGGGAGTTTGTGATTGATCCTCTAGAAAGGTAGCTAACATGGCTTGACTGGATTCAAGTTTTGCTTGTGCTTCTGCTACCCTCTTTTCTAGGTCCTTAAGTCTCTCTTCCAGTTCAAGATCAATTTGCATTTCACCATAGGATTTATACACCCCAAAATTTTGGTCATCCTCGCCACACTCCCCATAGTGTCCTTGGCCATAGTACTCCTCATATTGTTTTGGGTGGCATTGCTCCTCATAATAATCTCCAGAAGATGGTGGATTGTAATTTCCATTGCGTCCATCTTGGTAGGAAGATTCCATATTATAAGGTGTCACCAATTCATGAGGAAACATATTTGAACAATCTATATTTTGGGTTTGGGCTTCTACTAAGGTGGCCAATAAGGTTTGGCTAGTTCGGAGTTTTGCTGCCATATTCTCTAGGGACTTTAGCTTCTCTTCTTGTTGAGGATTACATTGGGTTTCATAAACATGTTCATAACCCCCAAGGTTTTGTTGGTTACACACCACAAAATTTTGTTGATCATATCCCCCATTAGAATATGGATAGCAAGGTTCCCCATAATGGTTCTCAGAAAAATGTGGATTCACATTGTATCCACCAGGATGAACGGGCTCGCAATTAAAAGGGGTGCTATTATAATCATGGGGTAGAGTCGGACAGGCAAGAGATGCATGGTGGTAAAAACCACAATAATAACATTGTGCAGGATATTGGGATGTACACTCCATTTGAAAAGAAAGGTTCCTGAAAGATATGTCAATCAACGAATGAGAGAAGAAAGATTGCGAGAAAAAAAATTAGTCAAAATTACAAACAAAACTAAAAATTATAAATCTAAGAAATTATGAAATAACAAAAATTACAAAAAAAAAGTAACTAGAAAGCAATACTGCTGGAATGGAAACTCAGCAGAAAGAGGAGATACACTTCCAGAATTGTGCTCAGAAGGCAAAAAGAAATTATAAAAATCTAAAAGAAATTATAAAAAAGACTAACGTTATGAAAGTTAGAGAATATGAACAAGGATTATACAAGATATACAGACAACCAGATCTGAAAAACAACTGTGCCGTCCCCGAAAACGGCATCAAATTGATGTGTGTCGTTGTACACGCAACAATCACTAGGAAAAGTCCTAGAGTTTAACCTTCTAACCCGGTTGTCAACTTGTTGTGAACAACAAGTCAACTTAGTATAGATAGGTATCGATCCAAGGGACGGCGGAAGAGAAAAGTCGAAATCCAAATCCGATTGCAAAAAATAAAAAAATAAATTCCGATGAGATGGTTGTTTAAAACTAAGAACAAAAAAAATAAAAGTGCTGAAATAAAATTTAACTATCAAGAAAAAGAAATACCGAAGCTAAGGGATTTTACCACCCTAGTCGATGTGAAACGAGATCAAAGAAATGATAAGAAAGATAAAAGAAGGCATGTGAAACATTTGTAAATGATTCACAAAAGATGAACTCCCCGTGAACCCATTGGTCCTGGCGTTCACGGATCCTAGTTCAATCATCCTAATGGGGACTTTTCCGAGGTCTCATCCAAATTCCCATGAAATCAATTTGGTTGTTCTAAATCTTGGGTTCCACGGTCGCATCCGCCAAGATTAACAAGCGATGAAAATGAGAGATCACTTCGTTAAAATCGTCGAGATCCAAATAAAAATCCATTTATCTAAAAAATCGTATAAATCTTCAATCTAGTCATCACATGGCTAAGGGGTTATTCCCCTTGCCTCGATAGAAGTCTACTCACACATGCTTGTGGAAAACATGGAGGCGGAGGGGAGAAGCGAAATGGCCATAGTCTAGCCCAAAATTAGGAGTCAATCCTTTTGCTAGAGACAATAAAATGGCCAATCTCTTCAACCCTTGCTCCAATCCACGGAAGAGAAAGAAGAAGAAAGGAAGAACAACTAGATCTATTGCAAGAATATAAATTGCAAGAATTAAAGAACACTAAGAAGAAATTCTATTGCTTGAATGATAGGAGAACAAATGCTCAGAATTCCGGTACAAAAGATGATACAAAAGATGATCCTTGGGAGGAGGAAGTGCCCTTCCTTTTATAGGAGAAGGAGGGGTAGGCTATCTAAAAAAAAGGGGGAAAAAAGAGAGGGAGCCATCCTTTTGAATTTTCAGATCTAGTCAACAAACTCTTGATTGTCTTTCTTTAATGCAGATTTTCGCAGCAGCAATTTCGAGCGAATTACTGTTGTCCAGAGAATTTAAAGTGCACCCGAAAATATGATTTTCCTGTAGGCCTTTGAATTCCCTTTCCAAATCATATTTGAACATTAAATTCCGTCTTAGGATGTGAGAGTTATGCTAATTTTGGTGCAAGGTATGTATTTAAGTCAGCATTGTGGGAAACTGAATTGCCTCCTACCTTCATCTCTTCTTTTCTCGATTTAATTACTTAGATAATTTCTGAAAATTAAGAAAGATATCATAAGAATTCAGGAAAAGTATATCAAGAAAATAAAAGTGCTATTTATTTTTGAATTAGTTAAAATTAACAAAAAAGTCTTAATTAATTATTCTAAATGAAGAAAAAATAAGAGATGAATATGCATTCATCAATAGCATAAGCCCATTATGGTTCACCTGTGAAAGTGCTGGAAGTGGGTAAGTACTCATCCAATACAGTGTGCATGGAGAAGTAGGTTATAGAAAGAGAATAGAATCAGGAATTCATGTTTCCCATACACCATAGACACATGAACTTGTTCTCTGGCCAATGAATTTAATCCCCCCTTTCATCCCAATCTGAGCATTGGGTGCTAGATTCTCCTCCATTCTTTTGACACAGTAGGTCCGTTGACAGGTGGTAGGGAAATGGGCACAGATTGAGGACTCTAAGATCTGAGAAGTTGATGGGTGTAGAGTGGAGTGGCCGGCGAGGAGAAGATGTCAAACAGCCCTACTACATGTAGGAGGGCCGAGAAAACAAAGCGGAAGGTGAGGGGGAGATGTGTGGAGGAAATTGTGGGGTTTACATTAGTGGGCCGACTCAGGCTTTCATTTGGCGCCTATTTGAAATGTAAAACCTTACAACACCCTTTCCCAAAATGTCGTCAGATAGCATCGGGCTTGACTTGATTTGTTGCAGTGTGAACCAATAGTCCATTTTGATCAGAAAAATCCAAAGAATTGTTTAAAAATACTTTAGAGACCTTATTCTACATGATTCTCACGGATATACCTAAACTTTATTCTCTTGGTTATACTTTTGTCTAAATGACTCAATAATCATAATTAATCGTTGGAAATCCTAATTTTTTAACCCAAATGATTGCATTGATACACTAAACTAGGACTCGATTAAAAATCTAGATCTAACCTAGTTGACTTATGTACCCTTGAATATGAATCATGTACCCTAAAATAACATTAATCTTGATATTATGATTGATCTAAGTCTTGTGAAATCCTTGAACATTTGGCCTAATATCTGATCCATGACTTTACTATTATATGAATCAAAACTTGGTATAATCTTGGATGCCAATTATGCTAAACATCATGATGATGATCTAAAGACTTGATAATGACTTGAACGATGATCATAATAATTAGTGTTATATTATGTAGTCCTAGATAGCTATATAGGTCATTCATACTCGAAAATATACTTGACACTTGAATATGTGTTAGACATCTTCAAATTTTTGATGAAAAGTGGATGACCTAACCCCAAGATTTAATAGGAATGAGTAACCCTAATCTTGAACATTGAAACATGATCTTCTAAACATCATGATCTTAACCCTTGATCCAATCTTATTGATCTTGGATCTAACTCAAGGGGTTGATCTATTATTTCTTGGAATACTTACTCTAAATCTTCGGTGAAAGGTGTGCTATTATATCTCCACCTTGAACAGACTAAGAGTATTGATGATACATTTTATGTACCTCTTCATTTGTATACTTGGCTATGTACTTGTTTGAGCTATTGTTCCTTACTGATTAGTCTCCCGATTTTTCTATATTATATTTGAGACAAACTTGAAAACATAAATGATATTGGCCATTATGACTGCCCGAATTATGATGATGATAATGTTGATATTGAGTACAAGTGACCTCCTAATTCAGAGGGTGGAACTTGTACATTTTGATTTACCTCCTACCTCATATGGAGAGAAGGAGCCTGGTGTCCTCCCCCATGTCATTGGGGTGACGAAGCCACATAAAATATAAGCATGCTTCTCGATATCAGCATAATGGGAAACTCATAATAAAATCTTGTCGAACAAATATTGTTTTAGAAAATTGTTTGTTGTACATTTTGAATATAAGTCATGCCATGTATACTATTTTGATATAAATTATTTTACTTATTGTTGATAGCATACCGTGAAATTGCTTTTATTGTACCTTGATTTTTGATTTAGGCAAACAAGATGGATTATTATGAAGAATTGACTAGATTGCTTCTGCTCATGGCAAATTCTGATGATATGGACAAAATCCACAAAATCTCATGTTTGGGTTAGTTAGTTCTGTAAATCTTTTATTTTATGAGTTATTCTTTCTTATTGTATATGCCAATGTGTGAGATCCTTTTGGGCCACTCAGAGATGGGCGGTTCAATACCTTTACCACTGTCTAGGAAGTGGGATTGGGATTAGAATTGGGGTAAGAACGGTTCTTTGACTATTGGTGTCAGAGAATACACACTCTCATATACTTTAGGAAAATAATTTCTCGAGTCTCTTGAACCTAGGAAACCCTAAAGTCTATAATGGAGAAAATTGAGGTGTCTAGGATCGGGGTTCTAGCATAATTCTTCCTATTCGTCTTCACAGTGGATGAGGTTCCCCTGCTCTACTTGGCCTTAATTGATCCAAAACTAGACCTAAAGGTTCTCTGTTGAAACCCTAGAGAGTCTTCCAATTATCTTATCTTCTCTCTAACGATTACAGGAGACCGCCTATTAGTTGAAGTAGGGTGACTCCTCGTCTCCTCTTTTTCTAGGTATCATGACTGGATATACACTATCCCTATTTTTGAGTAGTATGAGAATCAACAAAATTGTGAACTAAATTTTGAAACTATATGGATGACTATCCTATAATCTGATACTATATTAACTTGGCCTATATGATTTAAAGGATTCATAAATGGATCTACCTTGCAGACTTCCCCACAAACCCATAGTTAAAGATCAAGACCCTCTAGAACCAATAATGATCAAGAAGGGAAGATTGCTAAAAGGAAGATTGAGAAGAAAGGACATGAAGAAAGGGAAAGATCATTTAGAATAAGAAGGTTCTATAAGAAGAAGTTGAGAATGATGTAGATAAGTGAAAAAGACCCATGCTCAATAATGTTGATGGTGATGAGGATGAACCAAGAAAGGCTGCCAAGTATGATGCTTGGGAAGTACAAACCAAAATCCTGATGGATGCTATGACCAAATGTTCAAGATACACAACGTAGATAATTCCTGGAGGTGTCCAAATCACCATGACTGCCTTTATCCCTACATACAATCCCATAGTCATGGATATAGAGACAAAAATAGAGGTTGGAATTGCAACAAAGGACATGTCCAATCACACAATCTAGCAATGAAAGAACCAATGGAATCATTACGTGATCTAGACTATGATATGTTGACTTATATAACCCTTTGTAATTTTTTGAAATGAACCTTGTACTCACCATATCTTTGAAAATTGAAATTTGAGGCAATGTTGTATTGGGATCACTACCCTATGATTCTGAATCTATCATTGGATTTGAAATTCACATAAGAATTGAAAACATTTAATCGTCTTTACTTTGAACTTCAATAATCTCAACCATGTTACTAGTCGGTTTAGTACATAATTACTTATACAAAAAGAGTGATAATGAGAATACTTAGACAAGGGTGAACCTTTATCGTATCACACATACTTGAATAATCGAATTGTACTTTCTAATTTTAACTCCCCTAATCCTAGTCACATCCCAATTTCTGTCTACCTCTAAATTATCATCATGTTGATTATTTAGAGCTTGGGAAGGTAACCCCTTTCACCCAATTTTGATTTCTTATCCTATGTCTCGAATAGGTTAGGGATGTGACATTGCTAATACTCGATCTCAAATCCCGAATTTAAATACTGTTACAACCCATATCAGGGTTAGTCAATAAATACCTCGATTAGCGTGAAACACCTTGATTAGTGCTAATCACCATGTTAAACAACATGGCTAATCAAGATAAGTTAATATGTGAATCAATAGTTGAGATTGATTCATCTAATGTAATTAATGATAATTGTAGTGTTACTTGTTAAGATAATTACCTAAGATAATTAAACTAATTAGGATGATCTAATTACCGCGTTTATATGTCGTGAGGTTGTAGTGGGCCTCATTCTTGAAGTTTCACAAAAGAAATCATTCAAATCAGACGTTTGAGGCAAAAGTTATCCCATTTTCTAGTTCTTTGGACCTTGCCTGCAATTTACCCATTATCGGCTTATAAACCCGTTTCCCTTTCTTTTCTTTTTCTCGGTCATCTTCACCCGATAGAGCAGCAACCGCTTCAAGCGGCGCATAGGCTATGCTCGACCGAGTAGCAGAGGGAGAGCTAGGGCGGCCGATCTTTAGCCCTTAGCTTTATTTTTACAGCACTTTGCCTCCGCCCATCTTCCTCCACCCTTCTTCTTCGTTTCCCTCCTCACCTTCTTCTTCCAGTCGCGCCCTAGCGGAGCCCCCTTGTAGATGCGGCCAGCAGCGGCCGTACAACAGTAGGAGCTGCGGCTAGGAGCATGATTGGGCGCGGCCAGCACCCAAAATTTGATGCCATTGAGCTCGGCCTTGAGGCCCTATCACGATTTCGCAACTCCTCGCCACGACCAGCAACCAACCGAGCTTCTCCTTCCATCTGTACGTGTAAAGTTGCCACTTGTTAGCAGCAGAACCGGCCAGGGGAAGTTATGCCCAGGAAAACATCACGAAAACGGTTCCAATAAGTTTGACCAAGGGTCCAGAACGCGAATCCGTAGCCAACTAGCCACGAGTACCGCCGAATCAGCTGAGCCCTCTCCACCTGTGCAAGCGTGTAAAGCTGTTGCGTGTAGCAGGTCCAAATTCATTTAATTCCAAGGTAGAAGACAGTAGAAATCCACCCGAATTTAGACCTTGGACGCATCTCCGGACGAATCCGGACAGTCCAAATCAAGGTGAGTAGGATTTCATTTATTTATCATTAATAAACTCAGGCGTTTGAATACTTTCTGTTTTGTGCGCGAATTACGCTGATAACAGACGTTATCAGGCGTCGGGCAGCGTTTGGTGTCGCCCAACCTTTTTAGTTCATAAAATGCTTCTAGACGCTGTTATATGATTAAATTTAACATTTGATCATTGTGGATTGAATCGGTTGGTTTATATGGTTCATTGGAACCTAAATTGCTTATTTGAATGTTGAAATTAGAGATTCATATCTGAAAATGGTATGGTTTGGGTATGAACCCAGACAATAGGGATTTCTGATAAATTATCAGATGTATGATTTCAAAGTTGATATGAATAAATAAAAATATGCAATAAAACCCTAATTGCATATATCTTTTGACGTTAATATGTGTAAATTTATATTTACATGAAATGGCACATTTCTCTGAATTATTACCAGAAATTCTCAAGTATTGTTATTAAATTGTGTTGTGATAGGTAATTAACTTTTAATTGAGTTAAGTGATGCACAAACCAAGATTAGGGTTAATGTGCACGTTTTTCGAGAATTTTAGAGAATTGACAAATGTTGAGTATGATTCTCGTATGTGAAGTAAATTTATTTAATTCATGCAATAAGATGTTCAATTGCTTAAATTCGCTATGTATGTGCCAGATTGAAATAAGTTGGGTTATTTATGCATTTCTAATTTGTCTGAATGCATGGTATGAGAATTTCGCAGAAATTACAATGATTTGAAATATATTGCTCTGACAGTTTTAGAATGACAGTGTATTGTGAATTGATCTGAAATCAGTAAATGTGATATTCCTGTTTAAATGGTTATATGTTAAATCAGTTAATAGACTTAGGTGCCCTAAAACCGTAGAACCCCTTTGACAGATCTGCTTCTTAGGGGTGAAACTCGTGTTGCAACATCATCCGTGCTTGTGTCATGGACACACGAGGAAAGAGAGGCAGTGTCCAACAACAATCGTGCTTGTGTCACGATGGCACTGGAGGAAAAATGGGGGTTATCCAACATCATCCGTGCTTGTGTCACGGAGGTAACCCGGTGAGACTCTCCGCCTGTGTACTCAGGTTAGAGGAGGAGTCTAGAGCACTCAGAGTAGTGCCTTGAGGCCGTAGAGCCTATGTGTTAGGCCGGAGAGCCTGGGGTCCTGTGGCAGAGCAGGGCTGGCGTCAGACTTAGCATTTCCTGAGTGTGTCGCTAAGTCTTGTACGGTGGGATCGTAGTTCTCTACGGATCTTTATATGCAGGGTACACTGCATATGATTAGTGCATAATAATAATATAAATTGGTACTCATATAGGATCACAGTAAATTAAAGTATTCGAACTTTTGTGCTATTTCTTTATATCTGTTTATCTGTTCAAATTATCTGTTATTGCATGGAAATGTGATTATATTCTGCAAATCTGTTATGTTATTAGAACTGCCCTGCTTAGTACTGTACTTATGTTTTATTTCAATTTATAAACCTGATGAGTTGTTTAGTGATAGCTAAGTGAAATGCTATTCACTGAGCGAGTAGGCTCATACCTCTACTCAAAACATTTTCAGGTCATCAACATCACAGGAATCTGGAGGATCCTTTCATCTTAACGCTCGGTCTGTAGAAGGTTTATGTAGTTAGTAGTTAGAGGTCTCTTAGTCCTTTCCCCTCGATCTTGGGACATGGTGTGGGTGAGAGAGAGTATGTATGGCGAATGTGTAAAAGATGTAAATTAACTGTTATGTTTACATTCTGTTAAACAATGTTACATGTTGTAAACTCTGTTTATGTTCTCTAGCCAGTTTAAGTGAAATGCTTCCGTAATAGTTATTTATGTTTTAGTTTACAACAATAATCTGGATATTATTACGAGGTTTTAAAAAGAAAAAGTTCTCAGTGATTTGTTTATGTGATAATCCCTCCGTCGCACCCTAATCTCGTGATTAGTGGTTAGTGTGAGATCGGGGTGTGACAGTTTTGGTATCAGAGCATAGGTTGAGTATATGAATACTCTAAGTCAAGGTCAGGGGACGATATGAGACCAATAGGATTAGGACTTAGGTGTCTTCCTTCTAACTGCACTTTTATAACAGGAAGTGTTCTGTTATATTATTGCAGATGGTAGGAAGATGATGTGGTCACGAGAATAAAGTTGAGAGTTAAGCTGAGTCATCAGAGATCATTAGGATCAAAAGATAAAAGTTATAAGTGAGGTACATAAAAAGTGTCGTGTCTTTAGCTCTGGAAGGTCTGAGTGTTTAGATACCCTGGCCAGGTGTCTGAATACTTAGATTGACCAGTATCAAGCTACTCTGTCTATTCTTCTCTGAATACCCTGGCCAGGTATGCAGAGGAAGGATAGGCTAGAGAAAAACCCTAGAAATCTTAGGGTTAAGAAATCGGAAATTGATATAAGAATAAGAGATTAAAAATAGGATGCGATACAACTCTTGTTTTATATTGCTTATTTGATTAGAGATCGCTAGAAATGCTTTTATATGCATGAAATTAGATTTTCAATTTGTAAAGTAAATATCATACTTTTATGTTGTTGTGTGTCATGAAATGATTTATTTATTGTTTAAACTCTTTGTATTAAGTAGACTAGAAGTTATGTTTAAATGAGTTTTCCCTAAGTGGATATTCTTTTCGCATGTTTGAGATTAATAGGAGTTGGTTAATCCTGAGTAGCTCTTGGCTTCAGGACTACAGGTTTGGCCTGGTCCGGCTGGCAGGATGCGATACTGGGATTTAATTACTCCTATTAACAATCTTATAAAAGTAGACTTTGAATAATGTAGTTTCATATCATAGTGAGAATGTACATATGTTAAGATGTTGAGATATAAGGGAAAGATTAGAGCAGCTAAGAAGTAGCTAGAACTGATATCGGAGACTCAACGTTGGAGACTCATTTGAGCAATCCTTAATTGGAAATAAAATAAAATGATATAAGGTTCAAATTAAATTCAATGATTTGTATTATACGAACTCTAAATATAAGAGTATGGAAAGGATATGAGAAAAGTATGTAAGGGCTAGGACGTAAGAACCAAATTTGGGTTGGAACATGGAATGGAGTAAAATACTTTTATGTACTTCAAGGCAAAGGGAAAATAGAAGAAAATAGTTGAGCATACAATAAGTACATAGAAATAAAGAGTCTTATGAAAATCATAAGACCAAGACAAGAAACTTAGTTGGATTAAAGGAAATGTTAGAAATGATGACTTTGATTAAGGAACGAGAATTACAAGACATAATTGAGAGTATGGAATGCATATCTTTATTATAAAGTTAAATACATTCATACATACTACCTTTGGATTCTAAGTCTCTATAGACTAACAAATTAGTTTTTAAAATAAAGAACAAACACATAACTTAGAAAATGAATGCATGATATAAGAATTTCTCAGTATTTACAATTATTTTAAGTACACTGTTCTGACAGTTCTAGAATGATATCATATTGTGATTTGAACTGCAATCAAATGAATGAGGTAATTGAAACCCTAAGGATAGGGTGTTCAATGAATCAAGTATTTTGATATCAAAATTCTCAGTATAAGATGTGTGATGCTTAACAGTTCAATTGCACGATTTTAGTGTATAAAGTGCCAAATTGACATGCATTCTGTTTATTTGAGAATTCCAGTCTGCCTGCATGCATATTGATATTGATTTCTCAGTAAATTACAAGTGGACATGTAATTAGATTATTTAAGAATTTGAAATCTGCATGCATGCTTATTATGTTGAATCTCTTGATATTTACAATACCTGAATATATGGCTTGTCCAGTTTAAAATGATACTCATGTTACGTTATAAGCTTCCATTAAATTGAAGAGATATCATGGAAATACCAAAGTCCAGAACAAATAAGAGAAAGGAAATTCCAGTGATAAGATAAGGAAGAATTTAGTAAAACTTATGAGATCTAAAGTTTGAATTTCAAACTAAGGGAACATAGTCACATCACATTAACGCTATGTTATTGATAAAGAAGAAACCCTAGAATGTTTAGAGTTATAGTAGTTCAAGGGATATCAATAGTGATTTGACCTTGAATACTAGCATCTCTATAAAACCAGATCATGAGATTTGCTTTTTGAAAGGTAAGCTAACACTGATATTGATTCAGGGTTTAAAAGTAGTTAATCTAAAAGGTAGATAAACAATATGAAAATAACTCAGAAAGAGTAAGATATAATTTTGAAATGTAATAAGTGTGTTTGAAACAAAAGGGAGAAATACAAAATAAGTGAAGTGCATTATGAAATAAATTCTTACAAGTATTAACAAGAAGTAAGTAGCATAGAATGAGGAGTATTACCTGATACATGTTTTGGAGATATCTGTTGTAGTTCATGCTCTTATGACACAACATCACTATCTTTATGATGTGACGATAGACTGTCACCCTGGGAAGGAGAATGTGGTAGCTGATGCCCTAAGCTGGAAGTCTAGTTCTGTAGCTGATGCATTCTCTATTGCATGTTTCAAGAGAGACATGCTAGTAGAAATGTGGAAGTTAAACTCAGACTTAGAGGTGACAAAGTAGAGTGGTTTGATTGCACAGATGGAAGTCAAGCCTATCTTTTATGATTAGATTAAGGAACTACAGTAGGGTGATAGTGAGTTACATCAGATCATGCATGACATGACATGGGAAAAGACCAGAGTTCATGTTTTCAGATGATGGTGTGTTGTATCAGCGTGACAGGTTGCATGTACCTCAAGATAATGATTTGAAAGAAAAGATTCTTGAGGAAGCGCATGCATCATTGTATGCCATGCATCCAGGCAACACTAAGATGTACAGGAATCTCAAGGAGTTGTACTGGTGACCTGATATGACAAAGAATGTAGCTGAGTACGTGACTAGGTGCAGAGTGTGTCAGTAGGTTAAGGCTGAGCACCAGAAACCTGTAGGTACCTTGCAATCTCTTCCTATACCAGAATGGAAATGGGAACATATCACAATGGATTTTGTGATAGGGTTGCCCTTGACACCTAGAGGTTGTGACTCGATATGAATGATTGTGGATAGACTAATTAAGTCTGCTTACTTTCTTCATGTCAAGTCAACCTTTGATGTCTCAAAATTGGCTAAGATATACATGGATGAAATAGTTAGGTTCCCTGGTATTCCGGTTTCAACTATATCAGATAGAGATCCTAAGTTCACATCCAGGTTGTGAAATTAGTTGCATCGAGCTTTGGGCACAAAGTTGAGGTGCAGTACAACCTTTCACCCGCTGACAGATGGTCAATTTGAGAGGACCATTCAGACTTTTGAGGACATGCTGAGAGCATGTGTCTTGTATTTCAGTGGAAGTTGGAAATAACACTTAAGCCTTATAGAGTTTGCATACAACAATAGTCACCATTCCAGTCTTGGTATGGCCCCGTATGAAGCTCCGTATGGTAGAAAGTGTAGATCACCCATATGTTGGTATGAGGTTGGTGAAAAGCAAATTCTTGGACCCGAGATAGTGGATTTGACAACTGAAAAGATTACAATGATCAGAGAGCAGTTGAAAGCTGCTCAGGACAGGGCAAAAGATTTATGCCGAGAAGAGGCATTGACTTCTTGAGTTTGAAGTTGGTGATGAAGTGTATCTGAAAGTTTCACTATGGAGAGAAGTGTTGAGGTTTGGTAAAAGAGGCAAACTAACTCCTAGGTTTATGGGCCTGTATCCTATCATTGAGAGGATTGGACCTATAGCCTATAGGTTAGAATTGCCATCTGAATTGTCTAATCTCCATGATGTGTTTCATGTATCCATGTTGAAGAAATGTTACCCTGGTACAGAGAAGATAGTAGACCCAGAACCGGCACAGCTCAGAACAGACGTGTCCTATGTTGAAGGACCGGTTCAGATAGTTGATCAGAGGATCAAGAAACTTAAGAATCGTGAGATACCATTAGTGAAAGGTTTTGTGGAGGAACCACAACTTAGAGGAAGCCACGTGGGAGCTTGAGTCTGAGATGTGTAACAAGTTTCCTTTTCTCTTTTAGGAATTTCGGGACAAAATTTTTATAAGGGAGGGAGATTGTTACAACCCATACTAGGGTTAGTCAATAAATACCTCGATTAGCATGAAACACCTTGATTAATGCTAATCACCCTGTTAAACAACATGGCTAATCAAGATAAGTTAATATGTGAATCAATAATTGAGATTGATTCATCTAATGTAATTAATGATAATTATAGTGTAACTTGTTAAGATAATTACCTAAGATAATTAACCTGATTAGGATGATCTAATTACCATGTTTATATGTCGTGAGGTTGTAGTGGGCCTCATTCTTGAAGTTTCGCAAAAGAAATCATTCAAATCAGACGTTTGAGGCAAAAGTTATCCCATTTTCTAGTTCTTTGAACCTTGCCTGCAATTTACCCATTATCGGCTTATAAACCCTTTTCCCTTTCTTTTCTTTTTCTCGGTCATCTTCACCTGATAGAGAAGCAACCGCTTCAAGCGGCGCATAGGCTATGCTCGACCGAGCAGCATAGGGAGAGCTAGGGCGGCCGATCTTTAGCCCTTAGATTTATTTTTATAGCACTTTGCCTCCGCCCATCTTCCTCCACCCTTCTTCTTCGTTTCCCTCCTCACCTTCTTCTTCTAGTCGCGCCCTAGCGGCGCCCCCTTGTAGCTGCGGCCAGCAGCGGCCGTACAGCAGTAGGAGCTGCGGCTAGGAGCATGATTGGGCGTGGCCAGCACCCAAAATTTGATGCCTTTGAGTTCGGCCTTGAGGCCCTATCACGATTTCACAACTCCTCACCACGACCAACAACCAACCGAGCTTCTCCTTCCATCTGTACGTGTAAAGTTTCCACTTGCTAGCAGCAGAACCGGCCAGGGGCAGTTATGCCCAGGAAAACATCACGAAAACGGTTCCAATAAGTTCGACCAAGGGTCCAGAACGCGAATCCGTAGCCAACTAGCCACGAGTAGCGCCGAATCAGCTGAGCCCTCTCCACCTGTGCAAGCGTGTAAAGCTGTTGCGTGTAGCAGGTCCAAATTCATTTAATTCCAAGGTAGAAGACAATAGAAATCCACCCGAATTTAGACCTTGGACGCATCTCCGGACGAATCCGGACAGTCCAAATCAAGGTGAGTAGTATTTCATTTATTTATCATTAATAAACTCAGGCGTTTGAATACTTTCTATTTTGTGCGCGAATTACGCTGATAACAGACGTTATCAGGCGTCGGGCAGCGTTTGGTGTCGCCCAACCTTTTTAGTTCATAAAATGCTTCTAGACGCTGTTATATGATTAAATTTAACATTTGATCAGTGTGGATTGAATCGGTTGGTTTATATGGTTCATTGGAACCTAAATTGCTTATTTGAATGTTGAAATTAGAGATTCATATCTGAAAATGGTATGGTTTGGGTATGAACCCAGACAATAGGGATTTCTGATAAATTATCAGATGTATGATTTCAAAGTTGATATGAATAAATAAAAATATGCAATAAAAACCTAATTGCATATATCTTTTGACGTTAATATGTGTAAATTTATATTTACATGAAATGGCACATTTCTCTGAATTATTACCAGAAATTCTCAAGTATTGTTATTAAATTGTGTTGTGATAGGTAATTAACTTTTAATTGAGTTAAGTGATGCAAAAACCAAGATTAGGGTTAATGTGCACGTTTTTCGAGAATTTTAGAGAATTGACAAATGTTGAGTATGATTCTCGTATGTGAAGTAAATTTATTTAATTCGTGCAATAAGATGTTCAATTGCTTAAATTCTCTATGTATGTGCCAGATTGAAATAAGTTGGGTTATTTATGCATTTCTAATTTGTCTGAATGCATGGTATGAGAATTTCTCAGAAATTACAATGATTTGAAATATATTGCTCTAACAGTTTTAGAATGACAGTGTATTGTGGATTGATCTGAAATCAGTAAATGTGATATTCCTGTTTAAATGGTTATATGTTAAATCAGTTAATAGACTTAGGTTCCCTAACACCGTAGAACCCCTTTGACAGATCTGCTTCTTAGGGGTGAAACTCGTGTTGCAACATCATCCGTGCTTGTGTCATGGACACACGAGGAAAGAGAGGCAGTGTCCAACAACAATCGTGCTTGTGTCACGATGGCACTGGAGGAAAAATGGGGGTTATCCAACATCATCCGTGCTTGTGCCACGGAGGTAACCCGGTGAGACTCTCCGCCTGTGTACTCAGGTTAGAGGAGGAGTCTAGAGCACTCAGAGTAGTGCCTTGAGGCCGTAGAGCCTATGTTTCAGGCCGGAGAGCCTGGGGTCCTGTTGCAGAGCAGGGCTGGCGTCAGACTTAGCATTTCCCGGGTGTGTCGCTAAGTCTTGTACGGTGGGATCGTGTTTCGCTACGGATCTTTATATGCAGGGTACACTGCATATGATTAGGGCATAATAATAATATAAATTGGTACTCATATAGGATCACAGTAAATTAAAGTATTCGAACTTTTGTGCTATTTCTTTATATCTGTTTATCTGTTCAAATTATCTGTTATTGCATGGAAATGTGATTATATTCTACAAATCTGTTATGTTATTAGAACTGCCCTGCTTAGTACTGTACTTATGTTTTATTTCAATTTATAAACCTGATGAGTTGTTTAGTGATAGCTAAGTGAAATGCTATTCACTGAGCGAGTAGGCTCATACCTCTACTTAAAACATTTTCAGGTCATCAACATCACAGGAATCTGGAGGATCCTTTCATCTTAACGCTCGGTCTGTATAAGGTTTATGTAGTTAGTAGTTAGAGGTCTCTTAGTCCTTTCCCCTTGATCTTGGGACATGGTGTGGGTGAGAGAGAGTATGTATGGCGAATGTGTAAAAGATGTAAATTAACTGTTATGTTTACTTTCTGTTAAACAATGTTACATGTTGTAAACTCTGTTTATGTTCTCTAGCCAGTTTAAGTGAAATGCTTCCGCAATAGTTATTTATGTTTTAGTTTACAACAATAATCCGGATATTATTACGAGGTTTTAAAAAGAAAAAGTTCTCAGTGATTTGTTTATGTGATAATCCCTCCATCGCGCCCTAATCTCGTGATTAGTGGTTAGTGTGAGATCGGGGTGTGATAAATACAATGTTGACTATAGCTTGTGGCCTAATTCTTAGAAAGACCTAAGTCTAAATCATTCATCAAACCTCAATACCATGATAATAAAAATTGGTTATTTGTACCAAAAAATATTGCTCGAATATTTCTTGGATATTGTTTCTAAGAAATGAATATAGACGAGTGATCTCCCCTAAGGCCTAAATAGGAATCTAATCCTTAGCTTTGAAATATTTATCCATATGATCTTGATGTCTAAATCTAAACTCTCACTATTGAGGTAAAAAACCTTGAGACATGATTATAATCACCCATGTGGACCTTGAGATCACCCACGATATGGCTAGTGACTTTCATATCTACAAAAACTTAGATCTTGAAGGCGTTGACTCAGTAATGATTTTTGAGGATGGCAATGTTGAAAATATATGCATAAGGTTACTTTCCTAAGATGACCTAGGCATAGATGATTCACTTGCCTTGACCATACTTGATGAAGGAATTGATGTTGAAATCTCAAAATATTACTAGTTTATTGTGATGGGTGGATGACCACACCTATGGTCTCTTACTTTTCTATATCTTATGGTTCATTATGACGTATGGAATGCTTTTTCTTGTGTGAATTTATGTCATTCTACAAATAGATGCATGGGTCATCTCATCTTTTACTATCTAGCCATTAGGAGTGAGGAGTTGGGTGATAAATAGATCTCTGACAAGTCCCCTCTAATGTGAATTGTCAATTCTACCTTCTTCATAATATAATGTTATGTTCATATAGTTTAAGGATTTTTTTTATAACTAAATAATCATACTCAAGAGATCTAAAGAACTCAACCTGGTCAAAGCTCAAATGTACCCACACTAGATTCATACAATTTGGTCAGAGTCACATTATAATTTAGTCAATCTAGCACCCAAAAGAAGTTAACTCAGATGTATTCATATCCATTAAGATACAAAGAACTTAGCCTCGGATTTAATCCCAAATCAACCACGATATGATGATTTGACTATGCCTAGATTTCCTTAAATCTGGTTGGATTCTAGGCAATCCAATAAAGATTAATGTAGGTCCATCTCCAAGATACTTATTTCTTTCAAAAATTCTATTATAACATAGAAGTATAAATGATTTATTTATGTGTTGATAGTTACAGTTAATCCATTCCATACCTAAGGTATATACTATAATATCACTTTTATATTGTCAACTATAGAATAGAAGTATAAATAATCAATATAATCCTTGATAGTTACATCCCATTCAGGAGTATGAGATAATATATCAAGCAACACATCCATACTTACAATATAAATAATCCATATACAATAGAAGTATAAATAATCCATATAATCCTTGATAGTTACATCCCATTCAAGAGTATGTGTCAGGAACCATGGCGGCGGGACTCACCGGTGTAGAGAGGATTTAGGAGGAGAATGCACTGATGGGGGTAGCAGAGGTGCCATTCGGCTTTGCCAATCCTTCGTGAAGAGGATGGGTGTCTTGATCGATGGGCAGATGAGGCGAGGGCAAAATGCCCAATCCAAGCCAGGCGACGGTGCCACACTAACAACATAATAAGGGCAAGGAAAAGGGTGCTAGAGGCCAAGAGGGAGAGCAAGGGTGAGATCTCAAGCAAGGTATGGTGGTTGCGCGTATTGGGAGAACTTTATGTAGGAGTAAGGGCTAGGTTTAGGTCTAATTCAAGTTCTTTGTTGCAACCATGGACGCCGAAGTGAGAAGGAAAGTGATGGAGACATTGGAATGGCATCACAACACATTAAAGATGGTCAAAAGTGCGGATAGGTTAGTTCAAAATTTTGAGATGAGTGTTTTCGTTTGAATAGAATTTCAAATCAGGGTCCCATTGAGTTGATTGCTCTGTCAGTTTCATTGTCCTCCTCCCCGCAATCAGTGAAAGGTAGGAGATTACCCCCTAGCTGCTCGATCAGGCCTCTAATCTGTGGAAGCTTGATCTGAGAGTCATGATTCATCCCTTGCACCTTTCTCGGCTTGCTAACTTGGAAAAGACCAAGAAAAAGGAAAATAAAATGGTTTTCAACAAAAAACATCAATAATTCATAGAAATTAGTAGGAATGTTCAATTGAAGTGAAATTTGGAGCACCTGTTCACAAAAGTGTAAAGAACCTACAGAAAAATTTTGAGAATCAAAAAATAAAGGATCATGGACAAATATACTTCTTTGGATCAAGTGATAACTTAACCAAATTTGTGGTGTCATAATGTGTATAAAAACCACATTTATCATTATGTTTCGAGTTTGATTGTCAATATTGATCAAGTAGTCATGGAAAATTAAATTGGGGTTATGAGTGAATATAAAGAGGGAAAAAGAGTAAATACACCATACATATTCTAAAATGCACTTTGTCACATTAGAAATGCATATATTCTCCTAAATGGGGTACTAATTTTTCACTAATATAATGATTTCTCTAGCAATGGAAGTCAGTTACAAATAGATATGGAAAGAGGACCAATATGTTATATACTAGAATCTATTATACATCTATCTATTTTGAATATGTAAGACAGTTATGATAAACAATCCAAACCTGAAACGATGCATCTCTTCATAAAATGACTGATACTAAAATTTCCGAAAAAAATATTTTTGGGCCAAATCGTGGTGCGTGCTAATCATATGGGCCCAAAATTGCCATGCAAAATGAAGTATTTTTCCTTCTCTAGATTTAGAAGGTGAGGTTAACCATCCTCATAAGAGGAATTAAATCATTTCTTTTTTTTGGATTGATTGGGTCTGGAATGGACAAAAGTATTCTTAAACTCCAGAAATAGATATGAAAACTATTAATTTAGGTTATATGGTGGCCCTTCATTTTCATGCATGTGATAGTGAGGGAAAACAAGTTAATCCCAACAACCATGTTATTCCATAGTTGAAGTGAAATTCTTGTTCAGAAAAATATGCTTTTTCATTTATAATGAGGAGTCAATTGTGCTCTGATAACCTCCCATTTGGCGATGTTATCTTACTAATTTTCCTCAATTTTCCATACTCTTTCTTAGTTAAATTTGATAGAATCTTTAACTTTCTATCTTTTTGTAAATATACCATTAGATTAACTTCTCCTTTTCAATTTTTTTTTTGATAAAGGGAGCATGTCACTTCATTATTTATTCAAATCAGAAAAAGCAAGGGCTACAATGTTCGCATCAAAATCCCCTAACAACGTCCGAGGATTTTCTATGCAACAGGCTTGAGTGGCTAAGGTATGGGTGACCCCATTGCCTTGGCTACAGATAAAACAACAATGGAAAGAGAGAAGATCATAAGTTAAACACTGGATCTCTGTCACGGTACTGTCCTCGTATCCCTGTCCCCATCCACTAGCCTTTACTGCACGCACAAGGGTCTCGCTGTCCGTCTCCACTATCACATCCTTCAGGCCTAGGTTCAAAGCTAGACTAATGCCATGTAGGACTGCCATTCCGTCTGCACTAAGCAATGAGAACGCATGGTCCAGATGACATTGGTACGTAGCCTTGATGCTTCCTAGATGGTCCCTGATAACTGCAGCAATACCTCCTCTTCCCCCTACCTGGACGCTGGCGTCTGCATTGAAACGCACAAAAAAATTACAAAACTCCCAAACGGTCCCAAGACCAATGGTCCCAGGAACGAATAAAGACCACACGGTCCCAAGACTGAATAAAGGTCAAACGGTCCCGAGACCGTGTGAAGCCAAACGGTCCCAAGACCGTATAAAGCCACACGGTCCCAAGACCGAATAAAGGTCAAACGGTCCCGAGATCGTGTGAAGCAAACGGTCCCGAGACCGTATGAAGACAAATGGTCCCAAGACTGAATGGAGATCAACCGGTTCCAAGACTGTATGAAAAAACATGGTCCCAAGACCGAATAAAGGTCAAACAGTCCCGAGACCGTATGAAGCCAAACGGTCCCAAGACCAAATGGAGATGAACCGGTCCCGAGAACGTATGAAGCCACTCGACCCCAAGATCGAATGAAAGCAAACAATTTCAGACCGAGAGGACTCAAATGGTCTTCAGGCTGAGAGAGTCCAAACGGTCTCCAAACTGTGTGAAAATCCAAACGGTCTTCAAGACCGTTTGGACCCACATACCCCAAACCCTTTAAGGCTCACTCAAAATCCTATAAATAGAACCCAAAGGGGTCCTCACAAGGGATCAAGTTTTAGACGTCCAAAGGTTGCCTATATTGTTCCAGAGCAATTCCATCCTTCACCCACTGCCCTGAGGCTGCTAGTCTGAGATCCATACTCCATCTCCAAGCTAATTTCTCTCTCATCGATAAAGAAGGTGTGAAGAGGAGGATTCATTATCAAGCAAGCTACAAAGTGTGAAGATCATTGCTCTCTCTCTCCAAGGGGTCGACCTTCCTCCCTCCTTCGTGGAGATGACACACTCTCTCTCTCTTCTCTCCCCCTTCTTTGTTCTTGCCATGAGCGAGTAGTCTCATACACTAGGGTACGGGGAGTAGCCCTGCTACCCATGTTTTCATTTCATACATTGTAATTCATAAGTTTGTAATAGAAAAACAATATCCTTCCAGTTCAACATCAATCATTTAATGAATGGTAGTTGCTTGATCACCAACTTGTGTTATCTATTATCTGTTAGTGCAAATTTTCTATGTTTGTACTTCTAGATTCGAATATCGACTGCTTGTTGGTTCCAGATTGTATGTAGTCACCATACGTTTGGTTCAGTATCTAGGAGCATTTCTCAAGGAGTGGAGTAAACTCACCTCCATCGTTGTACTTTCATACTATGAAATGGAATCAGTTGACGTATGAAAGTACAACCTTGACAGGTCGAGGAACACACTTTGTGAGGGGAGTGATGCAAAGTAAGTGATCATTCGTCTGGGGATGGCTGACATTGTAATACTTCCACGTTTCTCGTAGTTATCCGAAAAGAAGCTAAGTCTACAGAGATACTAACTGTTTAGACTATTTTCTTTGCAAGCCAAGTTATTGTGATGTATGTCTTGATCCATGTGTAGTGGTGGCGAAAGCCGATCACATCCTAGTGGTTTTTTAACATTGTTTACAACCTTAAATTTACTTTCTTGCTTTTACTTTACTTGCACTTAGTTTAAACAACCAAACCAACTCTTTGATATAAATATCAACTATTAAGGACTTAAATGAAATTTTAACGTTTTCTATCTTGTTGATCTTAACAAAACCGTTGTCCTGTGGATTCGACCCGTAACTATATTACGATAAGACTTTCACGTATCTTAGCATACGTGGGTGGAATTTTTAATCTAGTATAAGCAAGGCTAACCCTAAAAGACTTACTATCTTTAGAATTTTTAGTGGTGCACACAACTCCACACAAATGTAAGCTCCATCATGCTCATATCGGATTATTTCTTTTGCATGAATTACGTTGTCTTATGGTTTACAAATGTTGATCTATATATGTCGGATGTTGAGAAGTTATTTGGTATTAAAAAATCAAATGGCTTGGGATACATGAATCAAATGTGACAAATGTTTGGCATTGTTTCTTGGACCATCGCTTTCATGTATGTGATAGCCAGGGCAAATAAGCTAAGCCCTAACAATAATGTTATCCCGCAATTGAGCACAAAGAGGTCTTTTTACTCAAATAAATTAACAATCATTATAGTCTGAAGATGTACATAAGAGTTTGGTTGAAAAGTGCATCCCGCATTTGATATAGATAATGGGGACATGATTGTGACTTTTTTGCAATCAATTGACCAGCAGCGGCCTACATATAATTGAATGGGATGTTTTTCCGGATTGAGGTCATCCATAGTTACGCCTATGGTAACATGGATGATCTCATCTATCTACCAACAGGAGCGAATGTAATAAAAAAAATAAAAAATAGAAGGAATTGGCTAAGTCGCTATCATGTGTATGTAGGTGGTATATGTGGTCCTAGTCTTCCAGAGAATAGCAGACGTCCTTGAAGGCGTGGAGGTTCTTTCGGAAGACGGGGACGAAAGCATCGATGTTGCCGTCGCCGAGGAAGGAGGGGGCGAGGAAGATCATGCCCTCGATGGGAAAGTAGGTAGGCATGAAAACAAATGGCCCTCCATAGCCGAAGTCGAGGTCGTAGAAGGGAAACCGCAGCCAGCTGTCGACCTCGATGTTGGGGCAGAGAACGCCGTGAGCCAGGACGGCGGAGGACTGAAGACCCTCGCGCTCGACTGCCCCAGAAGCGGCAAAGTCCATAAATGAGCGGAAGTAGGAGCCGTCGACTTTAACGACGCTGTCGTGTATGATCTTGGCAGCGTGGCCTAGAGGGTTGGCCAGGAGGTCCTCCGCCGTAGTGGTGGGAAACGCCCATAGAACCAAGTTGCCGAAGTACTCGTTGGGCACACCGAGGCGTTGGCGGCCGCCGACGGAAATGCGAATCTGGGTTTGGGTGTCCGGGGAGAGGCGTCGCACCCGTGTCATGGTGCGCCACAGGTGAGCCTGGAGAGACTCAAAAGTGCTGAAGGGCCTTGCACGGTCGGCGGATGCCTTGGATTTGAGCTTCGTCAGGAAGTCTTTGCTGAAGCTGGCCTTGTGAATAATGACTTCATCCTCAGAACATGTGAGGTGATGAATGTCGTGGGAATCATCATCATGATCACTGGTTCCGTCAGTGCTGCTTCCGCTATCTTGGTCGTCGTGATCATCATCAGTAAGGCAGTCATTGTCGGAGTCCGACGAGGATGGCGGCGGCTTGACGAACTCTACCCCACGGTGCTCAAATGGGACGTGGATTGGTTCTCTGGTTGGAGGTAGGCATGCGCTCCGGTCCAAGAGTGGTAGCTGCTCAATAGGCAATCCCCGGCAAACCTTCCCCCAAGCGACGAGAAAGTCGCTGGTTGCGTTGCCATCAGCTACCATATGGTGGGATGTGAATCCGATAACTAGGGTGCCGCAAGCAAATCTGGTGAGTTGGCACTGGAGCAGCTCCTCGATACCCTCTAGCGGGGGATGCAGGCTGAGGAGCTCCGGTGACGGCTGCAGAGGTACTAGCCCGGCCTTCTCAAGAGAGACGTCAACGGAGGCCTCCACGAAGCGAACACCCTTGTCGTTGAGCAGGATAGACGGCTTGCCGTCGGCGTTCCGGACCAGGCGGCCGGCCCACTCACGGTACACGGCCAGGGTGCAGGCGAGGCTGTGCTCGATCAGATCCGTGGCTGGCGTTGGTGGCCGGTAGGCGTACACGATGGCGATGTGGGTGTCATAGGTGATGGCGTCAAAGGCTGTGAGAGGAACAGAAGCGTCGGTGGAAGGAGTCTCGGTGCCCGGCTCATAGAAAGGCTTGAGTACCTTGTTGGACTTGATCTTCACCTTCATGGTGGCCGGCTGTTTGTTGGTTGCTTGGCTAGGTGGTGTGTGAACAATGCAACTACTGAATTGCGGTGGCTGCTTCTGGTTTCGCACGATCGACGGAAGGTGGAAGGATAGTTAGCTTGATGGATTCCTTGTTAGCTGCTCAAACCAAGCTGAAGGGCAGAGAAGAGAATGGTTAATGTGTAGATCACAGGAGCTAGTTGACTGAGCTACCTGGCTGCTCGTGGTGGGCTGTGGTGAGAATCATGGTGGGATCCGTCGAGGTATATATAACTGAGACATGCGGGATATGATTCCCCATCCCAGCGCCCGCCATGTTGTTGCCTGTCGTGTGAGTATGTTGTTGACCAAGCCCAGTTGTGGAAGTGGGGTTGGTGGAACCAGAATGGGAAATTTCTTGGACGGAGTCATGAACTGGGTAGGAAGCACACAAAACACCTCTAGCAAGGTGCGGAATTAAATCACCAACATCTTTTCCACTTGTTAAAATTACACAATGCAATTGTTTGTCATATAAATTGCTTCTCTAGGTAAAATCATATTTGAATTGCTAAATAAGAAAAAGAGAATCTCGCATTCGTACTGATGGGTAGTATTCCTCTACAGAGTCATGCCTTTTTGCCTTAAAAAATGGCTTAGCAACATATTAAAGTAAGATGCTCACCCTATTCCACAATCGGATGACCAAAGAGGTGGATGTCTATGCGAATGATATGATCACCAAATATGTGTATTCCAAATATCATATCACCACTTTGAAAGACTCTTCCAACGACTAAGAAGATTATCACTATGATTAAATCCAACAAAATGTACCTTCTGAGTAACATCTAGTAACCTCCTTGGAACATTGTGACCCAAGAGGAATGGAGTGGACACCACAAAGGCCTACACCATCCAGGAATTATGCTTTATCGTCTCCTATTTATCAGTTGCTTCATTGTCACACTCATTGATTTGTGAGCCAAATTTTCAAGCTACTTAAGAGAAACTCTGACTCTGGGTAGAATAAGGAATGTGAAGAGGAACTCCAGAAGCTTAAAGGCGGTCACACTAACTCACTAATTATAAGACCTGTAATGCTTGAGTATCATCTTACTCTTTGACTATCCATTTTTGAAATGTTGATGAGAGGTGTTCTGGTACAATCAATGAGAAATTATGGACGTGCTATCTACTATCTTTCCAAGAAGTTTGATGACAACAATAGACAATACAATATTGTTGCAAATTATCTCCTCAGGCTAGTGTATTTGATAGGAAGCTGCTTCACTACTGGATGACTTACTCACTTGAACTTAATTCCAAACATGACCCACTTTTATATCTATAAGAATGACCCGCCTTCACTAGGTAATGTACATAATGGCAAGTGTTGATATACGTGTTTGACATTAGTTATCTACCAATGAAAGACGTAGAAGAACAAACTTTAGGAGAATGTCTAAAGGACTTTCTACTTCCAAAAAAAGAAATATATTACTTTGTGCTCCCTAACAAAGACATTGGAAGGCTCACATGATATCATTATCCCATAGATTTAGAGTGTGGACAATCGTCTTCAATGGAGTCATCAATCAAAGGAGTCAGATCAAGTCATCCTTACAGACTGACATGACAAATAATTAATGTGGAGATATGATAAAAATTCAACATCACTAACAACATGACTATATACAAATCATGCATAATCATACTCCAACACCCCCAGAAGCAACGAGAAGATCACCTTCAAGTGTATGGCGATATTGTCCTAATGAATTCTTAGGCAAGGAGAAAATGGATAACCTCCCATCCAAAATACAATCCCCTATTATGAGTATTTATTCTCTCTCACCCAACATTTTCAAACAAATATCGTAAACGTCGTGAAATAAGCAAAGAATGCATTGGCCAACACTTTGGCCACACTCGCCTCGTGGATCAATATCCAAGGTGGCCAACATTTACCTTTCAAGTTTAAATAATCACTTTATTGACCAATTGTATAATCATCAACTTCCCTACAACTTGTTATTGTTACTAAATTCATTACTTTTTCTAATAACTCATGATCATAAGGAGCTATAGTGTTTTCAGCAACAAAAAATTTGGTTATATTACCATGGTATTTTATGCTCATGTTTCTATTTTTGACATATTTCACTAGGCATTGATTTACCTACATCTTAGTTTGATGGCATTAATACAAGCTTGTAAGTGGCATTCTCTTTCTTTGATCATTCAATATACACCTAATTGATGCCCTAATCAAGGTCGATTGTGATATGCAGATAAAATTTTACAGCATCAATTTCAATGACATGCATAAAACTAGGATGATATCCAAAGTAACCAACACTTTGTGTTCTATAAACAATTATATTTGATGCACTCTATGCATGAAATTTACCAAATCATTTCCATCCTAATATTTACATCAACAAAAATGGAATTTTAGTGGATATTTGATGAACTCTATGCATGAAAGACTCTTCCAATGACTAAAAAGATTATCACTATAAATAAATCCAACAAAATGTACCTTCTGGGTAACATCTAGTAACCTCCTTGGAACATTCTGACCCAAGAGGAAAGGAGTGGACACCACAAAGGCCTACACCATCCATGAATTATGCTCGATCGTCTGCTATACATCAGTTGCTTCATTGCCACACTCATCGATTTGTGAGCCAATTTTCAAGCTACTCAAGAGAAACTCTGACTCTGGGTAGAATAAGGAATGTGAAGAGGAACTCCAGAAGCTTAAAGACTGCCACACTAGCTCACTAATTGTAAGACCTGTAATGCTTGGGTATCATCTTAATCTTTGACTATCCATTTTTGAAATGTTGATGAGAGGTGTTCTCATACAATCAATGAGAAATTATGAACGCGCTATCTACTATCTTACCAAGAAGTTTGATGACAACAAGACACAATGCAATATTGTTGCAAATTATCTCCTCAGGCCAGTGTATTTGATAGGAAGTTGCTTTACTCTTGGATGACTTACTCACTTCAACTTAATTCCAAACATGACTCACTTCTACTCAGGTAGAAGACGTGTATACAATCATCGCATAATCTCAGATTCTCCTCTGATCCAGAGTACGACTCTGAGGTAGAGAGAAGCTTCCACCACCGCATTAGACTTAATCATCAAAGAGCCAGACAAATGTCCGAAGATCAATGCCAAGCTGCACTAGTGATGGAAAGGGTCAACGCTGCCATAGCAGCCCAGTGAGCGCAACTCATTGCCGACATGCGCGCCCAAGTTCAGGCTGAAGTACGGGCTGAAGAGCAAGCCTACATCTGTGCTGAGAATGAAGCAGCCAAGGCTGCTGCTCAACTGTTGGTAAGAAGTAAGCAATTACGGGACTACGTTGTTCCCAAGAACTATGAATACAATCATCTAGTCCAACCACCACTAATCAACACTCCTAATTTTGAGATTAGGACACAATGGATCCAAATAATGCAGGGCATCTCTGTGACGATAAATCCCAAACATCGAATAATTACAATTGTGGAAGCATTCATCAACAACGGATTACTGAAAATCACTAAAAATTAAAACATTTTTCAAAGAGATCCAATTCTAGGAAAATATTATAACAAGAAACAAAGTATTACATATACATTCTGGTTCATAAGTACATACCATGTACCATCTCTTCTCGAGGATTACATACAATAGTTGCTTTGTCAGAGCTATACATAAGCAACTCAAAACCTCAAGTCATCAAGCTAAAATCTCATATCGATGTATTTAAAAGTACTAACTACTAACTCTGAGGACCTGAGAGTACAGAGACGACACATAGGACTTTCTATACAAAACTTGACAGCCAATGCCTCCACCTGAGATGTCACTGATGTCTCTGTTGTTGTTGCTGCTGTTGTTCCCTTGCTATAGGGTTCCTGTCTCCTTGTCCGCATCTACCTAATAAGTTGGATCCCACGGGGGTGAGACAATTGAAAAAATTGTCCCAGCGAGAGATATAACTCTCCACCAGAAACATTATTATTGCAGTTTAATAATATAAAACTGAGCAGAGGATAAGCAGTTTAGATCATTCTCATCTTTTAAAGTATTGTAACTGTCATTGATAGAACAGTAAATCATCTATTCTCTTTATAAGGAATAGGAAGAACATGTATATCATTTATCTATCATATCATTTAAACATCTCAAGCTTTTCCTTATTATCCTGATATTTCACCCATGGTTCAGTCTTGTTTCCATCTATTGGCCTTAGCCAATCTTCTAAACAGATATTGAATTATACCAGACATAAGAGTATACATCATCATATTCTATCTAGGCATTGGACTATGCCAATCCTTTGGTTATAGGCTTCATGCCTCTGCCAGGTATTGGACTTTAACCAATCTTGATTACACCACCAGGCATTAGACTCTACCAATCCTGATTACACAGCCAGGAAGTGGACTCTAACCACTCCTGATTACACAGCCAGACATTGGACTCTAACCAATCCTAAATACACAGCCAGGCAGTAGACTCTAACCACTCCTGATTACATGCTTCATGCCTCTGCCAGGTATTGGATTTTAACCAATCCTGATTACACAGCCAGACAGTGGACTCTAACCACTCTTGATTACAAGCTTCATGCCTCTTCCAGGTATTGGATTTTAACCAATCCTAATTACACAGTCAGACAGTGGACTCTAACCACTCCTGATTACTGGCTTCATGCCTCTGCCAGGTATTGGATTTGAACCAATCTTGATTATTAACCGGCCTAAATCACGCATCCAAAAGGAGCTGATTTGAAGTAGTCAGACTTTTAAATAACCCGACTCTTAGGCCCCTACAACGATAATGGGGTCCGAAGTAATGATCGGGGTCAAACCACAGGGACAAGGGTGGTCGTGCTAAGAACATGGAATCAACACTCTACACTTCGATAAAGAAGGGTAAGAAAATGTTCCCAAGGGAACGGTAGATCAAGAACGATAAATGACAGAATAAAAGGAAGTAAAATGCTACAAGAAAGCATTATAAAGAAAAAGCTATCTCCAACTGGAGTTACGAGGAAGATTTAAGGTTTTGGCATTTCATCCATTTTTAGGAGTTTTGTACTATAGAACTTTAGGAGATAACACTATTGTCTAGGTAAGGAACTAATGAAGAAAACTTAGGCATAACAAGCGGCAGCAGAAAACATCCAGTACCCCTTCTCTCAAAGAGGGTACCTCCAACTAAGCACCAACACCCTCTCTCAATGGTAGCGGCCTTGGGTTGGAGTGGAAAGATAACTGAAGCAACTCTGACCCCGGGTACTCTCATACTCCCTGATCGAACCAAACTCTAGAGTTACAACACCTCTCTCGAGGGAGTTGCAACGGGAAACATGATTCGATAGCTAGTGAAAACATGATCCAAGCATACAAGCTAGAGTTCAAATGCTTAAAAAGGAAATCATCCAACAAAAGGGACCAAACACAGAGCAATAGGTATTAAATCTCCACTAATTCCATCAGCATAAGTATTGTATAAAGGGTTCAGTTACATTGTGTAATAAATGAAAGTAAATGACCGAAAAAGGGAAGATAGGTATCGCCTCCTTGATATAGGAGGGCGACATACAACAACATATCCCTCAGGTATCTCTAACCCGATACTGAATGAGAGCTCTGGTCGACATGCCCGTGTCAGGCGGCATGCCGTGACAGATAAGCATATCGATCAAGGCACCCTACCCGATACGGTCGAGGTCAGGGTACCAACCTCTCAGGAGGCACACCATGACGGGTGTTCCGTATCAGGTTCGATATCGTGTCGGGTTAGAGATGACTTAGGTTATCGGGTTCCTTATATCGGGTGTAGGGGTGAGCCGTCTTGGGCAAGAGCCCATCCAGGAACCCGACACATCCGGTGACTATCGTGGTCAAGTGAAATCTTGGTCCCAAAATCGTTGATAATGAATTCATAGGCTATGTTGTAAATAGCAATGCAAATAGATTTGTTGTGATAAAGTCAGATATCCCTGACATTAGAAAATATTTCATACTAGAAATCAGACATGTAGATGTTGTTTACTATTAAAGCATCTTTTCCTTTAAGCTAGTGTTCCTAAACAAGTTGGTTAAGGTCCTTCAAATGTTGAAACTTCAGAACCTTCACTGGCTGTTGCGGCTACCGGGATGGGTTATCAGTGAACCACTCCCGACCCTCTCGGGTAGGGAGTGTGCTCACCTAGTGTCGCCCGACACACCCTTAGAACGCGTCACACTAGCTTCTGAAGTTTTCTAAGGTTAGCCTTTGTTAGGGTTTTGACCCATCCCATCGGAGTCCTGTAGCTGCTATTTATATGCAGCTGTTGGAATAATTTGCGGTTCTCCGGGCACCACGTGTCCTCCATCAGCTCCATCAGCGCGGCTTCGGGGATGATCATCATGTGTGTCTCCTGGCACAGCGGGGGCCGGGTTGCAAGCATGTCGGGTAGTCGTGACGGGTGGGCGCCTGCCGGTGGGTGGCTCGTATCGCGCGACACGCTACATCGGGAGAGTAGTCATGGCGGGTACAGCTCCCTGTCGGGTAAGCGGCGTATCGCATGACAGAGTCTTCTTGCGTGACAAACCCGTGTCATGCGGAAGCTGTATCGAGCAGCTACGCGATGAGTAATGAGTGTGTCGGCCTACGGGTAGGAGGGTCAATGCACGTAAACGCCGTTCATGGGCTGGGATGGGCCTTTTTGGTGGAAATATAAGGAAAAACTCTACAAAAGGATGCAAAATTTGGTCAGAGCGTAGCCATAACAAAATTGATAGGAAAAACCGTTTAGAGGGTAGTTTTGTCAACAAAATATAAGCCATAAATAACCCCAAAAAGGGTGTTATCAACTCCCCCAAACTTAGCATTTTGATTTTCCCCAATCAATCTGTACATATTTTAAGGCTTTGTTTTGCGATACTTCTTTTGAACCCGACATAGTCTTCGGACAAGGGATTTGAGCGAGTAGTGACATGTGTTAATGAAAATGTTTGTCTGACTACAAACAATAGACATTATCTTTCCTACCTTATTTAAGAAAAAATTCTCTCTTCAGCTTTGTCGAGACTTAGGTGCATGATTCCGAAGTTAGCTTTTACACCAAACAACTTTTGGGAATAGAAAGTTTGGTTTTGGGTAGGCTTAAGGCTTTTTGGGTTTTTCTTCTTTCCCATCAGTCTATCTAGGTACGGGCCTGTTAACGAGCGAGTGGTCCCTACAGTCCAAGCCAGTTGGCTTTAGAGTAGTGATTTCACATCCTACGTACCACTGCCCTAGATCTACCATACCTAAAGATGGGTACTTTTGGGAAAACAAGTGTGTTTGTATATATATATATATTGGGCACAACTCTCATGCTTTTATTCACTCTCATAAGGCTTTTCTCTCTTTTGGGATTTTTTATGGGTAGGGAAACAAAAGCAAGTTGTTGTTTGGGCAGCTTTTTCTTTCCCATACACATCTCTTAGCTATTGTGAGATTATTTTTTGAAATTGGCGTAGTAAAAGTTATAGCCTTTTTCGTTTGAGACTGCAATTTTCAAAAAAACATAACAAAAACCTGCACCACCTTAGACACAGAGAAAACAAATTGGGTGAATCTGTATCAGATTTTTACTATAGAGTGTCTTTGTACAATTGTATAGAGGAAAGGGGTTCTACATGCACTATGTTGTATCAGACTTGTATATGTATATATACACAGGGTATGTATCTAAAGAAAGACAAAAATGCAAAATGGGAGAATTTTATAACTCCCTCACTGATATATAGTACCCCCCTCCAAACTTATCCCACACTCTATCCCAGAGTAGTGAGAAAAGATAAGGTGAGGTAGTGATAAGTCAGTGAGGGCTAGCTGGTGAGCGCGCCTCCGTCAGATATAAGATCCCACACATATTCTCCACGTTTGATGTTGTAGTCGATGTGGTGGAGCTTGCCAGGTGTTTGTTGTAGCGTCATCGAGCTAGAGATCCATTCTAGCACAAAAATGCAGCAGTCATTGTATAGTGGAATTTGTTGTGGACTGTTGTGGCAGAACTAAAGCTCATGCCATTTCCTTTCTGCCGCCTCCAAGAATGGATGGAGCAGCGTTGCCACCTGTGTATAGTATTTCCTTACTAAGCGCTCCAGGGATGTCGATGTTGTTGATGTACACTGCACTGGATGATCTTTATTGCTATCTGAGTTGTTGTAGAAGATTCTTGCTTGAGGGTGAGTGTACATCGTCAGGAGCGTCAATGGTTGTAGTACAGGATAGGTAGGAAGATGACACATGGCATTCTGTTCTGTATCTCTACCAGAAAAGATTGCTTTTCTCCTGAATCATCGGCAAGGCAGATGTCGTTGAACAACATTGGATGGGCAATGTATGCGTGTTCAAACTTCTTCTGTAGTATCTAGATGTAGGTGGCCGCTACTGATATCGCCAAACATCCTCCTTCTTTCACCATGTCCCTTAAATCATCAACTGAGACTATGACACTGTCTTCCTCGTAGATGACATATGTGGGGATAGAGTCAGCTAATTTCTGCATGATTTCATTTACCTGTTCCTGTGTTAGTGTAGAGCACGAGAAACAGTCGAAGGTGCTGATCATATCTTCTGAAGCATCATGCGAAGCATGGCCTTCTTTTTAAAGTATTTCTTCTAGAACATCCATTTGCTTGACTACCCCGTAAACGTCCGTGGCGATCTCAGTTGCTTCCTCTGGAGGGTTGTTGGGTTGGGAGGATTAAGCTTCGTAATCACTGTCCAACAACTCTTCTGGGATGCCTGCATCCCAGAAATAGTGCTTGTCCTTGATCAACATCAGCGCATAGACGCTCCTGAGCTGATAGAAGTTCTGGTTGTTGAGTTGCCTTATGAATCCAAAGACATGAAGCAACTCAATGGTACGGAGGACTATAAAAGCATTGTTTCTGCTTCGCACTTCTTCTTGGACAGGGAAGTCTCCGATGCTGAAAAAATTCCAAACACCGAAGTGGTGTTGGATTTTATGCTTGATCACTGGGAGAAGACACACCAGAAGGAGCCTCAAGATCTTGTCTTCGGGGCATAAGAAGATGTGTCATGAGCGTGGAACCTCCTTGTTGCAGCGGCTGAGAAGCTGGATGTCATGATGCTGGAGGGCCGCCACGCACAGGAACCAATTATTTCTGCGCTTATAAGGGGCCAACACCAGGGTTGTGTTGTGGTCTTCAATATGATTCAACATGTTGGCAACGCGCATAGAATCGTACAACCCCATCATTAGTCTTCTTACCAAGGCTGGGGTGGCAGTGTAGATCGGCTGTCGGCCTGTCCTGGTGTTGAGATTCTCGAGTATAGTGCCTTCTCGGATCCTGAACAACTTTTTGGAGATGATGGCTGGCGAGAAAAATATGCTCCTCAGCTCCCCTCGTCGTGTGGAGAAGTACCCGTCACTCCAGATGACATCTTCTTCATCAGCTTGCCACCTCAGGACCTTGTTTAGCAGTTTTTAGTCTCTAATCATCAAGTATCTGATGGCTTTCCTTTCAAAATCTTCCATCTCAAAGGAAGGGATCTCTGACAGTGTGGAAAACTCATCTACTGTCGAACTCCTTCTTCTCGGGGGGTGTCTGTCATTGATACAATAGATGTCCCCCCTTTCTCCCTATGATTCATCAGAAAAGTCCTCCCCGACATTGATCGATTCATTGTTGTCTGCACCTTCATCCAGGGAGGCTGAGCGAGCAGCTTCTTCCATGCCGTGGGAGCTTGCTTGTCCTTCTGGAGTATCGTCGGCTTTCTTGTGCATCATCCCTTCCTCGGGCATTGTGGATGGCTCACTAGAGGAGGAAGAGGATGACGTCCCAGAAGGTGATGTTGATGAGGAGGGCTGGGAGCCAGAATGATCAGGGTCGAACCACAGGGACAAGGGTGGTCGTGCTAAGAACGTGGAATCAACACTCTACACTTCGGTAAATAAGGGTAAGAAAATGTTCCCAAGTGAACGGTAGATCAAGAACGATAAACGACAAAATAAAAGGAAGCAAAATGCTACAAGAAAGCATTATAAAGAAAACGCTATCTCCAACTGGAGTTACGAGGAAGATTTAAGGTTTTGGCATTTCATCAATTTTTAGGAGTTTTGTACTATGGAACTTTAGGAGATAACATTATTGTCTATGTTACGACCCCACCTCCCGATAACCCCCAATTAAGGGAGACTAAGAGGTTGAAGCCGCACCCATTAATCCCAGATCAAAGGTTCGACATATAACCATAAACAATTATTAAATTCTAACAGACTATACTGAAAATGGTAATAAAATTTTTCTTTACATACCTTTTGAAAACTTGGCCTTCTATCCACACCGATACTAATCTATCTAATCCACCTTTGTACTTTAATTCTCTTTTAGTATCACATGTGCCACTTTACTGTTTGTTCTTTTCATTGTACCTAAAACGCCGTCAAACAAAACGTCGGTCAGCCGAAGCTGGTATGTGGGGGAAACAATAAACATGCAACTATGATAACAATGTAATCATTCAAATATCTTTTAACAACCAAGATTACGTTTTAAGCAATACTACTCAATCCCTTTCTCTGTAACGTCCCTGCAGTGGACATGGATACCACCTCTCTCATATGGTAGATCCTTACCTCCATGGCCCTACCACACAAGTAGCCAATACCTAGGGTTATGGAGTCGCATGGTCCTACCCAAAGGTAGACCAATACCTGACTCATGATGACTTGATGGACCTACCCCATTAGTAGCCATTTACTAAGTCATTTAATGACCTGATGGTCCTACCCTCATTGGTAGCCATTTACTAGGTCAATCTATAAAGCTACAGAGGAGACTAGGATCTGAGCTAGTAGGCATATTTCTTATGTTATAGTCATATTCACATTATACTTTGCATGAATTAAATACATCCAACAGTTTAATTCAATCCACGATGGAAACATCGATAAAATCCCGGAAAACTAATTCGGGTAGTCATAAGAGTAACCACATACATGATCCATAGTAACTTGATGTCCATGTATTAACATTCAACACAATTAACAAGCAATCAACAATATCCTAAAAATAATGCATAACATCCAAGTGTCATTGTTTTATTCAAAACATCCTCAAGATCAACTTGGATTCCACCTTATGATTTCTGGGCCAACTTTAGGGTTTTATTAGGGTTTTAGCCTTCATTATGCATTTATCACTTTTAATGCTAAAACTATTATCTTTATCGTTTTAGGTCATATCCAAAACATTAAGGCTAATTATCATCTTCAATTTCTTCCAAATTGACAAATCATATTTCATTATAGTTCAACTCACATATATGAACCTTATTTATCACTATTTCCACTTTTATACACTATGAAACACTAATTATCCAAATAATTCACATTAAAGATCTTTGGTACTCAATTTATCTTCGAATCATCATATTTCTATTTTATTCTTCGATTTGTACATTTAAAACCATTAGAATTCATGTCAACATAAATTAGGGTTTCTAATCCCATTAAGGCATATTCATGTACATAGAACCCTAAATTAAACCAACTATATAAAAAGATCATCTTTTTAAATCCTATTTTCACTTTAATTAACAACAGGTCAATATCAGCTTGAGTTATCCATCTATCATCAAATCTATTGGTTTTTCCTTTATAAAATCATTAAAGATGATAAGTTTATGTACTTTTCCAATTTCAGGATATTTATGTACATAATCCTCAAATTAAACTAATTACATACAAAGATCACCCTTTTTCGGTCTTAATGTACCTTTTTGCATTTAACAGGTTAATATCAATTCTTATGATTCATTAAACCCTATTAAACACATTAATCATATCATATTAGGGTTTCTTTAATCATCATTATGTTAAAGTTGATAAATTACACTACTTTTCCAATTGCAAGAGAAATTGGCTTATAAACATATTTTATTTAGATTCCTCACGTCTTTCTGATCAACTTTCATATATAAACTTTTGTCATCCAAGCTACGAATATTTTACTACGATTTTTGCAATAAAAAGTACCTCTTGGCCAATCCGGGATTGCCACGTCGCCAAGTCCTCATGCACACGGCTAGCTTGAAAACATAACGAAATTACCCCGGTGCCCTCGTGTAAGTGGACGTCCCTTCACACCCCAGAGGTGTATTATCGTCCAACGACCTAGGGGTTGTCTTCCACCTCTAGCCAAACCTAGCGGCCGCTAGCTGCAGCCTTGAAGGGGTTCGATCTCCCTCCTCAGGTCGCGGACTTCGCCGAAAACTTCTACCCACCTCTGACGTGCCTTCACGCACGTGGGGAGCCGCTCATACTATGCCTTGAACGGCCGTTTTGGCCTGCGCAGACCTGCGACCTCTGGCCGGAGTTGCAGCGTACGGCCACTGCTGTTCCCAGGATAGCGCACAACTACGAGTACGAAGAGCCTCCATGGTATCACGGAGCATCGAGCTAGCATTGCAACTTCCTTTAGTCGCCTCATGAACTCATATTCTCATCATTTCTCTTAGTTAGGGTTTTTGGGCGGGTGCTCGGTTGGAGTTGAGAGGAATACAAGGCAACTCGAGGCTAAAGGGCTTGTTCCTTTTATAGGGGTAGATAGGAATCCTCTGAATGCTTACCCACGAAGCAAACCCATCTTTTTCCAATAGGAAATTGGTTTCTTCCCTAAGAAGCAAATTCCTCTCTCTCTCAATTATCTCTTAGATATTTCTTTGTTCTTTAGATATTAGGAATTCGAAATTCCTCTTTTATTTTCTCTGTGCTTGTCCTCTTTATTCACTAGCCACGAATTTCTATTCTCTTTTGATAAAAATTACTTCCTATTTATCAATTTCACAACATTCATTAATAATGCAACATATTATCCTCTTATTTTTCCTTTTTAGTATTTTCTCTTTCTTTCTTCTTTATTGGGACTCCTTGGATCCCAAGACATTCCATTATTTCGAAATTCTTTTTATTGAATACTTATTATCCTTCTAAATGTTTCATTATGCCTTATTTCACATTATCTTGTTTATTTCTCATTTAAATATTCCTTTTTGAGGATTTCTTTTTATTTCTCTTTTATTTTCCTCACTGGCATTCCTTTTAATATTAACAACCACATGGATACGAAATTTCCCCAAGAAATCTCATTTATGCCTCTTTTCATTCATTTTCCACATTATATCATTATTTCCCAATTTCTTTCTTCATAAAGAAATACTTAATAAATCTTTTCTTTTCCTATTGCTTTCTTTTTGCAACCTTGGACTCCTTGGTACCCAAGGAACTCAAGAGGCACGAAATCCTCTTTGGATTTTCCTTCTAGAGGTTTCCACATATTTCTTTTCTTAAAATTCAATTATCCATTTACTAATTGAATTTCCTTTGTTATTTTCCTTTTATTGGGCCCAATAGCCAATAAAGCCCACAAATCAAACAACAAGGCTATTTTAAACGAAATCCAATTATTCTCAACCAAATATATGATTATTTGTTCAAACATCTTTAATATGAGAAATTATATTTCTCACCACTTGAACCCAAAAATTGGGGTTGTAACATCCTTCCCCTCTTATAGGAATTTTGTCCTCAAAATTCAAACAAGAAAACAAATAATTCAGGATAAGACTTTTCCATGTCCATCATTGGCCCCTATGTGGCTTTGTCGTACCCATGGCATTTCCAAAGAACCTTTATTATCACATATTCTTTTCTCTAAGTCCTTTCATCCTGGCGTCTATAAACTACACAGGTGACTCAGGCCATTTCTGCCTCCCTTGGGGCTCACTAGGTTCATTGCTTAGCACATGGTCGGGGTACCTCACATAGTGCTCTAAATTGGACACATGGAAAACATATCCCATTACTCTATCCTGAGGGGTAGGGTCAAACCTAACCTTCTCCACCCATCCATCTCTAATGGACCCATGTATCGGGGACTCAACTCTCTTAGCTATAACTTAGAGGGGTCAGATTTTCGTGTCACATATTCTCCCACAATAACTTGTATGTCAGTCTGCTTTGCATCTGCTCATGACTCTCATCGTCTCTAGGCTCCTTTCAGCCCTTGCATAATCAAAGCGACTTCATCTACACGCACTGGGGTCCCTTTTCCAACCAGCATGTGGTCCTTTTCTAACCATCATGTGGCCCTTTTCACCAACATCACCCTACTGAAGTGGTGACCGACACAACCTCCCTTACAGAGCTTCATTAAATCCTGATACTGGCTATGGTGGTCATTGTCACATCTTTCATAGGAAAAGAATTGTCTCTAGATATCACCCTGAACGAGCACACATACCCTCATCAGACCCTTTAGTCTGGATCATACTAACCATAGTTAGGGGTGATAAACTATACTAACATTGAGTTCTTCATGTACCTACTTCCACTTTATGGAAGTGAACTTTTAGGTCAAACTCAAGAACCTTTGAACTCGCATCATGGTGTAGTTGAACCATCTCTCTCATGGGTAGTTCAACTAGATATGTCCTCTAACAGAAGTCTTTCTTTCTCATGTTTTCTAGGTAAGGCGACCTACCATAACCCATATTGCATCTCGACCTTCCTCGATCTAGGGAAGACTTATCACAACATTCATAGTGTTGAGCTCTCAATACCTCTCAGAGATTCTTTTGTCCTCCATATCGATACACTGGGTTACTGGGGTTCGCCTTTTACCTCCTGGCTTGCATGACCATATACCACATGCAACCTCATCTTAAGCATCTAACGTGCCATTGCCATTTTCCATGGTGTATCATGATTTCCTGTATGTCATGATTCTTTCAAGATCGATTCCTTTGAAACCCTAAACCACTCTTGTTAGGGTTTCATCACCTTCTTTTCCAAAGAAGTGCACTTGAGGTTCTACTACCATCCTTTCATTGCATCCAGGACTAGACTGGCTAACCAAACAAACATAACTTTTCAATGTATCTTGTTACATCTGAGTGTTATCCAAACACCTCTCCTTTTCAAACTTAAGGTTAGCCAAACAACCCTTTCTATCTTCCGGTCAAACAAGTCAGATGTATCTCAACCAGAGCATCCATTACCACTTCACACCCTTAGGTATTAGGTAACATTACACTTCCATGTATTTCACTTATCATGTCACCTCAAACTATGTGTTTACCTTCATAAGAACACTCTCTGATTTCATCATCATGGTGACCAAACTCATCTTGGTATAACTTGTAAGCTCCACTTAGCTCATTCTAGAAACATCCTCATAAGGTGACTACCTCATTCCTTTTAATGTTTGCAAAACATCCATGTAACATTCACCTTACCAGGGTAGGTTATCTTCTCTATCCCCATTTCTCGTGGCAACGTTCCAATCTACATCATCACTTATCCTTAGTGTATGGCATGTGTAATGTCCTATCTCTCACCCCCATAATAAGAGGAAATAAGCATTTGGCTGCAGCCCAAATACAGAGTTCTTCCCGTTCCAAGAGTAGAGATGGTACATCCCACCTTGCCAGTACACCTTTAAATCTAAGTTGCAACATGCCACATATGTCTCTTCATCACAAACATCATCATATCAAACTAGTTTTGAACCTACTGAGGTTTATATCCTTGGTCATCTCCTCTAGGTCTATAGGGCACTGACTCTTTTGGGGTCATCCCTCTTCCCTCATGCATCAAGAGAGTGCCCTACTCATCTGCCCTTTGGGTCCCATGAGTTCATGAAGGTGATCAATCTCCTAACCCATGGCCCTCAGACAATGATAGTTGTTACCTCCCGACCCTATGGTCATGTGCAACTGGGGAATTAGGCAACTCCTACTTTCATCGGTCTTATCCCTACCCGACCCTAGGATAGACTTAGGATTCTCCATTATAGTACTTGTTCACTTATAATCTTACCCAATTCTTCATCATCTCTCTTTCTGCATTCATGGGATGACTCTCATCCGTTCATAGGCATTATGGCAACCTGCCTACCTTGGTCAAGCCCCATACTGGTTACCTCCATGGTAACACATTCACATGCAATAGAGATGGATATTTATGGGTCTGTAGATTCAATCTTATACTATGTACTTTTCACTTAGCTTCTCAAGATCCTATGAGACTTCTTTAGGTTACCTTAGACCAACAAAACTGATATACACCCTTCCAAAGGGGTCCCTCTCCCAGGATGGAAGGAAAACTATCTCTGAGGTCACAAAAGCTCTTAGGTTTAGGGTTTACATCCACACGAGCCTACTTAACCCTAGCAAACCATTAAGTCATAAGCAGCCCACTTACTGTACCATGCTAGGTCATACTTGTCCTCTTTCCTCAATACCGGATCAAGATCATTCTTTCCCTTATCATTATCCTAGTTGTGAGGGGTTCATCAAACATACCTTAAACTTAAGGGTCTTCCCTTTTCCTCTATTCATGAGAAGTATCATGCTCGCTTCGACCAGGAACTCAACTCTCACCATGAGCATTAGGTACACTACTTCCCCTCTTAAGCCTAGGACCCTAGGTTCACTTGTAGGTGTCCAACTTCATGCTCTATCTCTTAACTACGAACCAAGCATGCAAAAGGCATGACATGCACTTCTTGTCATCCTTCAACTCGAGTAACACCTAGGGTTGGGTCCTCCAACAAGGTACAAGGCCTCATAACCTGCTACTACACTTTTCTAGGTCTAAGGAACTCTTCTTCCTACCTTGAAAGGTAAACATCTCTACCATAGGCACGTAGGTACCAGAAGCTTCATCTTTTCTCTAGGTTTGGTCCCTCTAAAGACAACCAAGGTATCATCAACTTTCAAGGATCAATCATGAGGCAACCACTATCATCCATTGTTCAGGGTTTTAGGCTTCCAACCTTCTTGCTGGGTTTCCTGCTCTCTCTAGAGCTAACCCTACATCCAACCTCACCATTACAGGTCATCTCTTCATGAAGGTTCAACCTCAAAGGCATGCTCTACATGGGTGAAGCCTAGGTTCGAACTTATGGTTTCTCAAGATCATCCATAACCCTTAATGCTCCATCATAATTCCTTATCCAGGGTTTCATCTTACCGTCAGCACTATGACGTGCCCTAGGTTTCAGCTATGCCCTACTGTTACAATCCCATGGGGTTTCTATGGTCCTTCACGAATATCATCATATAAAGAGCTATCATGTACCCTAACATGCACAACCCTTCCCAGGGTTGAGGTTGCCAAAGGTGCCAGGTCACCCATTGATCCTATGGCATCCCAAAGGCATGTCCTTTCAAACACCTGGTCCAACTCATCTCTCTCTAACCTTCACTTAGGTTTAGGGTTAACATCATCCTCAGAGGATGTGCCAGGTCTCTACTTGCAATGGAGATCTCTATCTCCCAGACTAACTTATCCTCCTGACAAGAAGGTCTAGCCTAAGGTCTCTTCTGAGGACATGACATCTTACGTCATACATCCTAAACACGTATCTATTATTTATTTTGCACTTAATCTATTAAGCTTATGTCCATGACCTCTTATTTACATGTCTTTCATTAATTTAGTGGAGGATTCCTTAAACCTTATTAACCTTACCCGTACCTCAAGAGGGTGAGGAGAAGAGAGAAAACCCTAATCCTTTAGGTCCTTATCAGAAATTTGTGATGAGAAGGGATGAATAAGATGAGAAGTCCAAAAGGTATCTTATTTCGATTCATACCCTAAGACTTTGGCCAGGCGGTCACACGGGTCCGGGAGTCCTCGTATTCCGACTAGCGGTGCGGAGGAAAATCTTGCCAGCCCCCGACCGTGATCCCTTTCTAGACACCTCTGTCTTTCGGATACTGCTCTAATAACTCCCTTGGGTCCTATGGAGTTTGTAAAATTTAATAATTATTAATGGTTAACTGAGGAACCTAAGCTCTGATACCAAATGTTACGACCCCACCTCCCGATAACCCCCAATTAAGGGAGACCAAGAGGTTCAAGCCGCACCCATTAATCCCGGATCAAAGGTTCGACATATAACCATAAACAATTATTAAATTCTAACAGACTATACTGAAAATGGTAATAAAATTTTTCTTTACATACCTTTTGAAAACTTGGTCTTCTATCCACACCGATACTAATCTATCTAATCCTCCTTTGTACTTTAATTCTCTTTTAGTATCACATGTGCCACTTTACTGTTTGTTCTTTTCATTGTACCTAAAATGCCGACAAACAAAACGTCGGTCAGCCGAAGCTGGTATGTGGGGGAAACAATAAACATGCAACTATGATAACAATGTAATCATTCAAATATCTTTTAACAACCAAGATTACGTTTTAAGCAATACTACTCAATCCTTGCCTATCCCATTTCTCTGTAACGTCCCTACAGTGGACATGGATACCACCTCTCTCATATGGTAGATCCTTACCCCCATGGCCCTACCACACAGGTAGCCAATACCTAGGGTTATGGAGTCGCATGGTCCTACCCAAAGGTAGACCAATCCTTGACTTATGATGACTTGATGGACCTACCCCATTGGTAGCCATTTACTAAGTCATTTAATGGCATGATGGACCTACCCTCATTGGTAGCCATTTACTAGGTCAATCTATAAAGCTACAAAGGGGACTAGGATCTGAGCTAGTAGGCATATTTCTTATGTGATAGTCATATTCACATTATACTTTGCATGAATTAAATACATCCAACAGTTTAATTCAAGCCACGATGGAAACATCGATAAAATCCCAGAAAACTAATTCAGGTAGTCATAAGCGTAACCACATACCTGATCCATAGTAACTTGATGTCCATGCATTAACATTCAACACAATTAACAAGAAATCAACAATATCCTGAAAATAATGCATAACATCCAAGTGTCATTGTTTTATTCAAAACATCCTCAAGATCAACTTGGATTCCACCTTATGATTTCTGGGCCAACTTTAGGGTTTTATTAGGGTTTTATCCTTCATTATGCATTTATCACTTTTAATGCTAAAACTATTATCTTTATCCTTTTAGGTCATATCCAAAACATTAAGGCTAATTATCATCTTCAGTTTCTTCCAAATTGACAAATCATATTTCATTATAGTTCAACTCACATATATGAACCTTATTTATCACTATTTCCACTTTTATACACTATGAAACACTAATTATCCAAATAATTCACATTAAAGATCTTTGGTACTCAATTTATCTTCGAATCATCATATTTCTATTTTATTCTTCGATTTGTACATTTAAAACCATTAGAATTCATGTCAACATAAATTAGGGTTTCTAATCCCATTAAGGCGTATTCATGTACATAGAACCCTAAATTAAACCAACTATATAAAAAGATCATCTTTTTCAAATCCTATTTTCACTTTTATTAACAACAGGTCAGTATCAGCTTGAGTTATCCATCTATCATCAAATGTATGGGTTTTTCCTTTATAAAATCATTAAAGATGATAACTTTATGTACTTTTCCAATTTCAACATATTTATGTACATAATCCTCAAATTAAACTAATTACATACAAAGATCACCCTTTTCGATCTTAATGTACCTTTTTGCATTTAACAGGTTAATATCAATTCTTATGATTCATTAAACCCTATTAAACACATTAATCATATCAGATTAGGGTTTCTTTAATCATCATTATGTTAAAGTTGATAAATTACACTACTTTTCAAATTGCAAGAGAAATTGGCTTATAAACATATTTTATTTAGAATCCTTGCGTCTTTCTGATCAACTTTCATATATAAACTTTTGTCATCCTAGCTACGAATATTTTACTACGATTCTTGCAATAAAAAGTACCTCTTGGCCAATCCGCGATTGCCACGTCGCCAAGTCCTCATGCACACGGCTATCTTGAAAACATAACGAAATTACCCCGGTGCCCTCACGTAAGTGGACGTCCCTTCACACCCCAGAGGGGTATTATCGTCCAACGACCTAGGGGTTGTCTTCCACCTCTAGCCAACCCTAGCGGCAGCTAGCTGCAGCCTTGTAGGGGTTCGATCTCCCTCCTCAGGTCGCGGACTTCGCCGAAAACTTCTACCCACCTCTGCCGTGCCTTCACGCACGTGGGGAGCCGCTCATACTATGCCTTCAACGGCCATTTTGGCCTGCACAGACCTACGACCTCTGGCCGGAGTTGCAGCGTACGGCCACAGCTGTGCCCAAGATAGCGCACAACTACGAGTACGAAGACCCTCCCTGGTATCACGGAGCATCGAGCTAGCATTGCAACTTCCTTTAGTCGCCTCATGAACTCATATTCTCATCATTTCTCTTAGTTAGGGTTTTTGGGCGGGTTCTCGGTTGGAGTTGAGAGGAATACAAGGCAACTCGAGGCTAAAGGGCTTGTTCCTTTTATAGGGGTAGATAGGAATCCTCTGAATACTTACCCACGAAGCAAACCCATCTTTTTCCAATAGGAAATTGGTTTCTTCCCTAAGAAGCAAATTCCTCTCTCTCTCCTAATTATCTCTTAGATATTTCTTTGTTCTTTAGATATTAGGAATTCGAAATTCCTCTTTTATTTTCTTAATGCTTGTCCTCTTTATTCACTGGCCACGAATTTCTATTCTCTTTTGATAAAAATTACTTCCTATTTATCAATTTCACAACATTCATTAATAATGCAACATATTATCCTCTTATTTTTCCTTTTTAGTATTTTCTCTTTCTTTCTTCTTTATTGGGACTCCTTGGATCCCAAGATATTCCATTATTTCGAAATTCTTTTTATTGAATACTTATTATCCATCTAGATGCTTCATTATGCCTTATTTCACATTATCTTGTTTATTTCTCATTTAAATATTCCTTTTTGAGGATTTCTTTTTATTTCTCTTTTATTTTCCTCAGTGGCATACCTTTTAATATTAACAACCACATGGATATGAAATTTCCCCAAGAAATCTCATTTATGCCTCTTTTCATTCATTTTCCACATTATATCATTATTTCCCAATTTCTTTCTTCATAAAGAAATACTTAATTAATCTTTTCTTTTCCTATTGCTTTCTTTTTGCAACCTTGGACTCCTTGGTACCCAAGGAACTCAAGAGGCATGAAATCCTATTTGGATTTGCCTTCTAGAGGTTTCCACATATTTCTTTTCTTAAAATTCAATTATCCATTTACTAATTGAATTTCCTTTGTTATTTTCCTTTTATTGGGCCCAATATCCAATAAAGCCCACAAATCAAACAACAAGGCTATTTTAAACGAAATTCAATTATTCTCAACCAAATATATGATTATTTGTTCAAACATCTTTAATATGAGAAATTATATTTCTCACCACTTGAACCAAAAAATTGGGGTTGTAACATCCATCCCCTCTTATAGGAATTTTGTCCGCAAAATTCAAACAAGAAAACAAATAATTCAGGATAAGACTTTTCCATGTCCATCATTGGCCCCTATGTGGCTTTGTCGTACCCATGGCATTTCCAAAGAACCTTTATTATCACATATTCTTTTCTCTGAGTCCTTTCATCCTGGCGTCTATAAACTACACAGGTGACTCAGGCTATTTCAGCCTCCCTTGGGGCTCACTAGGTTCATTGCTTAGCACATGGTCGGGGTACCTCACATAGCGCTCTAAATTGGACACATGGAAAACATCTCCCATTAATCTATCCTGAGTGGTAGGGTCAAATCTAACCTTCTCCACCCATCCATCTCTAATGGACCCATGCATCGGGTACTCAACTCTCTTAGCCATAACTTAGAGGGGTCGGATTTTCATGTCACATATTCTCCCACAGTAACTTGTATGTCAGTCTGCTTTGCATCTGCTCACGACTTTCATCATGTCTAGGCTCCTTTCATCCCTTGCACAATCAAAGCGACTTCATCTACACGCACTGGGGTCCCTTTTCCAACCATCATGTGGTCCTTTTCTAACCATCATGTGGCCCTTTTCACCAACATCACCCTACTAAAGTGGTGACCGACACAACCTCCCTTACAGAGCTTCATTAAATCCCGATACTGGCTATGGTGGTCATTGTCACATCTTTCATAGGACAGGAACTGTCTCTAGATATCACCCTGAACGAGCACACATACCCTCATCAGACCCTTTAGTCTGGATCATACTAACCATAGTTAGGGGTGATAAACTATACTAACATTGAGTTCTTCATGTACCTACTTCCACTTTATGGAAGTCAACTTTTAGGTCAAACTCAAGAACCTTTGAACTCACATCATGGTGTAGTTGAACCATCTCTCTCATGGGTAGTTCAACTAGATATGTCCTCTAACAGAATCTTTTTTTCTCATGTTTTCTAGGTAAGGCGACCTACCATAACCCATATTGCATCTCGACCTTCCTCGATCTAGGGAAGACTTATCACAACATTCATAGTGTTGAGCTCTCATTCCCTCTCAGGGATTCTTTTGTCCTCCATATCAATACACTGGGTTACTGGGGTTCGTCCTTTACCTCCTGGCTTGCATGGCCATATACCACATGCAACCCCATCTTAAGAATCTAACGTGCTATTGCCATTTTCCATGGTGTATCATGATTTCCTGTATGTCATGATTCTTTCAAGATCGATTCCTTTGAAACCCTAAACCACTCTTGTCAGCGTTTCATCACCTTCTTTTCCAAAGAAGTGCACTTGAGGTTCTACTACCATCCTTTCATTGCATCCAGGACTAGACCGGCTAACCAAACAACCATAACTTTTCAATGTATCTTGTTACATCTGAGTGTTATCCAAACACCTCTCCTTTTCAAACTTAAGGTTAGCCAATCAACCCTTTCTAGCTTCTGGTCAAACAAGTCAGATGTATCTAAACCAGAGCATACATTACCACTTCACACCCTTAGGTATTAGGTAACATTACACTTCCATGTATTTCACTTATCATGTCACCTCAAACTATATGTTTATCTTCATAAGAACACTCTCTGATTTCATCATCATGGTGACCAAACTCATCCTGGTATAACTTGTAAGATCCACTTAGCTCATTCTAGAAACATCCTCATAAGGTGACTACCTCATTCCTTTTAATGTTTGCAAAACATCCATGTAATATTCACCTTACCAGGGTAGGTTATCTTCTCTATCCCCATTTCTCATGGCAACGTTCCAATCTACATCATCTCTTATCCTTAGTGTATGGCATGCGTAATGTCCTATCTCTCACCCCCATAATAAGAGGAAATAAGCATTTGGCTGCAGCCCAAATACAGAGTTCTTCCCGTTCCAAGAGTAGAGATGGTACACCCCACCTTGCCAGTACACCTTTAAATCTAAGTTGCAACGTGCCACATATGTCTCTTCATCACGAACATCATGATATCAAACTAGTTTGGAACCTACTGAGGTTTATATCCTTGGTCATCTCCTCTAGGTCTATAGGGCACCGACTCTTTTGGGGTCATCCCTCTTCCCTCATGCATCAAGAGAGTGCCCTACTCATCTGCCCTTTGGGTCCCATGAGTTCATGAAGGTGATCAATCTCCTAACCCATGGCCCTCAGACAATGATAGCTGTTACCTCCCGACCCTATGGTCATGTGCAACTGGGGATTTAGGCAACTCCTACTTTCATCGGTCTTATCCCTACCCGACCCTAGGATAGACTTAGGATTCTCCATTATAGTACCTATTCACTTAGAATCTTACCCAAGTCTTCATCATCTCTCTTTCTGCATTCATGGGCTGACTCTCATCCGTTCATAGGCATTATGGCAACCTTCCTACCTTGGTCAAGCCCCATACTGGTTACCTCCATGGTAAAACATTCACATGCAATAGAGATGGATATTTATGGGTCTGTAGATTCAATCTTATACTATGTACTTTTCACTTAGCTTCTCAAGATCCTATGAGACTTCTTTAGGTTACCTTAAACCAACAAAACTGATATACACCCTTCCAAAGGGGTCCCTCTCTTAGGATGGGAGGAAAACTATCTCTGAGGTCACAAAAGCTCTTAGGTTTAGGGTTTACATCCACACGAGCCTACTTAACCCTAGCAAACCATTAAGTCATAAGCAGCCCACTTACTATACCATGCTAGGTCATACTTGTCCTCTTTCCTCAATACCGGATCAAGATCATTCTTTCCCTTATCATTATCCTAGTTGTGAGGGGTTCATCAAACATACCTTAAACTTAAGGGTCTTCCCTTTTCCTCTATTCATGAGAAGTACCATGCTCGCTTCGACCAGGAACTCAACTCTCACCATGAGCATTAGGTACACTACTTCCCCTCTTAAGCCTAGGACCCTAGGTTCACTTGTAGGTGTCCAACTGCATGCTCTATCTCTTAACTACGAACCAAGCATGCAAAAGGCATGACATGCACTTCTTGTCATCCTTCAACTCGAGTAACACCTAGGGTTGGGTGCCTCATAACCTGCTACTACAGTTTTCTAGGTCTAAGGAACTCTTCTTCCTACCTCGAAAGGTAAACATATCTACCATAGGCACGTAGGTACCAGAAGCTTCATCTTTTCTCTAGGTTTGGTCCCTCTAAAGACAACCAAGGTATCATCAACTTTTAGGGATCGATCATGAGGCAACCACTATCATCCATTATTCAGGGTTTCAGGCTTCCAACCTTCTTGCTGGGTTTCCTGCTCTCTCTAGAGCTAACCCTACATTCAACCTCACCATTAGAGGTCCTCTCTTCATGAAGGTTCAACCTCAAAGGCATGCTCTACATGGGTGAAGCCTAGGTTCGAACTTATGGTTGCTCAAGATCATCCATAACCCTTTATGCTCCATCATAATTCCTTATCCAGGGTTTCATCTTACCGTCAGCACTATGACGTGCCCTAGGTTCCAGCTATGCCCTACTGGTACAATCCCATGGGGTTTCTATGGTCCTTCACTAATATCATCATCTAAACAGCTATCATGTACCCTAACATGCACGACCCTTCCTAGGGTTGAGGTTGCCAAAGGTGCTAGGTCACCCATTAATCCTATGGCATCCTAAAGGCATGTCCTTTCAAACACCTGGTCCAACTCATCTCTCTCTAACCTTCACTTAGGGTTAGGGTTAGCATCATCCTCAGAGGATATGCCAGGTCTCTACTTGCAATGGAGATCTCTATCTCCCAGACTAACTTATCCTCCTGACAAGAAGGTCTAGCCTCAGGTCTCTTCTGAGGACATGACATCTTATGTAATACGTCCTAAGCACGTATCTATTATTTATTTTGCGCTTAATCTATTAATCTTATGTCCATGACATCTTATTTACATGTCTTTCATTAATTTCGTGGAGGATTCCTTAAACCTTATTAACCTTACCCGTACCTCAAGAGGGTGAGGATAAGAGAGAAAACCCTAATCCTTTAGGTCCTTATCAGAATTTTGTGATGAGAAGGGATGAATAAGATGAGAAGTCCTAAAGGTATCTTATTTTGATTCATACCCTAAGACTTTGTCCAGGCAGTCACACGGGTCCGGGAGTCCTCGTATTTTGACTAGCGGTGTGGAGGAAAATCTTGCCATCCCCCGGTAGTGATCCCTTTCTAGACACCTCCATCTTTCGGATACTGCTCTAATAACTCCCTTGGGTCCTATGGAGTTTGTAAAATTTAATAATTATTAATGGTTAACTGAGGAACCTAAGTTCTGATACCAAATGTTTCGACCCCACCTCCCGATAACCCCCAATTAAGGGAGACCAAGAGGTTGAAGCCGCACCCATTAATCCCGGAGCAAAGGTTCGACATATAACCATAAACAATTATTAAATTCTAACAGACTATACTGAAAATGGTAATAAAATTTTTCTTTACATACCTTTTGAAAACTTGGTCTTCTATCCACACCGATACTAATATATCTAATCCTCCTTTGTACTTTAATTCTCTTTTAGTATCACATGTGCCACTTTACTCTTTGTTCTTTTCATTGTACCTAAAACGCCGACAAACAAAATGTCGGTCAGCTGAAGCTGGTATGTGGGGGGAAACAATAAACATGCAACTATGATAACAATGTAATCATTCAAATATCTTTTAACAACCAAGATTACGTTTTAAGCAATACTACCCAATCCTTGCCTATCCCCTTTCTCTGTAATGTCCCTGCAGTGGACATGGATACCACCTCTCTCATATGGTAGATCCTTACCCCCATGGCCCTACCACACAGGTAGCCAATACCTAGGGTTATGGAGTCGCATGGTCCTACCAAAAGGTAGACCAATCCCTGACTCATGATGACTTGATGGACCTACCCCATTGGTAGCCATTTACTAAGTCATTTAATGACCCGATGGACCTACCCTCATTGGTAGCCATTTACTAATCTATAAAGCTACAAAGGGGACTAGGATCTGAGCTAGTAGGCATATTTCTTATGTGATAGTCATATTCACATTATACTTTGCATGAATTAAATACATCCAACAGTTTAATTCAAGCCACGATGGAAACATCGATAAAATCCCAGAAAACTAATTCGGGTAGTCATAAGCGTAACCACATACATGATCCATAGTAACTTGATGTCCATGCATTAACATTCAACACAATTAACAAGCAATCAACAATATCCTGAAAATAATGCATAACATCCAAGTGTCATTGTTTTATTCAAAACATCCTCAAGATCAACTTGGATTCCACCTTATGATTTCTGGGCCCACTTTAAGGTTTTATTAGGGTTTTAGCCTTCATTATGCATTTATCACTTTTAATGCTAAAACTATTATCTTTATCCTTTTAGGTCATATCTAAAACATTAAGGCTAATTATCATCTTCAGTTTCTTCCAAATTGACAAATAATATTTCATTATAGTTCAACTCACATATATGAACCTTATTTATCACTATTTCCACTTTTATACACTAGGAAACACTAATTATCCAAATAATTCACATTAAAGATCTTTAGTACTCAATTTATCTTCGAATCATCATATTTCTATTTTATTCTTCGATTTGTACATTTAAAACCATTAGAATTCATGTCAACATAAATTAGGGTTTCTAATCCCATTAAGGCATATTCATGTACATAGAACCCTAAATTAAACCAACTATATAAAAAGATCATCTTTTTAAATCCCATTTTCACTTTTATTAACAACAGGTCAATATCAGCTTGAGTTATCCATCTATCATCAAATCTAATGGTTTTTCCTTTATTAAATCATTAAAGATGATAACTTTATGTACTTTTCCAATTTCAACATATTTATGTACATAATCCTCCAATTAAACTAATTACATACAAAGATCGCCCATTTCGATCTTAATGTACCTTTTTGCATTTAACAGGTTAATATCAGTTCCTATGATTCATTAAACCCTATTAAACACATTAATCATATCAGATTAGGGTTTCTTTAATCATCATTATGTTAAAGTTGATAAATTACACTACTTTTCAAATCTCAAGAGAAATTGGCTTATAAACATATTTTATTTAGATTCCTCACGTCTTTCTGATCAAGTTTCATATATAAACTTTTGTCATCCAAGATACAAATATTTTACTACGATTTTTTCAATAAAAAGTACCTCTTGGCCAATCCGGGATTGCCACGTCACCAAGTCCTCATGCACGCGGCTAGTTTGAAAACATAACGAAATTACCCCGGTGCCCTCACGTAAGTGGACGTCCCTTCACACCCTAGAGGGGTATTATCGTCCAACGACCTAGGGGTCGTCTTCCACCTCTAGCCAACCCTAGCGGCCGCTAGCTGCAGCCTTGCAGGGGTTCGATCTCCCTCCTTAGGTCGCGGACTTTGCCGAAAACTTCTACCCACCTCCGCCGTGCCTTCACGCACATGGGGAGCCGCTCATACTATGCCTTGAACGGCCATTTTGTCCTGCGCAGACCTGCGACCTATGGCCGGAGTTGCAGCGTACGACCACTGCGGCACCCCAGATAGCGCACAGCTACGAGTACGAAGACCCTCCCTGGTATCACGGAGCATCGAGCTAGCATTGCAACTTCCTTTAGTCACCTCATGAACTCATATTCTCATCATTTCTCTTAGTTAGGGTTTTTGGGTGGGTGCTCGGTTGGAGTTGAGAGGAATACATGGCAACTCGAGGCTAAAGGGCTTGTTCCTTTTATAGGGGTAGATAGGAAACCTCTGAATGCTTACCTACGAAGCAAACCCATCTTTTTCCAATAGGAAATTGGTTTCTTCCCTAAGAAGCAAATTCCTCTCTCTCTCCTAATTATCTCTTAGATATTTCTTTGTTCTTTAGATATTAGGAATTCGAAATTCCTCTTTTATTTTCTCTGTGCTTGTCCTCTTTATTCACTGGCCACAAATTTCTATTCTCTTTTGATAAAAATTACTTCCTATTTATCAATTTCACAACATTCATTAATAATGCAACATATTATCCTCTTATTTTGCCTTTTTAGTATTTTCTCTTTCTTTCTTCTTTATTGGGACTCCTTGGATCCCAAGACATTCCATTATTTCGAAATTCTTTTTATTGAATACTTATTATCCTTCAAGATGCTTCATTATGCCTTATTTCACATTATCTTATTTATTTCTCATTTAAATATTCCTTTTTGAGGATTTCTTTTTATTTCTCTTTTATTTTCCTCACTGGCATTCCTTTTAATATTAACAACCACATGGATACGAAATTTCCCCAATAAATCTCATTTATGCCTCTTTTCATTCATTTTCCACATTATATCATTATTTCCCAATTTCTTTCTTCATAAAGAAATACTTAATTAATCTTTTCTTTTCCTATTGCTTTCTTTTTGCAACCTTGGACTCCTTGGTACACACGGAACTCAAGAGGCACGAAATCCTCTTTGGATTTGCCTTCTAGAGGTTTCCACATATTTCTTTTCTTAAAATTCAATTATCCATTTACTAATTGAATTTCCTTTGTCATTTTCCTTTTATTGGGCCGAATAGCCAATAAAGCCCACAAATCAAACAACAAGGCTATTTTAAACGAAATCCAATTATTCTCAACCAAATATATGATCATTTGTTCAAACATCTTTAATATGAGAAATTATATTTCTCACCACTTGAACCCAAAAATTGGGGTTGTAACAGTCTAGGTAAGGATCTAAGGAAGAAAACTAAGGCATAACAAGCGGCAGCAGAAAACATCCAATACCCCTTCTCTCAAAGAGGGTACCTCCAACTAAGCACCAACACCCTCTCTAAATGGTAGTATCCTTGGGTTGGAGTGGAAAGATAACTGAAGCAGCTCTGACCCCGGGTACTCTCATACTCCCTAATCGAACCAAACGCTAGAGTTACAACACCTCTCTCGAGGGAGTTGCAACGGGAAACACGATTCGATAGCTAGTGAAAACATGATCCAAGCAAACAAGCTAGAGTTGAGATGCTAAAAAAGGAAATCATCCAACAAAAGGGACCAAACACAGAGCAATAGGTATTAAATCTCCACTACTTCCATCAGCATAAGTATTGTATAAAGGGTTTAGTTACATTGCGTAATAAATGAAAGTAAATGACCGAAAAAGGGAAGATAAGTATCACCTCCTTGATATAGGAGGGTGACATACAACAACATATCCCTAAGGTATCTCTAACCCGATACCGAATGAGAGCTCTGGCCGACATGCCCGTGTCGGGTGGCATGCCGTGACAGACAAACATATCGGTCAAGGCACCCTACCCGATATGGTCGAGGTCAGGGTACCAACCTCTCAGGTGGCACACCATGACGGGTGTTCTGTATCGGGTTCGATATTGTGTCGGGTTAGAGATGACTTAGGTTATCAGGTTCCTTATATCGGGTGTAGGGGCGAGTCGTCTTGGGCAAGAGCCCATCCAGGAACCCGACACATCAGGTGACTGTCACGATCAAGTGAAATCTTGGTCCCAAAATCGTTGATAATGAATTCATAGGTTATGTTGTAAATAGCAATGCAAATAGATTTGTTGTGATAAAGTCAGATATCCCTGACATTAGAAAATATTTCATACTAGAAATCATACATGTAGATGTTGTTTACTATTAAAGCATCTTTTCCTTTAAGCTAGTGTTCCTAAACAAGTTGGTTAAGGTCCTTCAAAAGTTGAAACTTCAAAACCTTCACTGGCTGCTGTGGCTACCAGGATGGGTTCTCAGTGAACCACTCCCGCCCCTCTCGGGTATGGAGTGTGCTCACCTAGTGTCACCCGACATGCCCTTAGAACACATCACACTAGCTTCTGAAGTTTTCCAAGGTTAGCCTTTGTTAGGGTTTCGACCCATCCCCTCGGTGTGCTGTAGCTGCTATTTATATACATCTGTTGGAATGAGTTGCGGTTCTCCGAGCACCACGTGTCCTCCATCGGCTCCATCAACGCAGCTTCGGGGATGATCATCATGTGTGTCGCATGGCACAACGGGGGCCGGGTTGCAAGCGTGCCGGGTAGTCGTGACGGGTGGGCGCCTGCCGGTGGGTTGCTCGTATCACGCGACACACTACATTGGGAGAGTAGTCGTGGCGGGTACAGCTCCCTGTCGGGTAAGCGGCGTATCGCCCGACAGAGTCTTCTTGCGTGACACACCCGTGTCACGCGGAAGCTGTATCGAGCAGCTGCGCGATGAGTAATGTGTGTGTCGGCCTACTGGTAGGAGGTTTGATGCATGTAAACGCCGTTTATGGGCTAGGACGGGCCTTTTTGGTGGAAATATAATGAAAAACTCTACAAAAGGATGCAAAATTTGGTCAGAGCGTAGCGCTGTTTAGTTTTGTCCAAAACATAACAAAATTGATAGGAAAAATAGTTTAGAGGGTAGTTTTGTCAACAAAATATAGGCCATAAATAACCCCAAAAAGGGTGTTATCAACTCCCCCAAACATAGCATTTTGATTTTCCCCAATCAATCTGTACATATTTTAAGGCTTTGTTTTGCGATACTTCTTTAGAACCCGACATAGTCTTCGGACAAGGGGTTTGAGAGAGTAGTGACATGTCTTAATGAAAATTTTTTTCTGACTACAAACAACATACTTTATCCTTCCTGCCTTATTTAAGCAAAAATTCTCTCTTCAACTTTGTCGAGACTTAGGTGCATGATTCCGAAGTTAGCTTTCATACCAAACAAATTTTGGGAATAGAATGTTTGGTTTTGGGTAGGCTTAAGGATTTTTGGGTTTTTCTTGTTTCCCTCAGTCCATCCAGGTATGGGTCTATTAACGAGCGAGTGGTCCCTATAGTCCAAGCTAGTTGGCTTTAGAGTAGTGATTTTACATCCTACGTACCACTGCCCCGGATCTACCATACGTAAAGATGTGTACTTTTGGGAAAACAAGTGTGTTTGTATATATATATATATATATATATATATATATATATATATATATATATATATATATATATAGGGCACAACTCTCATGCTTTTATTCACTCTCATACGGCTTTTCTCTCTTTTGGGATTTTTTATGGGTAGGGAAACAAAAGCAAGTTGCTGTTTGGGCAACTTTTTCCTTCCCATACACATCTCTTAGCTATTGTGAGATTATTTTTCGAAATTGGCGTAGAAAAAGTTATAGCATATGTCGTTTGAGACTGCAATTTTCCAAAAAACATAACAAAAACATGTACCACCTTAGACACAGAGAAAACAAATTGGGAGAAGCGGTATCAGATTTCTACTATAGAGTGTCTTTGTACAATTGTATAGAGGCAAGGGTTGTATATGCTCTATATTGTATCAGACTTGTATATGTATATATACACATAGTATGTATGTAAAGAAAGACAAAAATGCAAAATGGGAGAATTCTATAACTCCCTCACTGATATATAGTACCCCCCCTCCAAACTTATCCCACACTCTGTCCCAGAGTAGTGAGAAAAGATAAGGTGAGGTAGTGATAAGTCAGTGAGGGCAAGCTGGTGAGCGTGCCTCCGTCAGATATAAGATCCCACACATATTCTCCACATTTGTTGTGGTAGTCGATGTGGTGGAGCTTGCGAGGTATTTATTGTAGCGTCACCGAGCTAGAGATCCATTATAGCACAAAAATGCAGCAGTCATTGGATAGAGGAAGTTGTTGTGGACTGCTGTGGCAGAACTGAAGCTCATGCCATTTCCTTTCTGCCACCTCCAAGAATGGATGGAGCAGCGTTGCCACCTCCGTATATTATTTCCTTACTAAGCGCTCCAGGGATGTCAATGTTGTTGATGTACACTACACTGGATGATCTTTGTTGCTATATGAGTTGTTGTAGAAGATTCCTGCTCGAGGGTGAGTGTACATCGTCAAGAGAATCAATGGTTGTAGTACAGGATAGGCAGGAAGATGACACATGGCATTCTGTTCTGTATCTCTACCAAAAAAGATTGCTTTGCTCCTGACTCATCAGCAAGGCAGATGTCTTTGAACAACATTGGATGGGCAATGTATGCGTGTTCAAACTTCTTCTATAGTATCTGGATGTAGGTGGCCGCTACTGATATCGCCAAACATCCTCCTTCTTTCACCATTTCCCTTAAATCATCAACTTGGACTATGACACTGTCTGCCTCGTAGATGACGTATGTGGGGGTAGAGTCAGCTAACTTCTGCAGGATTTTGTTTACCTGTTCCTGTGTTAGTGTAGAGCACGACAAACGATCGAAGGTGCTGATCATATCTTCTTAAGCATCATGCAAAGCAGGGCCTTCTTTTGAAAGTATTTCTTCTAGAACATCCATTTGCTTGACTACCCCGTAAACATCCGTGGCGATCTCGGTTGCTTCCTCTGGAGGGCTGCTGGGTTGGGAGGATTAAGCTTCGTAATCACTGTCCAACAACTCTTCTAGGATGCCTGCATCCCAAAAATAGTTCTTATCCTTGATCAACATCAGCGCATAGGTGCTCCTGAGCTGATAGAAGTTCTGGTTGTTGAGTTGCCTTATGAATCCAAAGACATGAAGCAACTCTATGGTACAGAGGACTATAAAAGCATTGTTTCTGCTTCCCACTTCTTCTTGGACGGGGAAGTCTCCGATGCTGAAAAAATTCCAAACACCGGAGTGGTGTTGGATTTTATGCTTGATCACTAGGAGTAGACACATCAGAAGGAGCCTCAAGATCTTGTGTTCGGGGCATAAGAAGATGTGTCATGAGCGTGGAACCTCCTTGTTGCAGCAGCTGAGAAGGTGGATGTCATGATGCTGGAGGGCCGCCACGCACATGAACCAATTATTTATGTGCTTATAAGGGGCCAACACCAGGTTTGTGTTGTGGTCTTCAATATGATTCAACATGTTGGCCACGCGCACAGAATTGTACAACCCCATCATTAGTCTTCTTACCAAGGCTGGGGTGGTAGTGTAGATCGGCTGTCAGCCTATCCTAGTGTTGAGATTCTCGAGTATAGTGCCTTCTAGGATCCAGAACAGCTTCTTGGAGACGATGGCTGGCGAGCGAAATATGCTCCTCATCTCCCCTCATCGTGTGGAGAAGTACTCGTCACTCCGAACGACATCTTCTTCATCATCATGCGACCTCAGGACCTTATTTAGCAGTTTTTGGTCTCTAATCATCAAGTATATGATGGCTTTCCTTTCAAAAGCTTCCATCTCAAAGGAAGGGATCTATGACGGTGCGGAAAACTCATCTACCGTCGAACTCCTTCTTCTTGGGGGGTGTCTGTCATTGACACAATTGATGTCCCCCCTTTCTCCCTATGATTCATCAGAAAAGTCCTCCCTGACATTGATCGATTCTTCGTTGTCTTCAGCTTCATCTAGGGAGGCTGAGGGAGTAGCTTCTTCCATGCCGTGGGAGCTCGGTTGTCCTTTCTGGAGTCACGTCGGCTTTCTTGTGCATCGTCCCTTCCTCGGGCATTGTGGATGGCTCGCTGGAGGAGGAAGGGGACGACATCCCAGAGGGTGACGCTGATGAGGAGGGCTGGGAGCCAGAACTAGGAGGTGATGGAGAACTATATGGCTGTATTGAGCGGGGGTGGCCATCCCTCCAGTTAAGCCTCTCCTCAACTATGTCGAGGCATAGGAGGGTATGTTGTAGTGTTGCGTTAAGTGCCTCTAGTTGGCCGAGAAGGCCAACTAGAGCTAGCAGCTGTCGCTCCTGTTCGCTGACCCTCTGTTGGAAAATAGAAAATTTGTGGGTAAGGGAAGTAAAGGTAACTGAGTGGTTGCTCATTACCTCCCACAAATGGTCAAATTCTCGACCAAGGATTTCCGTCAAAGAAGGAGGAGCTGCGTTAGATCGCCCTCTCGATCTCGTGACGCTCCTCGCCCATGAAGGTCGACCCGATGACTACTCGACTTCAAATGGGTCCAAGCCCATCTGTACTGTCCGTGAGGGCGTCACTTCAGGGTGAGGTGTTGGAACCTTCGTGGCTACCTCTGCCTTGTTTGTTTGTGGTGGTGGAGAGGGGTGCAATGTGGGTGGTCATTGTTCTATCATCCAGTTGTTGGAGACCTCCAACGTAGCTATCATTGGCGACATTGGAGGCGGCGTCGGCGTGGGCTGCACAGCCCTGAGCTTTGTCTCGAGGAGCTCAGCAAACACCCCATTGCTGGTGTTTGGTTGTACCATCTCCTCCGCCACTGAAGGCACAGAAGAAACTTCGGGAGCTACTGCTGTCTTTGCCGTGACAACTTCCCTCGTGGCTATTGTCGTTTTCTCAGCCGTGGTTGTGTCAGCGACCTCCACGATCACCATTACTTCTTCTACAGCCGCGATAGTTGTTGTTGTGACAGCTGTGGCTAGAATGGGAGTAGCGGCAATAGCTTTATCAGTGGCTGACACCGGTTGCGCGGGGGCGGTGGGTGGCTCGATAGGGACTGTGGAAGTTTTGTCCTACCGGACATCAAGAGGGATTGGCCCACCCGTTGAAGCTACCCCATCTTATATTCTGGTGGTGGATCCATAAGCTGCTTCAACCACCAATGATTCGACTTCTGTGTCGGTGAAGACCAACTTTTCTACATCATAGTTGATGCAGAACAGGAGGGGTAGAAGCTTGGAAGTTCTTGCAAACTTGTAGAAGTAGTCTTTTCCCTCCTTCTTGATAATATTTGCTCGTTGCAAGAACTTCATGTCAATCCTATCATCACCTCTGGTTCTTGACAGGCTGTGTGGCTCCTTTGGGTACCCCAACCCTGACGCGATCAGATTGATGACACCACCCATGCAATACTCCTTGGTGGCATCCTTTATGGGGTAAAGTCTATTCAGCAAGAAGCATCCCAAGTTGATCACCTTGCCCTCCATCATGTACTACATGTGATGGAGTTCTTCGGTGTAGATGTTGCTCGTCTCGTACTTGCTGAAGAGGATACAAGCAACTATCTTGTGGATGATCCTCCAGAAGCAGGAGTGGATGGCCGCCACTTTACTTCCTCTCTTATAGTTCGATTCGCCGGTCAGTTTCTTCAGGCGCTGACTGGGTTGAAGCCATCACCCTCGCCAAGCTTGTCTCCATTGTTCAACATCTCCATTTCGGCTTCTGAGGAGGAGAATACCTTGTTGAGTAGCCTTTCTGAGATCTCATGCTCAGCGTTGTATAGCCAGCCCTGTAGCCGATCTTCTCCTCTGAATCTCTCCACTTTCTCCGGCCTGTTCTGGACTCGTCAGAGGGAGGACATGAACTCTTTCGTGAGCTCAGTATATGATCTGGATAGGCTGAAGCATATTGTTTTCAGCCCTACATCCCCCAAAATGTTGTCAAGCCTGTTCTAGATACTGATGTGGTGGAAGGATGGTTGGTGGGTGAATCGGGTTGGCCGGTAGATCTTCACCACCAACTCTGTGTATCTCTGTTGATGCTCTTCGTCTCTGGGCACGAACCTTCCTGGAGAGTGATCCAGAGGTTCTATTGCCGTTGACGGGGCTGCAACCGCTTTTGTCCTTGGCCTCTTCTCGGCCCCAGACGTCCCCGCTGAGTCGGGGTTCGGGCGCTTCTACCTGACTGTAGTGGCTTCTGCAGTGGCCTCGGGGTTGATTCTCTGGCCGTGCTCATCTACTTGGATGACAGACTACTTTGTGCGGGCCATTTTTGTAAGTATCAAACAAAATTAGTAAATAAGGGTGTTACTGAATGAGTCATTCAACCCGATATCGGGCGGCATACCAAAAGAGTCACTTTGCCTGATACGAGGTAGAGGATACTAAAAACTTAACAGAGTCCTGATATAAGCAAGGCGATATCGGGCGGTGGTAAAAGAGTCATGCTGGCCGATACCGAGTCTGACCGATAAAGTAGACCTATATCGGGTAGACATACCAAACAAGTCTCACCCGATACGAGAGCTCAATATGGCTCAGCACGATACTTGCGTCATGCGGAAAAAGTCAAAGGTCGATACGATCTTAAGTCAGAAAAAATGCAACACTATCACGCGATAGTCGAAACAAAACTTTCTACGCGACATAGGCTCGTAAAGAAACACTGCCCGATATGAGTGTCACCTGATATGATAGAGTATTGGGCGACACGAGTTAAAGCTTCTTTTAGAAAAATTGGATGATAAAGCTCTTCCCAATAAGACTGGTATCACTCGGATGTGTGTATCGTGTGATACATGTATAGCGTGACATGGTCGGAAATCAATTTCAGACAGAACCCGACACGATATGTGTATCACCCGATTCGGTCTAAGGTACTGAGTGTATCACCTGTCACGAAGTTGGGCATGATATGCTTTAGATGATATAAATCTAAGAGCTCATGTCTGATAAAAGCTTGTGTCAGGCGATAGGCTTAACGGGTATACCTGTGTCGGGTGGGAGCTGGTGTGCGACACGAGATCCTATGGGATGGGTTGGCCAACACAAGAGCTGAGCGATAGTAAATGCATGATGCGGGAGTTGGTAAAAAGTAAATGCGAGTGCCCGATACGGTAACTTGTATTCACTATATATAGCCATCTCGGGCAGAGGTAAATCTGGTAAAATAGGGCACGTGTCGTGAAGGGAGACAAATTATTCCCGATGCACCGTCTAATCCATCACTTCAAATGTCGATATGCCTTCCTAAGCAAGATTCGTGCCACACGGCTAGTGTGTCATGCGACATACTGCTCGGCACAAGGATGCATGCCCGATACGAAGCGTTGCCCGATTCGAACAACTACAGATGCGTAAACCTTGCCCGACACAAAGGTGTCTGCCTGATTCAGACAGAAAAAAATGTGATTTTCACTAAAGAAGCAAGGTATTAAAACCTTAGGAAGAACATTATATATAGAAATTTTAAAAAAGTAGTAAAACTAAAATAAAAAGAAGGGATGAAAAACAAAGGTAAGGAGAGCGTTGATGGGTAAAACATCATTGGAAGGAAAAGAAACTCCCTGCCTCAGATAGTATTTATCAAAGCTCATAGAACTAAACCGATGGACCATAAAACAAGAGAGTCTGTGCATGTGGCGCATGCACTGACCCGGGCCTTATTACAATGATAATGTTTGTAGTGTTTTCCAAAAAGGGAAAATAACATCCTATTCTAAGAAAAGTAAAATTTTGGGCTGCCTCCCAAAGAGCGTTGTAGTTTCCGTCGTGAGCTCGACATGCTTCAAGTCCTTCAATACAGATCCTTCTACTTCTTGCAGTGCTATTTCCGATCTTTGCACAAATGCTTCATCTTCATAGTATCTTTTGACTCTATGTCCATTCACCGAGAAGACCTTCTCTGGATCTCCTTTGTCGTATAGCTCCATCATCCTTGATGGATAGATCTTCGCCACGGTGATGGGTCCAGACCACCTAGTTTGTAGCTTTCCTAGAAAAAGACAGATAGAGGATTTAAATAATAAAACTTTATCACCTTCACTCACGTCCTTTTTCTTTAGGTGGACATGATGCCACACCTTTGTCCTTTGTTTGTAAATCTTGGCATTCTCATAAGAACTAAGCCTCAATTCTTCAAGTTCCCAGAGCTGAAGAAACCTTTTATACCTGGCTAGCTTCTGGTCCCTATTGAGGCGTTTTATCGCCCAGAATGCCGTATGCTCGAGTTCAAAGGGAAGATGGCAAGATTTTCTGTAAATCAAGCGGTAGGGTGTGGTGCCCAATGACATCTTGAAAGCTATTCGATACACCCATAAAGCTTCATCCATCTTAGCTGACCAGTCCTGGCGGGACTTGCCTACTATCTTTTCTAAAATCTGCTTTATCTGCCGATTGGAGACCTCAACCTGCCTTGATGTTTGGGGATGATACAACGTTGTGACCTTGTGACGGACGCCATACTTGCGTAACAGCAATTCAAACTGTCTTTCTACAAAATGAGAGTCGCTATGCTAATGACAGTCCTCAGAACTCCAAACCTCAGAAAGATGATTTTGGTAAAAGTTTGATTACTGCCTTTGCATCACAAGTCGTGGTAGGAATTGCTTCCACCCACTTGGAGACATAGTCGATAGTGACAAGAATATAGATGAAGCCAAAAGAGGATGGAAAAGGGCCCATGCAGTCAATGCCCCACACATCAAAAATCTTAACTTCAATCCAATCAGAGAGTGTCATCTCATTCCGACGGGAGATATTCCCCGTTTGCTGGCACTCGTTGTAGGATTTTACAAAAGCATGGGCATCCTTAAACAAGGTCGGCCAATAAAAACCTGATTGGAGAACCTTAAAAGCAGTCTTTTCACCACCCAAGTGCCCTCCATAAGGCGAGGAATGGCATTCCCTTAGAATGTTTGGCACCTCTTCCTCTAGAATACATCTTCTATACATATTATTTGAGCATCTCTTAAAGAGTAGAGGATCATCCCAATAATAATTCTTTATGTATGAGAAGAGTTTCTTCTTTTGGTTGTACGTTATTTTTGGAGGTAACTCCCCACAAGAGAGGTAATTACAAATATCTGCAAACCATGGTAGACTTGGATCAACGGATCGAGCCATCAACAAGGCTTCATCCGCATAGTTGTCGTTGACAGTCAACTGGTCTTCTTCATTGCAAATTATCCTTAAGAGACAGTCTGCAACTACATTTTCCTTGCCTTTCTTATCAATTATCTCATGATCAAATTCTTGGAGAAATAGGGCCCACCATAGCAGCCTAGGCTTAGTGTCTTTCTTTTTCATCAGGTACCGTATTGCTCCGTGGTCGGTGTAAACCTTCACATTGGTCCCAATTAAATAAGATCTGAACTTGTCAAAGGTGAAGACAATTGCTAGAATCTCTTTTTCTGTTGTGGTGTAATTTACTTACGCCTCATCTAGAGTTCGGATGGTGTAGCAAATTACATGATGCTTCTTATCTTTTGTTTGCCCCAGGACAGCCCCTACAGTAAAGTCACTAGCATAGCACATTAACTCAAAGGGTAGCTCCCAATCTAGAGCTTGGAGAATAGGGGGTGTTACTAGGGCTTCCTCCAACTGCTGGAAAGCCTTCAAACAATCATCAGAAAAAATGAACTCTGCATCCTTGACCAGCAAGTTTGAAAGAGGTTTTGATATTTTGGAGAAGTCTTTGATGAACCTTCTATAGTACCTGACATGACCGAGAAAGCTTCTTACCCCTATCATAGACTTGGGTGGGGGTAGCCTGGAAATAGCCTCAACTTTGCTTACATCCACTTCAATGCCTTTCTCGGAGACTTTATGGCTCAACACTATGCCCTCGTGTACCATGAAATGGAACTTATCCCCGTTGAGAACTAGGTTCTTTTCTTCACAGTGCCGCAGGACCAATGATAAGTTCTTCAAACAACCATCAACGTCGTTCCCATAAACAAAAAAGTCATCCATAAAGACCTCTACGATATCTTCTAGAAAATCTGAGAACATAGATATCCTGCAACGTTGTAATGTTTTCGGAGCATTGCATAGTCCAAACAACATTCTTCGAAAAGCATACGTACCATAAAGACAAGTGAACATGGTATTTTCTTGGTCATCCGGTAGGATAGGGACCTGGTAGAACCCAGAATAACCATCTAAAAAGAAGAAATACTCATGATGTGCTAGTCTTTCTAGCACTTGGTCGATGAAGGGAAGCAGGTAATGATCTTTCTTCATTGCTTGATTTAGCTTCTTGTAATCTGTACACATTCTCCATCCGGTGATATCACAAACGGATACTTCATCACCCTTCTCACCTTTCACAACCGTCATACCCCCTTTCTTTGGTACATCATGAATGGGGCTTACCCAGTTGCTATCTCTAATAGGGTATATAATACCTACATCTCTCATCTTGATTACTTCCTTCTTTACCACCTCTTTCAACATCTAGTTCATCTTTCTTTGGGGTTGGACCAAAGGTTTGGCAGATTCTTCCAGATTTATGCGGTGCATGCACAAAGCAAGGTTAAGTCACTTGATATCCTCTACTGAATAGCCTATAGCTTGCTTATGGAGCCTAAATTCCTTGAGAAGTCTTTCCAACTATTCTTCAATCAGACTGGGATTAACTATAACGAGATTTCTTTCCTCTTGATCGAGAAACTCATACTTCAAACCTTCCGGCAACTCTTTCAGCTCAGGTTTGGGCTTAGATGCCTTCTCTTCTTCTAGTGCCATTTCTAGGGAAGCATATTTGACTGTCTCTATAACTTCCTCACCCTCGCTAAGATCATCTTCATTTCGATTTAGGTAATTGAGAATCTCGACAACCTCAAGAACTTCAGCTTCTGAATCATAATTGTTTAACTCCCTCATAAGAGGGTCTACGACTGCAGTCTCTTCTCTTATTTCTTGGCAGTATTGGTAGTAGCTATCCATGAAGTAAGAAAACTCTAACAAGGATGGTCCCTTCATGGCATCCTTAACTTTGAAATCAATGAGGTCATTTCCAACTCATAAAGTTATGATACCTTCAGCGACATCAATCATCGCTTTCCCTGTTGCCAGGAAAGGGCGTCCGAAAATGATGGGACACTTTGGGTCTTCAACAGTGTCAATGACAACAATGTCACATGGGATGAAGAACCTCCCTACATGAATCAGAACATCTTCAACGACCCCCACGAGGGTTTTGAGGGAATGATCTGCCAACTCAATTCTCATGTTGGTTTTGATCATGTCAGTCAGCCCCAATCGTTGTGCGAGGCTTAGGGGCATAAGGCTTATGCTAGCCCCTAAGTCAGCTAGACCCTTCCTCTCGGTGTTATCCCTTACAACAAAGGGCATAGTGAAGGCTCCATGATCCTTTTTCTTTGTTTGTAAATCATCTTTAACGAAGGCCATAGACATACTGGCCAGGTGTACCGTTTCAATCCTTCCTCCTCTTCTTTTCTTTGTGACCAAGTCCTTGAAAAACTTGGCATAAGTCGACATTTCTTCCAAGACATCCAGAAATGGCACCTCGAGATGAAGCATTTTACCTACTCCATAAACCTTTCTTATCTCTTCTTAAGATGTGCTTTTATAAGTTTCTGTGGAAAAGGCACTCTCGAAGAGTATTGACTCCTTTTTCCGAACAAGTTCTCTGTAGGTTCCAGTTCTCTGACATAAGCTTACTGGGTGCCTCCTTTAGCTGATTTTTCTATAGCAACCTTGGGCTCTGGTTCTTCAGGTCTGGCCGATTCAGGGCGTTCCACCATTTTTCCTGATCTTAAGACTGCCATCTTGGCGGATTCCGTGTTAGATGGTATCTTACCTGAAGGATTCTTCATCAACTCTGCCATCTGAGCGAGTTGTTGGTCTATCTGGCATTGATGCGTTTGCATATCTACCATCTGGACCTGCATAGTATTAAGTATAGTAGAGTTCGATTGTGCACTTCGCGCTAGATGATTGTTTATAGTTTCTTGCCTCTTGACGAAGTCAAAAAGTTGACCCATTAAGTCCGACTGGCTGTTGTTTTTCGTCTGGCTTTGCCCTGGAGCTTGTACTTGCCCCTGATTCGTGTTAGCTACTTGATGGGGTTGGAACTTTCCCTAGCCTTGGTAACTAGCTTTGTTTGTCTTAAAAGAGCTGGTCTTGACGTACTGCCCTTGTCTGCTTCTCTTCTCAAAATTGGGTCATTGCTTGGGTGGATTATTCAATTGATGTGAATTTTCTGCGACATCTTTGTTTCCATAGTTGAAAACTGGGTGATCAGGCCTCTTGAAATTGACATAAGAGACGTTCTCACCTTCCTCCTCTTCAGTTTTTCTATCGCTCGACTTTTCAGGTTGAGTATATACATAGTTATCTATTCCGTGTCCTCCTTCACCACAGGTGACACACTTCATCACCTTCTCTAGCTATTTCTTGCCCTTTCCTCCCGACTCTTTTCATTGTCTGACATCAATAGCTATTTTCTATATCTTAGACATGATTGCCTCAAGAGCCTTGAATTTGATTAACGAACCTTCATTTATGGCTTTCTTAACATGTCATCTGTCGATAATGTCGTACTCAGTCCCGGCTTGTAGTTCAACCATGTTTTCAATGATCGTTTTAGACCTACTAGATTTCTTCCCAAGAAATTCACTTCCTATAGTAGCATTTAGCGATACTTTTTCTTCAGGAGTCAGAACATTGTAGAACGTTGTTATCAGGAAACCTTTCTTATAGTTGTGGTGAGGGCAGTCCCTCTGATACTCCTGGTATCTTTCCCAGGCTTCATGCAAATTGTCTCCTGGCTTCTGGGTGAAAGATGTGATCTTCTGCCTGTTCCTGATAGTCTTCTCGGTAGGGTAGAACTTGTTTACAAAAGCATCTACTGAAGCATTCCATCCATTTAGAGATTGATGTGGCGGTCTATGGTACCATGACAGTGCCTTGTCCTCCAAGGAGAAAATGAAACCCTTATAGTAGATCACTTCTTGTGGAACCCCCCCATCTTGATGGTGTCACATATATTTTTGAAAGGATCGAGGTGATGGTAGGGGTTATCATTCTTATAAGTTCCTCTAAACTTTTATTTTGAATCATGGAGATCAAAAATGGCTTCAAGTAAAAGTTTACAGCATCAAACCTTGGGATTACCACTGGGCATCTTGAGTTGTTAGCCTTCGTAGCTTCCAACTCCCGGAGAGTCGTTTCTTCATCTTCAGAATCTTCACTGTCGCGGTCTCTATGATTCCGCTCTTAATTATGTTGATTCCTTCTGTGCCTACAATGATGACGATGTCCCTCGTGATGATGATCATCCTCAGGTTGTTTTGATTCAGGTTCTTCCAACTCTTCATGTAGATGATCGTTATTATAATGGTCATTGTCCCCATGTGCAAGTGGGTGTGGTCCAACTCTAGCATTTCACTCATCCTCAGAAAGTGGTGGTTCCACATGAGGTAGCATGATGAATGGTGTTCAACCAAATGGAGCATTTCTTCCCTGAGTACCTGAATAGAATGTATGATCAAGTTAGAAAACCTTTGTTTAATTAAACGAACTATTTTGTACACATTCAAGTTAGAAGACTAAAATAAACTATGTTGTCAAGCTTATTACTAAGCTTGAGGCATAGGAGTGCTAGTAAAAATTGGGCCATTATTCACGAGTGAGTCCTGTCACAAACCCCTCTCTACAGGCCCTCACAAATAGGGACGGTTGTGGGTCTGGCCCTCACAAATGGTCCGTGAAGAGAACTCACTTGACAAATACCAGTGGCCCTCACGAATACAATTGTCACGGACCTACTGACCCTCAAGAATGTTATATTGAGGGACTATTTAGCCTTCATAAATACATTTTTGAGGGACTATTTAGCCTTCATAAATACATTTTTGAGGGACTATTTAGTTCTCATAAATACATTTTTGAGGGACTTGATGGTCCTGGAGAATATATTTTTGAAGGGATAATGCCTTCATGAATATTATTTTTGAGGGGCTATGTGGTCGTCATCAATGCAATTTTGATGGTCAATCTGGACCTTCATCAATATATTTATGAGGGACTACTGTAAATGATTTTGTTATTGATTATTGAATGATTTATTAAATGATAATTAATTGTTACTATAGTGAATATCAAATTTTAAATGAAAACTTTGTATACATAACCTCAAGCAAAATTTTTATACTAATTCACATGACATCATAAGAAGATTCAACACCAAAATGACACATAAACATGTTAAATCACCTAAAACCAAATTTGGTTATTGAAGCAAAATATTATCCATACATTGCGTGCTCAACGTTGATATAAATAAAGAGTACATATGGTTCAAAATTTTGAGATTGATGACAATCAACATATCATGCTAGAAACTCTTAAGATCTATAATGTCTCCATATTCCTTCAAATGGTGTGGTGCTCTTCATCAATTCCAGGCCTCATACGGTTAGGTACTTGAATATTCTTCTCCTAAAAATGACAAATCATTATATTAATAGAATTTAAAGTTTATACATAAATCATAGTACAATAAACAACTTACCCTTATATTTCGGTTTTGGTCTACTCCAAGGTGCATTGTCCGTCAAAATCCATCATTAAAAGTAATTCTACCCTATCAATATAAATACAAAAAGGAATCAAAGTGAGTGCGAAGTAGAGATAAATGTAAGTGAACCAACATAGCAGCAACATGCACCCATAAACAAATAATAATAATTACGCATTAGAAGAAACAATAAAATCTCCAACAAAGTGTTTCCTTTTCCTTCTAGTCACTTCAGATTCTTATGTAATTGGTTGGGTGGGTCTAATTTTGTTCTAACTGATGGGCACAGCAGACTAGTTGATCAATGCCTTAGTCCATGCCTCATACAATTCTTCCTTTTATTTAATATTTATAGATTCAATCCAATATGCTGATACAGTTCAAAACAGCCTTGGTTTTCTGTTTATGTTACTGATCTCATATTATTCTATCCTTTTTTTTAAGTATATATTTTATCTGATAAGCTGATACAGATTAAAACAACGCCTGGTTTTCTGTTTCTGAACCTGTGACTATTTCCCACTCACTTCCAAACACACTAGGCAAAGCAAGAGTAATTTGGTTCATTTTTCTTAAACTGACCTGATATGCCATTCTGTTAACTCCAATGCCAGGCTGAGACTCAAGAAAAGCAAGGAGAATCCAGCACACTAGATATTATCTTGGACCATCTCTCTGATTCGGATCTGCTGTCCCACTCCCACTGCTTTCTATGGGGTGAGTATCCATGTCAACATTCAAATGGATTACCTAATAGGGTGAGTATCTTGTTTCATTATTTAGTCAAAATTTACACCTACAAGTATGTTCTCTCTGATTTCCTACTGCAGCTGTTACTCTAAAATGTGTTGGAGCATCAATGGGTGAAAAACAAATGGGAGAGTAGCTGCGAGCAGCAGCAGCTGCCAGTAGCACAAATAGCAGCAAAGAGCTGTGAGCAGCAGCAAAAAACATGGTGGAAGCTGCGAGCAGCAGCAAAAAAATAGAAATCCTACTCAAATATTATGATTGAATGGACAAATGGGCACATAGTCAAATTATTGGAACACATACATATAATCGATTAACAACTAGTTTGTTCCCACCAATATGATGTGTCATTATTAAAGTATAACCACGAAGCTATAACGACTTAACTGCTTTGTGGCACAATTATTTATATAAACCTACTAAGCGAGAGAAACTTGATAAATAGTTAGTTGACTTCCTTCAATCTTTAAGTTATATATGACCCACTCAAAGAGAAAGAACTGCTCAGTTAATATCGAACAGGTCCCTTCCACCTATAAATGCACAAAAAGACTGGACAGATTGGCACACATATAGGCTGCAAAAACACAAAGAGAGCACATAAATAAGTTTTTGAAACACAATACATGTGTTCAATTAACAACCTGTTAAGAAAGAATCAAAATCATCTTCTATGACATATCATATTCTAAAAAGAGAATGACACATAGTTTGAATGCAAATTTAAGTCAGTGACAAATTCAAGTATTAATACCCTACTAATTGGAAATGACATAACCAACACTGGTTGTGAACATGAATTGTACAACAGAACTCTATAAAAACATAAACATAAAATTTGAACTCTATAAAGTCCATTCACACAAAACAACTAAAAACTTAAAAAATAGAAACTGTAATATGAAACTCTGGATGTCTTGTGACAAATTCAAATATGTCACAGGTAGGAAAAACATATACAATACTGAAATATATCTTAAACACATGAAAAATGTAAAGCCTTCAGTTTTTATAAAATCATGTCATTCAGATCACTAGAAGTTTAATCAAGCACATATTGAATACCTGATTTAAACGTTGAGTTCTTGGTGTGAAAGACACCGATGAAGATGTGGTTGTTGTGTTCTGCATTTGAGGATGACTTTGTCAATTATTACCAGAAGAAGGGCACCAACTTTCAACTGCAACCTTTAATAAAGTGTACATGTTAATATTCTTATGTGTATGAATATTGAACATAATCTATAGCTGTTATGAGGTACCTGTGGCTGAAAGATCCATGGATGTCCATTGCCTTGTATGGAAAGCCTGCCTACTCCATTCTCCCTTGAATTGCCTTGTATGGAATGTCTTCCTACTCCATTCTCCCTTGAATTGCCTTGTATGGAAAGCATGCCTACTCTAGTCTCCCTTGAATTGCTTGAATTGCTTTGTCTAGAAAGTCTTCCTAAGCCATCCCCACTTGAAATATTTTGCCTGGAAAACATGCCTACATCTGCACCATTACTTGTATTGTCTTGTATGTGAAAAGAACCCACATACGACCTATTTGTTCCACTTTGCATGTGTAAGACATCTGTAGTATTCTGATTGGGGTATTCAACTGCACAATGAACATTAATACCACCATCCTATAACAAATACATCAACAATGTCAAAAAAAATTATATATTACATTGACATAGACAATTGAATCTGAGTTACCTGTGATTGATTATACCAAGTCATTATTTGAAAAGACGGAGTTCTTCAATCCATTTACTATTTCTTCAAGTTCCTTAAGTTTATCCTGAAATAGAAAACGAATTACAAACATCGATCTAATAGACTAATTGTAACTAATAGTTCAAGTTTAGTTATAATCCAACATACATCCTTTGCATTGCTTTCCTCAAGAAGCATTTCATATCTTATACGGGCAGCTTTTCCCCTATGTCCTATCTCTTTGTGCCCAATTCCAATACCTTGGATCCTAGCCTTTTTGGAAGGATTTAAAACTTGCAAATAAGCATTACGTGTTAGATTATCAACACTTCTAGGATCTATTTCTTCTTGGTTTGCTACTTGGTTTTCCACAATATGAGAGATTTCAAGCTGTAATTAGAAAGCATCATAAAAGGAAAGCTTAAATTGAGATATCTAAGCATATGTAGCTTTGTAGACATCATAGGAAAGCAAATATCCATTTTCTAACCACTTGTGGGCTTTTGTCATAAACTTTTTCCAAAAATTTGTTAAGAGGCACAACGGGTTGATCTTCACTGACCTACACATGATAGATAACATAATAATTGTCCATGTTATATGTTCAACTCCTACTAATAAAGACAAGTGTCCATTATTAATACCATTTCTACCTAATAACAACTCCATGGCTTTGATCCTGTAGTATGATCCATCACTTTTTTTTCTCTGTTTGCCTTGTTGATCTCGGAAATTTTCTAAACCACAAGAAACATATAATTTGAAAAAGTAGATAGTTATACATGCAAGTTATATGAAACCATTTTACCTTAGACTTCTTAGTTCCCCATTCTTTAACATGATTTTTAAACTGGTCCATATCTATGGAAGCATTTTTCTCAACTTTCTTCATCACCAATTCTTGTTCAATCTTGTACTTTTCATAGTAATCTTTCTTTACATGTGCCCTCCACACTGTTATCCCTCTGCTAATGTGTTCATCAATGTGATTCCATGCATTAGGGTGACTGCCTAAATCGAAGTATTTCTACAAAAACATAGAAAATATTACTTTAGATATAAGAATCATACAATTTGTTGGTCTTTTTATGAAAAAGATTACCTCAATAAATGATTTTCTATCTGCAAAAGCTTGTTCTGGTTGTTCATTCCACTTCAAGTCTAGATGTCATATGTGTGGTTTCCTTGCTAGCATATGACAATAACGATTCAATTTGGCACCATTCTCCCCAATAGCATTTCCTTCATAATCCCATTGGACCTTGTGACGTGGCTTCCCTTGCTTAGGAAGTAGGCTTTGCTCACTTGCAGGCCCACGTCCATACTTCCTATTCTCCTGTTCATCCTCAACATTTTCTTCAACTGTTACACCATTTTCAATATTGTTGGACAGTAGAGTAGGTTCATCCTCACAATTTTCTTCAATTGTGGATGGAGGGACAACAATAGGTTGACTGGGTGTGTTGTTACAACTAGATCTAGTGATTCTTCTTCCTGCCATCCTTCAACTGACAAGAAAAAAAATTAGATTATTAGTGCAGAAATGTCAGTAACAAAAGTAGTAGCTACATTTGAAAAACAAATAAATTGCAGAGAATATGAGACACCAACATATGAATATTCAGCATTTGAAAAACATATAACTTGTAGAGTACCTTGGTTTCATATCCCAAAAAAGAATAATGATGTCCTACTTGCTGGTATATGAAACAAGACTAAATAAATTGCAAAGAATATGCCATATAGTAACAGTTTGCCAAAAAATGCAATACAACATATTCCCCAAGTAAATTATTCTAGACTTGCAAACAAAATAATTTGATGAAAACAGATAGATTAATGAACTAAACATTAGCCCCATCATTCTTTTTTTTAGTTCTATCAACAAACGATCCCTCGATGTCACTCCTCGTCCAAGACACATCACTAGTTACACCACCATCAATAGCTTCAGATTGTAAACCAGTCAAACAATTCTCAATAAGAGGTACTTCAGAATAATCTTTAGGAGGATGTTTTAGCACTTTGCACCAATCAGCATCATTAGGATCCTTCACATAAAAGCATTGCAATGCTTGAGAAGCCAGGATAAATGGTTCCTCCTTTTTTTATCATTGAAGTGTTGATTTGTGTGAACCCATATTCATCAATTCGCAACCCGTTAGAAGTGCTTTCATCATACCAAGAACATCTGAACAACGAAACTTTGATTCCTGGACCATAAGTTAGCTCAATAACCTCCTCTAAGTAGCCATAGTATGTGACTTCAGAATTTATAGGATTTGGATCTCTACCACTTGAATAACTTGAAGTGTCAGCACACAAATACACTCCACTATTTTGTGTAGTACATGTACTTTCAATGTGCTTTGAACGGAAACGATATCCATTGACCGAAAATCCTTCATAAGACATTCCCTCAGCACAAGGGCCTTGGGATAACCATCTCAAATCATCTCTAATACTATTTGGCCTAATCTCTCGCATTTGCATTACTTTCATAAAAAAGTAAAACATTAATGTAATCTACACTAACTTGAACATTAAGAGTGACAGAAATATTTATGTTTGAGACTTACATGCTCTTTCAACCACTTAGAAAACTCCTTTGCATGTTTTGTTACTAGGGTCCGTGGGGCAATGTTGGGTTCCATATCTTGAAGAATACACATGTGTTCACTGCTTTATAAGAAGTGTCTAAATTAATGTACAAGAAATATACAAATATCAGCACGAATTTTAGGACGTAATTAAATCTTACCTTCTGTAAACATCCAATTCCTCTTTATTGAAAAGGACATAACGATGGGCTTGTTCCAAAGTGTGGATGTCGAAATTTCTTGACACTCCAACTCTAATTGGAGATCCATCAACATTATGAGGAGTGTTGTTCAGTTTTGTCTCAAAATTATGCAAGTACCTAGCACAAAATGTCAAACTTTCTTCAGCTAAATAGCCACTAACAATACAACCAGCCGGTTTAGCTTTGTTTCTTACATACTTCTTCAATTTCTTGTTCCAATTCTTTGAATTCCTCCACATCAATAATGTTAGAGCAAAGCTTGTTGAAAAATGAGCACAAATTAGCAATAGGCTTGTACACATCTAAGCTTATGCAATGTCTCAAGGCAACAGGTAGAAGTTGATGCATAAGAACATGGCAATCATGACTTTTCATCCCAACAAGTTTTCTATCAGATTTGCTAACACACCTAGATATGTTACAAGAATAGCCATCATGAACTTTCAACTTTTCTAACACAGATAGTAACTTATCTTTCTACGCATTAGTCATGGTGTAAGATGCTGGAGGCAAGTAATAGCAGCCACCTGCATCTACTGGCCATAAATCTCTTCGAATGTGCATTTTCTTCATATCTTGACGAGCTTGTAAGTTGTCTTTACTTTTCTTAGAATCACCCAATAATGTGTTTAAAATATTCTCGCACACATTGTTTTCTATGTGCATCACATCTAGATTGTGTCTAACAGATAAATACTTCCAATAAGGTAGCTGAAAAAAGATGCTTATCTTATTCCAACCAGGAGGTAATGGTTGAATTTGATCTCCAAGCCTCTTGTGCTTATTCATTTTTCCAAATGTGATATTTTCATATCCATCAAATTGCCTCAGTATATCTTCTCTAGATAGTGGCTTAGGTGGAAGTCGAAAATCTTTTTCACCATCAAATTTTTTCCTATCACGTCTGTATGGATGATTCATTGGAAGAAAACGTCGATGGAAACCATAGCATTGCTTTTTCCCATACTGTAACCATTTTGATACATTCTCCACATTACAACAAGGACATCCCAAATCTTTCTTACCTTTAGTGCTCCAACCAGATAAGTCACCATATGCTGGGAAATCATTAATGGTCCATAACATCATTTCCCACATAGTGAAGTTCCTTTTGCTATATGCATCATAAACTTTGACTCCAAGCTCCCAAAGTAGTTTCAACTCCTCAATTAATGGCTCTAAGTATACATCAAGGTCATTGCCAACCATATGTGGACCTGGGATTAATAGGGACATCATAATAAATTGTTCTTTCATAAGAAGCCAAGGCGGAAGATTGAGAGGTGTCACCAACACAGGCCAGATGCTATGTGATGCACTCATATTGCCAAATGCATTAAATACATCTGTTGCTAATGCCAATCTAATATTGCGTGGTTCAGCAGCAAAGTCTGGATACCTGGCATCAATAGACAACCATTCTGGTGTGTCTGAAGGATGATGAATACGACCATTCTTGCCTTTTACTTCTGATGGCCAAATCATATCTTTAGCAATAGATGAAGACATATAGAGCCTCTCTAACCGAGGTATCAAAGGGAAGTGATACATGAACTTAGAAGATACCTTCTTTCCCTTTGTTTTGTATTGCTCTTCATTCCATCTTGAAGCATTACAAGTATCACAATTTTCTTTTGAAGTTGCATCTTTGCGAAAAAGCATGCAATTATTTGTACATACATTTATAGTAGAATGATCAAGTCGTAAATCCTTCATGATCGCATTTTCTTCATAGTACGTCTCCGGGAATAGACAATTTTCTGCTAGAAATCCTGAAATAATCAACTGTAACAACTTTGTGAAAGAATCATTGGACCATCCAGATTCCTCCTTCAGAAATAGAAAGGCAACCAAATACTATAGCTTAGAATGACTTGTGCAACCTATATAGAGTGGTTGATCCGCCTCTTTTAGTAGCTTGTAAAATCTTTGTGCATCTACATTTGCAGGTTCCTCTGTAGCTTCAGTAGAGTGGTCATTTGTTGTGTCACCCATACCAAACAAATCCTCCAGCATCTGATGCATATTGTCGGTGCTAGGCATGTTTGGTGCCACAACAGGATTGCTCCTACCAATCACCTCCCCATGAAACGTCCAAACATCATATCTATGCACAAATCCTTTTTGTAATACATGTGAGAATACCTCCTCCTCTGTTTTAAGGTATCTGTTCAAACATACCTTGCAAGGACATATTAATTTCCCCTGTCTAGTTGGTCTCTGATGGATAAGAGCAAACTCAATGAACTTTCGTAACCCTGCCTTGAATACATCACTTCACACTCTATTCCCAATATACATCCAACTCCGATCTATTAGAAAATCCATCTACATGAAGGAAAATATATAATAAGTTAAGCACACATTACAAGAAATGTATATATATATGCAATTCAAATAGTATATTGAGTATATTCCTTTCAGTCTAGATATATGCAATTCAAATAGTATATTGATTGTTATACCTCCAACCATAGATACCTTATTTTATTTGTATCCACACTAATTTGGAAGAAAAATATGTGGTAGAAAATACATAATAATATGTCCTATAGTATTTGAACTATCCCCTTCTCTTACATATTAATTTGTCTTATCATATTATATTTTTTCTCTTGTCCTCCCTTTTCCATCATTACTCTCCTACCACAGACCAATTGATTGGTTAGTTGTAAAGGAGTTATTGGGGGACACCTAGGGGGATGAAGAAGAGATCAGGAAGCTTTAACAAATACATGCAAACAGCAACAGCTGTTTGAGATGTAGTCATGTAGGAGCAAGAATAAGTAAGAAAAAGTAGAAGAAAACTTGCAAATAGAAGTGGTACTAGTAGTCTAGTAGACATGCGAGCAGGAGATGCAAGTAAGAATCTAAATTTATGATATGAGTAACAAGGAAATAGCAATAAGAGGGGACATAGAAGTAACAAAAACTTAGATATAATAGCAGGAACAGGAAATGAAGGAGAAATTGCAAAAAAAGAAAAGAAAAGAAGCTAGAATAGGAGACACAAGAGGAAATAGAAAAAAATCAAAGAAACAGTAGTATAAAAGGACTGATTTTTTTGCAACAATTGCAGCAAAAGGGGGTCGAATATACAACATGAAAAAGGAAAAAGAGAAAAGGGGAGGGAAGGGAGAAGACATACATGAAGTCTATCAATATACAACAAGCAAAAAAAGAGGCAGAAGAAACATCCTTCAAGAAAAATCCTTCAAGAAATGCAATAGCATAGGTACCCACCTAATGAATAATAGTTCACAGATCCATCCATCCCAAACAGAGAGACTATATAACAGGGCCAAGAGACAATCCAATCACAAAATCTTCAAGAACATAGAAAATCAAGACATCACTTCATATCACAAGATCACCAAAAGGATTCAAAAAGTAGACCCAACATCTCCCTTAGGCAACAACAACCTGATCTTAGACAAGACAGTATACCTTAAATTGTTTATATCATGAGTCCAATCTTCAAAAATCACTTTATTTCAATATCACCAGATATAGTACAAAATACAAATGCATTAATAAAAGGAACTTTTGCTCACATGTCTCAACATATCCTCGATGACAGGGGAATCCTATCAATGAGTTTACACTCAACAGCCTTACCCCAATGAAATCAGCTACATGGCAATTAAAGAATAAATGAATGATAAATTCATTAGAACTTCTACACAGCAAACATATAGAAGTATAGAAAAACCCTCTTTTTTTAGGTTGTTCATCACTGAGATGTTGTTTCTAGCAATCTTTCGTAATAGGATTTTAAATTCAGATGTATGATCATCTGAATTAAATACCAAGAAAGTTGACCATAGATATCAATATTTTAGATAGAATCCTTAAGAAGGTATTTATCATGGATCAATTTGATCCATAGACTACCTTTCTTTGAAGCTCCAATGGAAACTAAAATGATATGTAAATAAGTTTGGTATCTTTAAAAATCAAATGATGGACATAGAAGCACTAAAGCATGGGCATAAATAATGATGGTAACTTCTGGTTCACTTGTATGATATGTATCATTATAAGTTAGTAGCATACCATCTTTGTGCACACTTAGCATCAATTGAATGTCTGTCATGCCCATGGAAAGCTTCAGACATGCATTCAACAAAAGGTCTGCTCTGGTTGAGAAGTCTAGGCAGAAGCCTCAAGAAAGAATGGGTGTTCTTAGTAATGTGGGTTCCTCCTTGTTCCCTTTATTGTTAAAACAACATTTGTATATTTGTCTTTTTTCCTTTACCCCCTCCATCTAAAATAATACCCTTTCTTTAACATGTGGTTGTGATGCAGGCCCTAAAAGCCAATAACTATGGTAATGATCCTCTGCTAACTGCTGCTCTGTACCTAGAGATTAATTAAAGGCCGACTGCCCAGGGCTCCCATGGGACACATCCATTCCTAATATAAAAGTTGTCTCTTAGGAGATCTTTGGCATGGATGGAAGATGCTCAGTTGTGGTGAACTTCTCTACATGCTTATTCAGTATCTCATTCGTTGTGGTAACATTAAGTGCGTTGTCAGTAAATTTTTTTTATGTATTTCATTTAACTAATTTAAACAAAATACATTAAAACATTTTACTTACAATGCCCTTCATGTTTCCACAGCGAATAAGATCCTGAATTGCGCAGAGAAGTTCACCACAGCTGAGCATCCTCCATCAATGCCAAAGATCTCCAAAGTGCCAACTATTATACTAGGAATGGATGTGTCCCATGGAAGCCCTGGGCAGTCAGCCTTTAATTAATCTCCAAGTACAAAGCTGCAGTTAGCAGAGGATCATTACCATAGTTATTGGCTTTTAGGTCCTGCATCACAACCACATGTTATAGAAAGGGTATTATTTTAGATGGATGGGGTAAAGGAAAAAAGACATATATACAAATGTTGTTTTAACAATTACAGGAACAAGGAGGAACCCACATTACTAAGAACACCCATTCTTTCTTGAGGCTTCTGCCTAGACTTCTCAAACAGAGCAGACCTCTGAAATGTTGACAATGACTTAGTGTGCCTCTGCAAATTGCAAAAACACCAGGCTATATTATACTTAGTACCAAAAACAAAACATTAAAAAACAACACAGTGAGAAAACAGAACAGCACTCGTACAAGTTGGCAACGGTTTGGTAATGAATGTAATAAGAAATCATAATTGGATTTATGTTCCTACAGACAGAGACTGATAAGGAAAACCAATCACCAGAGTCTGCATTGTAGTTGCTCTCTTAGCTACATCCTACTATTCAACTTCTTTAGGATCCTAAATTAAATATTAACTTCACAATAATAATACATATATTAAGGCTTAATTGTCATTAATGAAGTACCATTACTTATTTGGCTTAAGAATCATAGACGCAATTAACATGTCTTAAATCATTCTTTTCTAAAAAAAAACCTATATCCGAATTGAATGTAGACCTGCAAAGTTGTGACATATGAGGTTCCATCATATCTTACAATAGTTAGAAAAGAAACACACATGAACCTATAAATTGATATTAAAAAATCATAGGGCTTTTATTTAGCCATATAGGCTATTCGTGGATACAAGTACTCCTCAAAATATAAGAACACAAAGAATATTCAATTTAAGTAAAGTTACATGCTCTTCATCATCTTGATTATTCCCGATTATATAAAAATATTGCTAACCATGTTAGCTTCAATACATTAAATTTATATGAGACAATATATAAGTTAGAGTGGATCCTCCTTGAGCATAGATTGTTGCATGCATATATATTGCAAAACCATGTTGTTACAAGTCAACAACTAGAAGTTGAGTCATAATTTTAACCAATAAAAAGATAGGTTTCAGAACTATCATTAAAAGAAACCAGCAAAACCAGATATCAAAATCAATGCTCTTGAGTTATGCCACACACAATGATTGTGTGAAGTGAGAACTGAGTTGTGAAGGCTTGATAAGCATATCCATGATACCCACCATGATAGGGTGACTATAATTCTTGTACAAATGACTTCTAAATTAGGAACCATGATATCATCCTTAAGAATCCATGTAAGTAAAAAACTATTTCCCAATACAAGAAAAATGGATACTGAGCATGGACTCTAGTTGAGTCCTCATGAAGACTTAAAACTAATACTTAATGAAAATAGGATTCTGATCAAGAGTGACCTAGATGAATATGTCTATCATCTGGGAGGGGAAAGTAAATTGACCAAGAATTGGGATAACGATGAGAAGCAGGGATAATCAATGAAGAAAAAAAAAATTTATGTGCCAATTGTTAAAATGAAAATTTGAGTATTCTGAGACTTTTAAGGTAGAACCATCTTCTTTTTCTAGTTTTTAGTAAGAGAATTGCAGGAGTTTTTAGCAACCCCCATGGAGGCTTTCGTCTCCATCGACACTACCTGACGCCTTACAGTCTGACTCCAAAATAGTCGGACCTAGATTGGATCTTTGAGGCAAAATCTCAAACACCTTACATGCATCTTCCACCACCAGGAACTTCTCCCCCTCCCTGTCGGAACCCCCTGCCACCTGATTAGAGCAGTAGGCTTCTCCAAGCCCTGAATCTCACCTTGCCCCTCTGAGCGACACCCATCTAGGATGCCCACCCCCGCATCACTACCATCCCCACCTGTAATAGAAGAACGGGGAGGGGACATGCCTGTCTCACAAACCTCCATGGCAGCACACACCTTAGGCGTCCGCCCGCCATCGTTGGACCATCCAGATCAGGGGGTGAAGGGAGGAGAGTAAGGAAGGAGAAAGATGTTGGAACCTACCTTATTCAGCTGCGATCGCCGTCCAAGCCAAGACCACGGCCGTCCAAGCAAAGAATACGATCAATCCTCGGGCTGCGGCGAAGTAGGACCTAGCGCGACATGGATGATGGCGGCAACCGATTCCTTATGGCGACACCGAGAGAGCAGATAGCGCAGCGAGCACAGAACTGGAGCGGGAGGGACGCAGCGAGTGTAGGGCGCCGACAGGTTGTTTGTGGGGGTTTTGGGAAAGTTGTGGAGGGAAACTATGACCCGTATGGTGGGAAAGAATTTTTCATGGAATGGGGGAGTGAAAAATGAAATCGTGAGGGATTAGTGTCCCTCAAAAAGGTCTACTTACATTAAAAACATGCTTGAGGGATTCAATCTCGTATTTCAGGGACAAGTCCTCACAAATAGACTTTATTATTCAGGGTTCTTGGTTCTTCATAAATGTTCTTGAATAATAGCCTAATTTTTTGTAGTGGTAGTTAGTGGATTCGGGTTCGTTAACAGTACCATTTTGCCTCGTCCCCGGCAATGGTGCCAAAAAGTTGACAGTCCTAAATCGTGCGTCAAAAAGGAGAAGATTTGAAGTAGTCAGACTTTTATATAACCCGACTCTTAGGCCCCCGCAATGATAACGGGGTCCGAAGTAGCGATCGGGGTCGAACCACAGGGACAAGAGTGGTCGTGCTAAGAACACGGAATCAACACTCTACACTACAGTAAAGAAGGGTAAGAAAATGTTCCCAAGGGAACAGTAGATCAAGAACAGTAAGCGACAGAATAAAAAGAAGAAAAATGCTATAATAAAGCATTATAAAGAAAAAGCTATATCCAACTCTAGTTACGAGGAAGATTTAAGGTTTTGGCATTTCATCAATTTTTAGGAGTTTTGTGCAACGGAACTTTAGGATTTAACACTATTGTCTAGGTAAGGAATTAAGGAAGAAAACTTAGGCATAACAAGCGGCAGCAGAAAACATCCAGTACCCCTTCTCTCAAAGAGGGTACCTCCAACTAAGCACCAACACCCTCTCTCAAGAGTAGCGGCCTTGGGTTGGAGTGGAAAGATAACTGAAGCAACTCTGACCCCGGGTACTCTCGTACTCCCTTATCGGACCAAACGCTAGAGTTACAACACCTATCTCGAGGGAGTTGCAACGGGAAACACGATTTGATAGCTAGTCAAAACATGATCCAAGCATATAAGCTAGTGTTCAGATGCTAAAAAAGGAAATTATCCAACAAAAGGGACCAAACACAAAGCAATATGTATTAAATCTCCACTAATTCCATCAGCATAAGTATTGTATAAAGGGTTCAATTACATTGCGTAATAAATGAAAGTAAATGACTTAAAAAGGGAAGATAAGTATCACCTCCTTGATATAGGAGGGTGACATACAACAACAGATCCCTAAGGTATCTCCAACTTGATACCGAGCGGGAGCTATGGCCGACATGCCCATGTCGGGTGACATGCCATGATGGGAAAGCATATTGGTCATGGCACCCTACCCGATACGGTCAAGGTCAGGGTACCACCCTCTCGTGCATCACACCATGACGGGTGTTCCGTATTGGGTATGATATCATGTCGGGTTAGAGATGACTTAGGTTATCGGGTTCCTTGTATCGGGTGTAGGGGTGAGCCATATCGGGCAAGAGCCCATCTAGGAACCCGACACATCAGGTGGTTGTCGTGGTCGTATGTGGCAGTTGCGGCTACCGGGGCAGGTTCTAAGTGAACCACTCCCGCCCCTCTCGGGTAGGGGGTTTGCTCATCTACTATCACCCGACACACCCTTAGAATGCATCACACTAGCCTCCAAATCTTTCTAAGGTTAGCCTTTGCTAGGGTTTCGACCCGTCCCATCGGAGTCATGTATCTGCTATTTATAGGTAGTTGTTGGAAGGAGTTGCGATTCTTTGGGCACCACGTGTCATCCATCGGATCCATCAACACGGGTTCGGGGATGATCGTCATATGTGTCGCCTGGCACAGTGGGGGCCGGGTTGCAAGCGTGTCAGGTGGTCGTGACAGGTGGGCACCTACCGCGGGGTGGCTCGTATCGTGTGACACACAACATCAGGAGAGTAGTCGTGGCGGGTACAGCTCCCTGTCGGGTAAGCGGCTTATCGCCCGACGGAGTCTTCTTGCGTGACACACCCGTGTCGTGATGGGTAATGAGTGTGTCGGCCTACTATTCGCGGGTTCGGGGATGATCGTCATGCGTGTCGCCTGGCACAATGGGGCCCGGGTTGCAAGCGTGTCGGGTAGTCATGACGGGTGGGCGCCTACCGGTGGCTAGCTCGTATCGCGTGACACACAACATCAGGAGAGTAGTTGTGGCGGGTACATCTCCCCGTCGGGTAAGCAGTGTATCGCCCGACAGAGTCTTCTTACGTGACACACCCGTGTCGCGATGGGTAATGAGTGTGTCGGCCTACTAATAGGAGGGTCGATGCACGTAAACGCCGTTCATGGGCCGGGATAGGCCTTTTTGGTGGAAATATAAGGAAAAACTCTGGAAAAGAATGAAAAAATTGGTCAGAGCATAGCAGAGTTTAGTTTTGTTCAAAACATAACCAAATTTATAGGAAAAATAGTTTAGAGTGCAGTTTTGTCAACAAAATATAGGCCATAAATAACCCCAAAAAGGGTGTTATCAATTACACAGCCAGGCAGTGGACTCTAACCACTCCTTATTATAGGCTTCATGCCTCTGCCAGGCATTGGATTTTAACCAATCCTGATTACACAGCCAGACAGTGGACTCTAACCACTCCTGATTACAGGATTCATGCCTCTGGCATGTATTGGATTTTAATCAATCTTGATTACACAGCCAGGAAGTGGACTCTAACCACTCCTGATTACAAGCTTCATGCCTCTACCAGGTATTGGATTTTAACCAATCCTGATTACACAGCCAGGCAGTGGACTCTAACCACTCCTGATTACAGGCTTCATGCCTCTGCCAGGTATTGGATTTTAACCAATCCTGATTACACATCTAGGAAGTGGACTCTAACCACTCCTGATTACGAGCTTCATGCCTCTTCCAGGTATTAGATTTTAACCAATCTTGATTACACAACCAGGCAGTGGACTCTAACCACTCCTGATTACAGGCTTCACGCCATCATACTTAATCACCTTCTTTATGTTATAAAGTATTCCTCTTTTCCCCTTTCAGCATATTCAAAAACATGTAAGATCATAATTTCATTATTATTGTTGTATCCATTATTATTATTACTATGTTACTAAGTTTCCATTTCCCCATTTAATTGAACATTGTAATTGCTTTCATGAAACTTTTATAAACATCTTGTTACCTCTCACTAGTCAACAACCATCTACATGGCTCACAAAGCCCATTAAACATCTTTTCTAAGATATTGATTTCATCATACTTTATTATCTTGGCTTACCCCTTTCTCGAGGTATGTTAGCCTACCTTTATTAAAGTGCATTGCATCTTAATGTATTAATTATCATAACACACTTCATGTTTTACTCATCCAAGTATATTGGATTTAGGGTGCATCAATGTGTATGAACTTTGAGGTGTTGAATGTGATATCTATCACATCCTAATGTTCCACTTCTCTCATCAACTTGATCTTACTTGAGTTCATCAACTTATCTTGTATTAGGGTAATTATCATCCTAATACTCTATGCACTAGTTCATAACATACCATGTAATGTATTTGTCATAAGTCACTCATTTGACTTATTCAACCATTATTGATATAAGATTATCCATTGTCAGGAATAGGGTTTACCTTCTATATCAATTACGAATTTGCATAACATCACCTTATGCTAGGATTTCACATCACATCACCCTGTATTAGGGTTTCACCTAACATCAACCTATATTAGGGTTTCTCATGGCATCACCCTATATTAAGGTTTCACATGGCATCACCCTATGTTAGGATTCACATCACATCACCCTGTATTAGGGTATTACATCACACTACCTTGTATTAGGGTTAGGGTATACTATTCACATCAAATTGGGGTTTATCATTAAAATCCCCTGAATTAGGGTTTCTCATGTCATTTCCCTAAATTAGGTTTACACCATCACCCTAGGTTACGATTGCACATAGAATGCCGTAAATTAGGGTTAGGGCTCATTAACCTCCTCAATTAGTGTTTCATGATCTATTTATCAAGGATCATACCCTAATTACATATTTTATTCATTTTGAGTATGCGGAGGCTTGGTTACTACATGATTATAATACATGTATGAATTTCTCTCTCTCTCTCATCCTCTTTAGGATGTTAATCACTCAAATCTTGATTAGATTGAATCAATCTTGAATGAAAGGTTAGCATAGTGTATTAAGTCATTGCTTCCATAAGCATCAAAGGTTAACCCCTCTAAGGGTACCAATCATCTAAGTACTTTAGGAATTAAACCATTGTACTTATCTTTGATAATCATCATTATCAATCATAGGATCAACTGATCTTTCATCACCTTAAGTCTCCAATCAATTCTATATATATATTGAACCTTCAATCGGTTTTGACCTTCCAAACCTCCAAACGGTTTTGGATTTAGTTGCCCTCCAAACAGTTTTGAAACTATTTGGGCATCTAGGGATGAGATCGTTTTCCCTCCAAATGGTTTTGACACCTTTTGGGAATTCAACCCTAAAGACCGTTTGAACAAATTATCTTTGAAACCAAATAGACAACAAATTTTGAATTTGATTGGATGTGGAAACCGATTGGATGTGAAATCGATTGGATATTCAAACGGTCTTGAAACCATTTGAAACAATTTTGAAAGTGTTTGATTCCAAATGTTTTCAATACCATTTGGACTCAAATGGTCTCATGATAATTTGGTCCAAATTATCTTGAAACCGAATGGACCATCTAGGGTTTCTTGCAATCATTCAATTAGGGTTTCAGTTATTCAACCCAATTAGGGTTTGTCTTCAATGTATCCTTCATACTTGAAACTTTTATAATCAATTTAAATGAAAACCATGGATCAACATCCACCCACATCATCACTTGAACTCCAAACGGTCTGAGCCTGTTTGATCCTAAACGGTCTTGAGACCGTTTGGTTTCAAACAATCTTGAGACCGTTTGGTCTCAAGTCATAGAAACTATTTGCACTAGATCTTTGTTAAGGTGTCTTCTTAGGATGATGTCATCATCATCAACCTCCGATCCTTCAAAAACTACTGCCCTAATTATGGTAATTGCATCAATTGATCAAGGAATTTTAACAAGAACAAAATGATCTGCAAGTTATGAAGAATTTAATGCAATAACATCATTTAAGGGTTTAAGTTATATAACCCACCTCCAAAGAAGCTTCAAAGCTTCAAGATCCACATATTAAATGGTGAAATCAACTCCTTCAACTATCCAAAGCTCGTCCTGAAGTCTTAGAGTGAAAAAGATTGGCTAGGATTGAAGATTGATTGAAGAAAAGAAAAAATCAAGCATTGATTTCTTCTTTCCACCATGAAATCAAGGTGAAAGAGGACCATGGAGTTTACCTACAGGTTGGGGATCGTTCTCCTCCTGATCCTAAGCTCCCTCGGTCATTTTGCAAGCAAAGAGTGAAAGTGGCTTCGAAATAACCCTTTCAAGTTATGGATATGTGAGTATATATGTGTATTATTGAATTTCTTTTTAAGAGAGAGAATGTAGGGGATAATTCCTCCATTTCTTTGCCACTTTCCTCCGCTTCTTCCTTACATACGAAGCCTCCTTCCTTGCCTTTCATTCCCTTCAATTATCCATGATTTAAAAGAAAGCAAATTACACACCTTAACCATTATAATAATAATATCCAAAATTGAGTGGATATTACTTTTCTTTTAACTAATGTGAGTGGGCTCTCCACGTACTTGGATATATTTGAGTGCCTTAGCAAGGCTCAAGGACGTCCAATCTTAAGAAAATTTAACCATCTCGTTTTTGGTTGAAGGCACTTCAGTTAACATATTTATTTTTGCATTAATTTGAAGTAAAGTTCCATTTATGCTTAAATCCTGATTATTTTAATATCAAGATTCTCTCTCTTCCAAAATGATTCAAATGAGGTGCCCCTCTCATTTTATTTTCTCTACATGATGCCAAGAAACATGAAGGATTATCTAGAGCTGGTATTTTGCATATTGAACCCTAGTTTTTGGGTAAATTGCACATTACATCAAAACTAGGTTTTAATGCACAAAGATTGCTCAGCAAGCTCTATCTTGGTGCTCGATCTTGTGGAAGCCATACCACAACATAATTTTCATTCTTATTATGCTTCAACACTTGAGGAACATTTTAACATGTAATATTTGCAAGTTAACCCCTCAACATGGGTAATTTGCACTTTAGTCCAAAATAAGCAAAACATTATTTCACTATTATTTAAAAAGGACTAAAATTGAAACATAAGTTCCTCTTGAGCCTTAATTACTTTTCAAGAGATAAGATCAAGTATATAATTAACTTTATTAAGCAAAACATCTAGGGTTAAGGCATAACCCAGGTCAGGGATATTACAATCTCATTCTCTGGAAGTGTCGGAGATGACTACATGGACCATTTGAAGAGGTTCAAAGCTCTTTGCAGGTTGGTACCACAAGATGTAACAACCATGGACGCAGTCATGCTCAGACTCTTCAACTTCACCTTGTCTGGAAGAGCACTAACTTGGTACAATTCTTTGGATGGGGAGCCAATCACCACTTGGGCTCCCTTGGAAGAGATGTTCTTGGAGAAATTCTTCCCCCCTTCACTAACCTACCAAATCAGAGGACAAATCAACCAATTCCTTCGACTACTAGGAGAGTCACTGGCTGATACTTGGGAAAGATTCACGGAACTCTTTAGTAAATGCCCTCACCATGGAATCTTGCAAAATAAGCTCATAGAAACTTTTTATAGGGGATTAAGTGATGAAATTAAGAAGTTCTTAGATTCCTCATCTGGAGGAAACTTTATGAGACTGAACTACGAAGATGCCTGGAGGATCGTCACTCTTAGAGCAGAAAATGAATCAAATTGGGGCAGCGCGACCACAGGACGAGTTCTAAAGGTTTGTAAAGCTAAAGAATATATGGAAATGAAAGCCATAGCTGAAGCTTTGAAAACCATAGCCAACAAACAACAAGCCCTCGAAGCATCATTTGGGGAGTATGTCAGAAAGAAGAACCCCCAACAAGCTAAAGCAGCTATAGGAACTTGTGAGGCTTGTCATGCATCTGATCATCCCACATTGTCATGTGGTCTCCTATACAATGTAATGATGGATTTGCAACTACCTCAACTACAATATGAGCCGATCATTGAACACCCTGAGGATTAGATGCCAAAATAAGTAAATTGCATCCATTCCATACCAGGACAAACTTACTACAATCCAAATCAACTGAGAAACCATCTCTGGTTTCAATATGGAAATCCTGCGGGGATTGCTAACCCGTAACATCAAACACAAGGTGGATCTTCCAACAGACTACCACACAGATTTCAAAGCAACTACAACCAAAATTAAGGGAATTCTAGAAACAATTTTCACAAATCCAACTACCCAAGAAATCTCTTTGCATACTACCAATATACTCACCCTCCGATACACTTGCAATTACAACAAACTCAGCTGCAACAGCTGTTACAACCACACCTCCCGATGACCCCCAATTAAGGGAGACCGAGAGGTTGAAGCCGCACCCATAACTTCTGGATCAAAGGTTCGGCAATTAACCAAGAATAATTATCAAATTTTAACAGACTATACTTAAAAGCTGTATGAAAATAAATTTTTGCATACCTTTTTGAAAACTTGGATCTCTAAACTTCTATCCACTTAAGGATTCTACTCTAACTAATCCTCCTTGTATTTTTCTTCATGTATTTCACAATATGACAATTTACTATTTGTCCTTTTGGCTTGTTCCTAAAACATTGACAAACAAAACGTCGGTCAGCCGAAGCTGGTATGTGGGGGAAAAAATAATTATGTAAATATGTTAACAGTGTAATCATTCAATTAATCATTTAACAACCAAGATAACATTTTAGATATAACTGCGTGATCCAAGAGTACCCTATCCTCTATGTTGTCCCCATTAAACCCCTCATGATCCACCTATAGGTGAACAAATTTCTAGGGTTGTCACATGGCACTACTCGCAAGTAGCCCACTCCTTAACTCATGGCAGGCTAATGAGTCTCATGGCACTACACGTAGGTAGCCTAGTTTCTAACACTCAGTAACCTAGAACATGCTCTAGGATTTCCCCTTTTTTTAGCCTTTTCAAAGCAATAGAGGTGGACCCGGATCTAGTCAGTTATATACACACATTTATAGTGATAATCATAGTCACTTTATAGATGCATTAAATAAATAAACATCCAATAGTTATTTTCAAGCAACCGATTAAAACTTCGGGAATCGCTGTGAAACTAGAGTGATTATTCATAAGCGTAACTACATACCTGATTTAATGAGTCATGCAGATTATTCAACATATACTTCATGTATATACAATCAAGCCAATCAACAGATCCAAGCAAGTAATTCAATCATCACATAATTCCTGAAAAGAATATGTACTCTATTTATTACACACTTTATCAAGAATCTACTTTATTGACTAGGATTCTCTTTCCAGGGTTTCTAATCCGCATTAAGGTTTCATTAATATTCATTAGGGTTTCTTATATCAATTCCTCAAACTTTATCCATTTTAGGTCAACAAACCCTAAAATACTCTTTTCCATTTATATGAACATTAATTGCTCAACTATTCATTTTAATAGTCTTTTATACCCAAATTGACTTAGGATCATCATATCCCTATTTATTCATGGATTTGAACAATCAAAACAATTAAAAGACATATTCACCTAAATTAGGGTTTTCAAGCTCATTAATGCACAATCATGCACGAAACCCTAAATTAAGCCAATTATATAAAAAGAACATCTTTTTAGATCCTATTTTCACTTTTATTAACAATAGGTTAATATCAGCTTGAATTATCCAAATAACGTCATTAAGTCCATCTATCATCAAATCTAAGGGTATTTCCTTAATTAAATCATTATAGATGATAACTTTATGTCCTTTTCAAATTTCAAGCATATTTACGCACATAAACTCTAAATTAGACTAATCATGTGCAAAGTTCTTCCTTTTTGAACATATTGTACCTTTTTTACATTTAACAAGTTAACATCAACTCTAATGATCCATTAAACCCTATTAAACACTTTATTCATTTCAAAATAGGGTTTCTTAATCTTTAATTCATTAAAGATGATAATTTACACTACATTTCGAGCTATGATCAGATTCATGCTATCACACTATTTTTATTGGATTCCTCTCGTTCTCCTGATCAAAATTCATATATAACTTGTTTTAATCTGAGTTCCCTAGAATTTATTATGATTTTAACAAACAAATGTACCTCTCGGCCAATCAGATGGCGCCACGTCGTCCTTTTCCATGCAACACAGCTTGCTTGGAAACATAACAGATTGATCATTATGCCCCCCACTTAAGTTCCTTCTTATTTAGCCCACAGAGGGGCATTTTTGTCCAATCTTCATTTGGTCATCTTCTTCCTCCAGCAGGTGCGACGCAAACGCCCTAGGCATCGTTCTGTAGCTCGTACGCGGGCTCTCTCCCTCTCCATGGGCCGCGATGGCTGCCGCCGACTTCTCCCTTGGCTTCGTCGCCCTCCGACACCCTTGGGGCGCCAATCAGATCACATCCAGCGGGACTGGTTTGGGTTGGGGAAGAGCCGCAACCAACTGCTGTGTTGCAGCTGTGCGGCTGCTGTTGTAGATGATCGCGGGTGGTAGGAGGCTGGGAAGGACGGCCAACCTTCTGCGATTGGTCATGGATGTTGCTTGCTTCAAACCAAACCATAAACACCCCCCGGTACTCCAAGGATAGAACCTTACCCTCAAGGCTAGGGTTTTGACGAAGAAGATGGAGAAGAGAGAGATATAGCTGCATGGAAGTCCTCTGGATTTGCCCCCAAGTCTTACCCCTTATATAGGGGAAGTCAACGAAGCCCTAAAATGACTTTCCTTAAAGAAACAAAGTCCCTCTTCTAATAGGAATCGTTTTCCTTCAAAGAGAAGCAATTCGTCTCTCTCTTCTTTATCCTTGGTTTTTCTCTATTATATGGATATTAGGAATTCGAAATTCACCTTCTCTTATTCACTTTATGTTTGCTTTTTAATTCTTTGGCACGAATTTCTATCTTCTTTTAATAGAAATCACTTCCTTTTCCATAATGCCACCAAAAAATTAATAATGTATCATATTATCTTTTATTTTGCAAATTTTGGTATTTTCTCTTTCTTTCCTCTTTATTGGGACTCCTTGGATCCCAAGACACTCCATTATTTCGAAATTCTTTTTATTGGATACTTATTATTCTTCTAGATGCATCTTTATGCATTATTTCACATTATCTTGTTTATTTCTCATTAAAATACCTCTTTTTGAGGATTTCTCTTTATTTCTCTTTTATTTTCCTCATTGGCATTCCTTTTAATATTATCAACCTTATGGATACGAAATTTCACCAAGAAATCTCATTTATTCCTCTTTCCACTCATTTTCCACATTTTAACATTATTTTCAATTTCTTTCTTAATAAAGAAATACTTAATTGGTCTTTTATTTTCTTGTTGCAATCTTTATGCAACTTTGGACTCCTTGGAACCCAAGGAACCCAAGAGGCACGAAATCCATCATTGGATTACATCATTTTGCCTTCAAGAGGTTTCTACCTCTTCCTTTTCTCAAATATTCAATTATTCAATTACTAATTGAATTTTCTTTGTTAGTTGGGCCCAATAGCCAATAAAGCCCACAACACAGACATCAAGGCTATTGTAAAAAAAATCCATGTATTTAAAACAAATTATACCATTCTTTGTTCAATTATTTTTAATATGAGAAATTACATTTCTCACCAGATGAACCCAAAAATTGGGGTTGTAATATCCTTCCCCTCTTATAGGAATTTTGTCCTCAAAATTCTATCAAGCAAACAAACAATTCAGGATAAGACTTTTCCATGTCCATCTTTGGCCCCTATGTGGCTTTACCATACTCATGGCATCTCCAAAGAACCTTTTTCATCACATATTCTTTTCTTTGAGTTCTTTCATCCTGGCGTCTATACACTGCATAGGTGGACTCAAGCCATTTCAGCCTCCCTTGGGGCTCACTAGGTTCATTGCTCGGCACATGGTCGGGGCACCTCACATAGTGCTCTAAATTGGACACATGGAACTCATCACACATTACTTTATCCTGAGGGGTAAGGTCAATCTTAATCTTCTCCACCAATCCACCGCAAATGGACCCATGTATCGGGGACCCAACTTCCTTAGTTGTAGCTCAGAGTGGTTGGATTTTTCATGTCACATATTTCCCACAGTGTCAGACTACTTTGCATCTGCTCACGACTCTTGTCGTCTATAGGCTCCTTTCAGCCATTGCACGATCAAAGCGACTTCATCTAAACACACTGTGGTCCTTTCACTAACATCACTTTATTGAAGTGGTGACCGACACAACCTCCCTCATAGAGCTTCTTTAAATCCCAATATTGGATATGGTGGTCATCATTACATCTTTCATAGGAAAAGAACTATCTCTAGCCATCACCCTGAATGAACACATATGCTCTCATCAGACCCCTTTAGTATGGATCATACTAACCATTAGATAGGGGTGATAAACTGTACTAACATCGAGTTCTTCATGTACCTACTTCCACCTTTTGGAAGGGAACCTTTAGGTCAAACTCAAGAACCTTTGGACTTGCTTCATGGTTTAGTTGAACCATCTCTCTCATGGGTAGTTCAACCAGATCTGTCCCTTAACAGAACTCTTTCTTTCTCATGTCATCTAGGTAAGGCGATCTACCATAACCCATATTGCATCTCGACCTTCCTTGGTCTAGGGGAGATCTATCACAACCTCCATAGTGATGAACTCCCATTCCCTCTCAGAGACTCTTTTGTCCTCTATATCGATACATTGGGTTACTAGGGTTCGTCCTTTACCTCCTGGCTTCCATGGCCATATACCACATGCAACTTCATCTTAAGCATCCAAAGTGCTATTGCCATTTACTATCTCGATAGTACCACGGTGTATGGTGATCCTCAATCATGATTTCCTATATGTCATGATTCCTCAAGATCGATTCCTCCAAAACCCTAAACCACTCTAGTCGGGGTTTCATCTCCTTCTTTTCCAAAGAAGTTCATTTGAGGTTCTACCACCATCCTTTCATTGCATCAAGGACTAGACTAGCTAACCAAACAACCATTAACTTGTTCAATGGATCTCATTACATCAGAGTATTAGACAAACATATATCGTTTCCAAACTTAGGGTTAGCTTAACAACCTCTTCTAGCTTCTAGCCAAACTAGTCAGATACATTTCAACCAGAACATCCATTACCACTTCACATCCTTAGGTATTAGATAACATTGAAGACATACACTCCCATGATTTTCACTTATCATCTCAAACTCGAATTCTAAGTCTGTATTCATCAAGTACACTATCTGATCTCATCAACATGGTGATCAAACTCAACCTGGTATAACTTGTAAGTTCTACATAGCTCATGATAAAAACATCCTCATAAGGTGACTACCTCATTCCTCTTAGTGTTTGCAAACCATCCATGTATCATTCACTTTACCAGGGTAGGTTATCTCCTCTATCCCTATTTCTCGTGGCAACGTTCCAACCTACATCATATCTTATCCTTGGTGTATGGCATGCGTAATGTCCTATCTCTCACTCCCATAACAAGAGGAAATAAGCATTTGGCTGCCGTCCAAATACAGAGTTCTTCCTGTTCCAAGAGTAGAGATGGTACATCCCACCTTGCCAATACACCTTTACATCTAAGTTGCAACGTGCCACATATGTCTCTACATCGCAGACATCATGATATCAAACTAGTCTGGAACCTACTGAGGTTTATATCCTTGGTCATCTCCTCTAGGTCTATAGGGTACCAGCTCTTTTGGGGTCATCCCTCTTCCCTCATGCATCAAGTGAGTGCCCTACTCATCTGCCCTTTGGGTCCCATGAGTTCATGAAGGTGATCAATCTCCTAACCCATGGCCCTCAGACAATGATAGTTGTTACCTCCCAACCCTATGGTCATGTGCAACTGGGGAATTAGGCAACTCCTACTTTCATCGTTCTTATCCCTACCTGACCCTAGGATAGACTTAGGATTCTCGATTATAGTACATGTTCACTTAGAACCTTACCCAAGTCTTCATCATCTCTCTTTCTGCATTCATGGGTTGGCTTTCATCCTTTCATAGGGATCATGGCAACTTGCCTACCTTGGTCAAGCCCTATATCGGTTACCTCCATGATAACACATTCATATGCAATTAGAGATGGATATCTGTGGGTCTACAAGTTCATTCTCATACCATGTACTTTTCACATAGCTTCTCAAGATCCCATGAGACCTCTTTAGGTTACCTTAAACCAACAAAACTGATATACACCCCACCAAAGGGGTCCCTCTCCCAGGATGGGAGGAAAACTATCTCTTGACAACAAGGTCACAAAATCTCTTAGGTCTAGGGTTTACATCCACATGAGCCTACTTAACCCTAGCAAGCTATGAAGGCACCAGCAGATCACCTACTGAACCATTCTAGGTCATACTTGTCCTCTTTCCTCAATGCTGGATCAAGATCATACCTTCCTTTATCATCAACCTAGCTGTGAGGGGTTCATCACACATACCTTAAACTTAAGGGACTTCCCTTTTCCTCTATACATCAGGAGTACCATGCTCAAAAATATAGCAACTTAATTCTCTTCATGAGCATCAGGTATACCACTTCCCCTCTTATGTCAGGAACCCTAGGTTCACTTTGGGTGTCCAACTACATGCTCAATCTCTTAACCACAAACCAAGCATATACTGGGTATGACATACACTTCCCATCATACTTCTCCTCGATCAACACGTTAAGGTTGAGTCCTCCTCAAGGACAATCAAGAAGGTGCAAGGCCTCATAACCTTAATTATACCTCTGCAGGGTTTATGTAATTCTTCTTCTCATCTATACTATAGTTACAAAGGTATAGACTCATCCTCTCTCTAGGGTTTGGTTCCTCTAAGACAACCAAGATATCATCAGCCTCCAGGAATTATGCATGAGGCAACTGCTATCATTCACTTTGGTCGCATCATCCTTGACTCCCCATTGTTCCTCATATCTCGGGGTTTTAGGCTTCCAACATTCTTGCCTGGGGTCATGCTCTCTCTCTAGAGTTAATCCTACATCCAACCTCACCATTAGAGTTGCTATCTTCGTGAAGGGTCAACCTCAAAAGCATGCCCCTAGCTAGATGAAGCCTATGCTCAACTTATGTTTTGCTCAAGGTTATCCATAGCCCCTTAGGCTTATCAGATGAGCTATCCATCAAGCTCTCCTGATCAGGATTTCAACCTATTGCTCGCACTACAGATACATTGTGGGTGCCTATTATGCCCATATAAGCTCATGGGGTCTCCATAGGTTCTTCTTTAACCTCATCTACGAAGGAGCTATCATTACTTTATCATGCATGACCATTTCCAGGGTTGGGTTTCCAAAGGTGCTAGGTTACCCATGGATCATATGGAATCCCAAAGGCATATCCTCTTAAACATCGGGTCTATAGTGATATCTATTCACCACTTCATCTCTTTCTATCCAACACTTAGGATTAGGTTATCATCATCCTCAGAGGATGTGCCAGGTGTCTACATGGAATGGAGATTTCTATCTCCAAGACTAACTCTCCTTATCTATCCACCTGATACGAAGGTCTAGCCTCAGGTCTCTTCTGTGGGCATGACAACTTATGTCATACGACCTATGCATGTATATATCCTTTAGTTTGCGCTTAATCCATTAAGCTTATGTCCATGACATCTTATTTACATGCTTTTCCTTTAATTTGGTGGAGGATCCCTTAAACCTTATCAACCTTACCCATACCTCAAGAGGGTGAGGAGGAGAGAGAAAACCCTAATCCTTAAGGTCCTTAAGGGAATTTGTGATGAGAAGGGATGAATAAGATGAGAAAGTCCTAAAGGTATCTTATTTCGATTCATACCCTATTACTTTAGCCAGGCAGTCACACGGATCCAGGAGTCCTCGTAATCCGACTAACGGTGCGGATGAAAATATTTCCAGCCCCCGGCCGTGATCCTTTTCTAGACACCTCCGTCTTTTGGATATTCCTCTAATAACTCCCTTGGGTTCTATAGAGTTTGAAAAATTCAGTAATTATTAATGGTTAAGTGGGGAACCTAGGCTCTGATACCAAATGTTACGTCCCCACCTCCCGATAACCCCCAATTAAGGGAGACCGAGAGGTCGAAGCCGCACCCATAACTTTCGAATCAATGGTTCGACAATTAACCAAGAATAATTATCAAATTTTAACAGACTATACTTAAAAGCGATAAGAAAATAAAAATTTGCATACTTTTTTGAAAACTTGGATCTCTAAACTTCTATCTACTTAAGGATTCTACTCTAACTAATCCTCCTTGTATTTTTCTTCATGTATTTCACAATATGATGATTTACTGTTTGTCCTTTTGGCTTGTTCCTAAAATGCTGAAAAACAAAACGTCGGTCAGCCGAAGCTAGTATGTGGGGGAAACAATAATTATGTAAATACGTTAACAATGTAATCATTCAATTAATCATTTAACAACCAAGATTACATATTAGATATAACTCCGCGATCCAAGAGTACCCAATCCTCTATGTTATCCCCATTAAACCCCTCATGATCCACCTATAGGTGTACCAATTTCTAGGGTTGAGTCACATGGCACTACTCGCAAGTAGCCCACTCCTTAACTCATGGCTGGCTAATGAGTCTCATGGCACTACACGTAGGTATCCCAGTTTCTAACTCTCGGTAACCTAGACCTTTCTCTAGGATTACCCCTTTTTTTAGCCTTTTCAAAGCAATAGAGGTGGACCCGGATCTAGTCGGTTATATACACACATTTATAGCAATAATCATAGTCACTTTGTAGTTGCATGAAATAAATAAACATCCAACAGTTATTTTCAAGCAACCGATTAAAACTTCAAGAATTGTCGTGAACTAAAGTGATTATTCATAAACGTAACCACATACCTGATTTGATGAGTCATGCAGATTATTCAACATATACTTCATGTATATACAATCAAGCCAATCAACAGATCCAAGCAAGTAATTCAATCATCACATAATTCCTGAAAAGAATATGTACTCTATTTATTACACACTTTATCAAGAATCTACTTTATTGACTTGGATTCTCTTTCTAGGGTTTCTAATCTGCATTAAGGTTTCATTAATATTCATTAGGGTTTCTTAGAACAATTCCTCAAACTTTATCCATTTTAGGTCAACAAACCCTAAAATACTCTTTTCCATTTATATGAACCTTAATTGCTCAACTATTCATTTTAATAGTCTTTTATACCCAAATTGACTTAGGATCATCATATCCCTATTTATTCATGGATTTGAACAATTAAAACAATTAAAAGACATATTCTCCTAAATTAGGGATTTCAAGCTCATTAATGCACAATCATGCACGAAACCCTAAATTAAGCCAATTATATAAAAAGATCATCTTTTTAGATCCTATTTTCACTTTTATTTACAATAGGTTAATATCATCTTGAATTATCCAAATAACGTCAATAAGTCCATCTATCATCAAATCTAAGGGTTTTTCCTTAATTAAATCATTAAAGATGATAACTTTATGTCCTTTTCAAATTTCAAGCATATTTACACACAAACTATAAATTAGACTAATCATGTGTAGAGTTCTTCCTTTTTGAACATAATGTACCTTTTTACATTTAATAGGTTAACATCAACTCTAATGATCCATTAAACCCTATTAAACACTTTATTCATTTCAAAATAGGGTTTCTTAATCTTTAATTTATTAAAGATGACAATTTACACTATATTTCGAACTATGATCAGATTCAGGCTATAAAACTATTTTTAATGGATTCCTCTCATTCTCCTGATCAAAATTCATATTTAACTTGTTTTAATCCGAGTTCCCTAGAATTTATTATGATTTTAACAAAGAAATGTACCTCTCAGCCAATCAGATGGTGCCACGTCGTTATTTTCCATGCAACATGGCTTGCTTGGAAACATAGCGGATTGACCATTATGCTCCCCACTTAAGTTCCTTCTTGTTTAGCCCGCAGAGGGGCATTTCTGTCCAATCTTCATTTAGTCATCTTCTTCCTCCAGCAGGTGCGACGCAGACGCCCTAGGCTTCCTTCTGCAGCCCGAGCGCAGGCTCTCTCCCTCTCCATGGGCCGCGATGGCTGCCGCCGACTTCTCTCTTGGCTTCGTCGCCCTTTGACGCCCTTAGGGTGTCAATCAGATCACATCCAGTGCGGCTGGTTTGGGCTGGGGAAGAGTCACAACCAACTGCTGTGTTGCAGCCATGCGGCTACTGCTGTAGATGATCGCGGGTGGTAGGAGGCTGGGAAGGACAACCAACCTTCTAGGATTGGCCGTGGATGCTCCTTGCTTCAAACCAAACCATAAACACCCCCCATTGCTCCAAGGATAGAACCTTACCCTCAAGGCTAGGGTTTAGACGAAGAAGATGGAGAAGAGAGAGATATAGCTGTGTGGAAATCCTCTGGATTCGGCCCCAAGTCTTACCCCTTATATAGGGGAAGTCAACCAAACCCTAAGATGACTTTCCTTAAAGAAACAAAGTCCCTCTTCTAATAGGAATCCTTTTCCTTCAAAGAAAAGCAATTGTTCTCTCTCTTCTTTATCCTTGGTTTTTCTCTATTATATGGATATTAGGAATTCGAAATTCCCCTTCTCTTATTCACTTTATGTTTTCTTTTTAATTCTTTGGCACGAATTTCTATCTTCTTTTAATAGAAATCACTTCCTTTTCCATAATGCCACCAAAAACATTAATAATGTATCATATTATCTTTTATTTTGCAAATTTTGGTATTTTCGCTTTCATTCCTCTTTATTGGGACTCCTTGGATCCCAAGACACTCCATTATTTCGAAATTCTTTTTATTGGATACTTATTATTCTTCTAGATGCATCTTTACGCATTATTTCACATTATCTTGTTTATTTCTCATTAAAATACCTCTTTTTGAGGATTTCTCTTTATTTCTCTTTTATTTTCCTCATTGGCATTCCTTTTAATATTAGCAACCTTATGGATACGAAATTTCACCAAGAAATCTCATTTATGCCTCTTTCCACTCATTTTCCACATTTTATCATTATTTTCAATTTCTTTCTTAATAAAGAAATACTTAATTGGTCTTTTCTTTTCTTGTTGCAATCTTTATGCAACTTTGGACTACTTGGAACCCAAGGAAGCCAAGAGGCACGAAATTCATCCTTATAATACATCTCCTTGCCTTCTAGAGGTTTGTACCTCTTCCTTTTCTCAAATATTCAATTATTCAATTACAAATTGAATTTTCTTTGTTATTTGGGCCCAATAGCCAATAAAGCCCACAACACAAACATCAAGGCTATTGTAAACAAAATCCATGTATTCAAAACAAATTATACCATTCTTTGTTCAATTATTTTAATATGAGAAATTACATTTCTCACCAGATGAACCCAAAAATTGGGGTTGTAACATCCTTCCCCTCTTATAGGTATTTTGTCCTCAAAATTCTATCAAGCAAACAAACAATTCAGGATAAGACTTTTCCATGTCCATCTTTGGCCCCTATGTGGCTTTACCATACTCATGGCATCTCCAAAGAACCTTTTTCATCACATATTCTTTTCTCTGAGATCTTTCATCCTGGCGTCTATAAACTGCACAGGTGGACTCAGGCCATTTCAGCCTCCCTTGGGGCTCACTAGGTTCATTTCTCGGCACATGGTCAGGGCACCTCACATAATGCTCTAAATTGGACACATGGAACTCATCAAACATTACTTTATCCTGAGGGGTAAGGTCAATCTTAATCTTCTGTACCAATCCATCTCAAATGGACCCATGTATCAAGGACCCAACTTCCTTTGTTGTAGCTCAGAGGGGTCGGATTTTTCATGTCACATATTTCCCACAGTGAACTGCATGTCAGACTACTTTGCATCCTCTCACGACTCTTGTCGTCTCTAGGCTCCTTTCAGCCATGGCACAATCAAAGCGACTTCATCTACACACACTGTGGTCCTTTCACCAACATCACTTTATTGAAGTGGTGACCCACACAACCTCCCTCACAGAGCTTCTTTAAATCCCAATACTGGCTATGGTGGTCATCATTACATCTTTCATAGGAAAAGAACTGTCTCTAGCCATCACCCTGAACGAACACATATGCTCTAATCAGACCACTTTAGTTTGGATCATACTAACCATTAGATAGGGGTGATAAACTATACTAACATCGAGTTCTTCATGTACCTACTTCCACCTTTTGGAAGGAAACCTTTAGGTCAAACTCAAGAACCTTTGGACTTGCTTCATGGTTTAGTTGAACCATCTCTCTCATGGGTAGTTCAACCAGATCTATCCCTTGACAGAACTCTTTCTTTCTCATGTCATCTAGGTAAGGCGATCTACCATAACCCATATTGCATCTTGACCTTCTTTGGTCTAGGGGAGACCTATCACAACCTCCATAGTGATGAACTCCTATTCCCTCTCAGAGACTCTTTTGTCCTCTATATCGATACACTGGGTTACTGGGGTTCGTCCTTTACCTCCTGGCTTCCATGCCTATATACCACATGCAACTTCATCTTAAGCATCCAAAGTGCTATTGCCATTTACTATCTTGATATTACCACGGTGTATGGTGATCCTCAATCATGATTTCCTGTATGTCATGATTCCTCAAGATCAATTCCTCTGAAACCCTAAACCACTCTAGTCGGGGTTTCATCTCCTTCTTTTCTAAAGAAGTGCATCTGAGGTTCTACCACCATCCTTTCATTGCATCAAGGACTAGACTGGCTAACCAAACAACCATTAACTTGTTCAAAGGATCTCATTACATCGGAGTATTAGCCAAACATATCTCCTTTCCAAACTTAGAGTTAGCCTAAAAACCTTTTCTAGCTTCTAGCCAAACTAGTCAGATACATCTCAACCAGAACATCCATTACCACTTCACATCCTTAGGTATTAGATAATGTTGAAGACATACACTCCCATGTTTTTCACTTATCATCTCAAACTCGAATTCTAAGTCCGTATTCATCAAGTACACTCTCTGATCTCATCAACATGGTGATCAAACTCAACCTGGTATAACTTGTAAGTTCTACATAGCTCATGATAAAAACATCCTCATAAGGTGACTACCTCATTCCTCTTAGTGTTTGCAAACCATCCATGTATCATTCACTTTACCAGGGTAGGTTATCTCCTCTATCCCTATTTCTCATGGCAACGTTCCAACCTACATCATCTCTTATCCTTGGTGTATGACATGTGTAATGTCCTATCTCTCACTCCCATAACAAGAGGAAATAAGCATTTGGCTGCAGTCCAAATATAGAGTTCTTCCTGTTCTAGGAGTAGAGATGGTACATCCCACCTTGCCAATACACCTTTACATCTAAGTTGCAACGTGCCACATATGTCTCTACATCACAGATATCATGATATCAAACTAGTCTTGAACCTACTGAGGTTTATGTCCTTGGTCATCTCCTCTAGGTCTATAGGATACCGGATCTTTTAGGGTCATCCCTCTTCCCTCATGCATCATGAGAGTGCCCTACTCATCTTCCCTTTGGGTCCCATGAGTTCATGAAGGTGATCAATCTCCTAACCCATGACCCTCAGACAATGATAGTTGTTACCTCCCGACCCTATGGTCATGTGCAACTGGGGAATTAGGCAACTTCTACTTTCATCGGTCTTATCCCTACCTGATGCTAGGATAGACTTAGGATTCTCGATTATAGTACATGTTCACTTAGAACCTTACCCAAGTCTTCATCATCTCTCTTTTTGCATTCATGGGCTGGCTTTCATCCTTTCATAGGGATCATGGCAACCTGTCTACCTTGGTCAAGCCCCATACTGGTTACCTCCATGGTAACACATTCATATGCAATTACAGATGGATATCTATGGGTCTACAGGTTCATTCTCATACCATGTACTTTTCACTTAGCTTCTCAAGATCCCATGAGACCTCTTTAGGTTACCTTAAACCAACAAAACTGATATACACCCTACCAAAGGGGTCCCTCTCCCAGGATGGGAGGAAAACTATCTCTTGATAACAAGGTCACAAAAGCTTTTGGGTCTAGGGTTTACATCCACATGAGCCTACTTAACCCTAGCAAGCTATGAAGGCACCATCAGATCACCTACTGAACCATGCTAGGTCATACTTGTCCTCTTTCCTCAATGCTGGATCAAGATCATACCTTCCTTTATCATCAACCTAGCTTTGAGGGGTTCACCACACATACCTTAAACTTAAGGGACTTCCCTTTTCCTCTATACATGAGGCATACCATGCGCAAAACTATAGCAACTTAATTATCTTCATGAGCAGCAGGTATACTAATTCCCCTCTTATGTCAGGAACCCTAGGTTCACTTTGGGTGACCAACTGCATGCTCAATCTCTTAACCACAAACCAAGCATGTACTGGGTATGACATACACTTCCTATCATCCTTCTCCTCAATCAACACTTTAAGGTTGAGTCCTCCTCAAGGACTATCAACAAGGTGCAAGGCCTCATAAACTATTATTATACCTCTCCAGGGTTTATGGAATTCTTCTTCTCATCTATACCATAGGTACAAAGGTATAGACTCAACCTCTCTCTAGGGTTTGGTTCCTCTAAGAAAACCAAGATATCATCATCCTCCAGGAATTATGCATGAGGCAACTGCTATCATTCACTTAGGTCGCATCATCCTTGACTCCCCACTGTTCCTCATATCTCGGGGTTTTAGGCTTCCAGCCTTCTTGCCTGGGGTCATGCTCTCTCTCTAGAGTTAATCCTACATCCAACCTCACCATTAGAGGTCCTATCTTCTAGAAGGGTCAACCTCAAAAGAATGCCCCTAGCTAGATGATTCCTATGTTCAGCTTATGTTTTTCTCAAGGTTATCCATAGCCCCTTAGGCTTATCACATGAGCTATCCATCAAACTCTCCCAGTCAGGATTTCAACCTATTGCTCGCACTACTGATACATTCTGGGTGCCTATTATGCCCATATAGGCTCATGAGGTCTCCATAGGTTCTTCTTTAACCTCATATATGAAGGAGTTATCATTACTTTAACACGCATGACCCTTTCCAGGGTTGGGTTGCCAAAGGTGCTTGGTTACCCATGGATCATATGGCATCCCAAAGGCATATCCTTTCAAACGTCGGGTCTATCGTGATATATATTCACCACTTCATCTCTTTCTATCCAACACTTAGGATTAGGTTATCATCATCCTCAGAGGATGTGCCAAGTCTCTACATGCAATGGAGATTTCTGTCTCCAAGACTAACTCTCTTTATCTATCCTCCTGATACAAAGGTCTATCCTCAGGTCTCTTCTGAGGGCATGACAACTTATTTCATACGACCTATGCATGTATCTATCCTTTAGTTTGCGCTTAATATATTAAGCTTATGTCCATGACATCTTATTTACATGCTTTTCCTTTAATTTGGTGGAGGATCCCTTAAACCTTATCAACCTTACCCATACCTCAAGAGGGTGAGGAGGAGAGAGAAAACCCTAATCTTTAAGGTCCTTAAGGGAATTTGTGATGAGAAGGGATGAATAAGATGAGAAAGTCCTAAAGGTATCTTATTTTGATTCATGCCCTATTACTTTGGCCAGGCAGTCACACGGATCTGGGAGTCCTCATATTCTGACTAGTGGTGCGGAGGAAAATATTTCTAGCCCCCGGTCGTGATCCTTTTCTAGACACCTTTGTCTTTTGGATATTCCTCTAATAACTCCCTTGGGTTCTATAGAGTTTGAGAAATTCAATAATTATTAATGGTTAAGTGGGGAACCTAGGCTCGGATACCAAATGTTACGACCCCACCTCCCGATAACCCCCAATTAAGGGAGACCGAGAGGTCGAAGACGTACCCATAACTTCTGGATCAAAGGTTTGGCAATTATTCGAGAATAATTATCAAATTTTAACAGACTATACTTAAAAGCTGTAAGAAAATAAATTTTTGCATACCTTTTTGAAAACTTGGATCTCTAAACTTCTATCCACTTAAAAATTCTACTCTAACTAATCCTCCTTATATTTTTCTTCATGTATTTCACAATATGATGATTTATTGTTTGTCCTTTTGGCTTATTCCTAAAACGCCGACAAAAAAAACGTCGGTCAGCCGAAGCTGGTATGTGGGGGAAACAATAATTATGTAAATATGTTAACAATGTAATCATTCAATTAGTCATTTAACTACCAAGATTACATTTTAGATATAACTCCACGATCCAAGAGTACCCTATCCTCTATGTTGTCCCCATTAAACCCCTCATGATCCACCTATAGGTGAACCATTTTCTAGGTTTGAGTCACATGGCACTACTCGCAAGTAGCCCACTCCTTAATTCATGGCTGGCTAATGAGTCTCATGGCACTACACGTAGGTAGCCTAGTTTCTAACTCTCGATAACCTAGACCTTGCTCTAGGATTACCCATTTTTTTAGCCTTTTCAAAGCAATAGAGGTGGACCCAGTTCTAGTCGGTTATATATGCACATTTATAGTGATAATCATAGTCACTTTATAGTTGCATGAAATAAATAAACATCCAACAATTATTTTCAAGCAACTGATTAAAACTTCGGGAATCGCCGTGAAACTAGAGTGATTATTCATAAGCGTAACCACATACCTGATTTGATGAGTCATGCAGATTATTCAACATATACTTCATGTATATACAATCAAGCCAATAACAGATCCAAGCAAGTAATTCAATGATCACATAATTCCTGAAAAGAATATCTACTCTATTTATTACACACTTTATCAAGAATCTACTTTATTGACTTGGATTCTCTTTCTAGGGTTTCTAATCTGCATTAAGGTTTCATTAATATTCATTAGGGTTTCTTAGAACAATTCCTCAAACATTTTCCATTTTAGGTTAACAAACCCTAAAATACTCTTTTCCATTTATATGAACCTTAATTGCTCAACTATTCATTTTAATAGTCTTTTATACCCAAATTGACTTAGGATCATCATGTCCCTATTTATTTATAGATTTGGACAATTAAAACAATTAAAAGACATATTCTCCTAAATTAGGGTTTTCAATCTCATTAATGCACAATCATGCACGAAACCCTAAATTAAGCCAATTATATAAAAAGATCATCTTTTTAGATCCTATTTTCACTTTTATTAACAACAGGTTAATATCAGCTTGAATTATCCAAATAACGTCATTAAGTCCATCTATCATCAAATCTAAGGGTTTTTCCTTAATTAAATCATTAAAGATGATAACTTTATGTCCTTTTCAAATTTCAAGAATATTTACGCACATAGACTCTAAATTAGACTAATCATGTGCAAAGTTCTTCCTTTTTGAACATAATGTACCTTTTTACATTTAACAGGTTAACATCAACTCTAATGATCCATTAAACCCTATTAAACACTTTATTCATTTCAAAATAGGGTTTCTTAATCTTTAATTCATTAAATATGATAATTTACACTACATTTCGAACTATGATCATATTCAGGCTATAAAACAATTTTTATTGGATTCCTCTCATTCTCCTAATCAAAATTCATATATAACTTGTTTTAATCTGAGTTCCCTAGAATTTATTATGATTTTAACAAAGAAATGTACCTCTCGGTCAATCAAATGGCACCACGTCGTCCTTTTCCATGCAACACGACTTGCTTGGAAACATAACAGATTGACCTTTATGCCCCCCACTTAAGTTCCTTCTTGTTTAGCCCGCAGAGGGGCATTTTCATCCAATCTTCATTTGGTCATCTTCTTCCTCTAGCAGGTGTGACGCAGACGCCCTAGGCCTCCTTCTACAGCCCGTGCACGGTCTCTCTCCCTCTCCATGGGCCGCGATGGCTGCTGCCAACTTCTCCCTTGGCTTTGTCGCCCTCCGACGCCCTTGGGGCGCCAATCAGATCACATCCAGCACAGCTAGTTTGGGCTGGGGAAGAGCCACAACCAACTGCTGCGTTGTAGCCGTGCGGCTGCTGCTGCAGATGATCGCGGGTGGTAGGAGGCTGGGAAGGATGGCCAACCTTTTGGGGTTGGTCGTAGATGCTCCTTGCTTCAAAACAAACCATAAACACCACCCGTTGCTACAAGGATATAACCTTACCCTCAAGGCTAGGGTTTTGATGTAGAAGATGGAGAAGAGAGAGATATAGCTGCGTGGAAGTCCTCTGGATTCGCCCCCAAGTCTTACCCCTTATATAGGGGAAGTCAACGAATCCCTAAGATGACTTTCCTTAATGAAACGAAGTCCCTCTTCTAATAGGAATCATTTTCCTTCAAAGAGAAGCAATTCTTCTCTCTCATCTTTATCCTTGGTTTTTCTCTATTATATGGATATTAGGAATTCGAAATTCCCCTTCTCTTATTCACTTTATGTTTGCTTTTTAATTCTTTGGCATGAATTTCTATCTTCTTTTAATAGAAATCACTTCCTTTTCCATAATGCCACCAAAAAATAAATAATGTATCATATTATCTTTTATTTTGCAAATTTCGGTATTTTCTCTCTCTTTCCTCTTTATTGGGACTCCTTGGATCCCAAGACACTCCATTATTTCTAAATTCTTTTTATTGGATACTTATTATTCTTCTAGATGCGTCTTTATGTATTATTTCACATTATCTTGTTTATTTCTCATTAAAATACCTCTTTTTGAGGATTTCTCTTTATTTCTCTTTTATTTTCCTCATTGGCATTCCTTTTAATTTTAGCAACCTCATGGATATGAAATTTCACCAAGAAATCTCATTTATGCCTCTTTCTACTCATTTTCCACGTTTTATCATTATTTTCTATTTCTTTCTTAATAAAGAAATACTTAATTGGTCTTTTCTTTTCTTGTTGCAATCTTTATGCAACTTTGGACTCCTTGGAACCCAAGGAACGCAAGAGGCATGAAATCCATCCTTGGATTACATCTCTTTGCCTTCTAGAGGTTTCTACCTCTTCCTTTTCTCAAATATTCAATTATTCAATTACTAATTGAATTTTCTTTGTTATTTGGGCCCAATAGCCAATAAAGGCCACAACACAGACATCAAGGCTATTGTAAAAAAAATCCATGTATTCAAAACAAATTATACCATTCTTTGTTCAATTATTTTTAATATGAGAAATTACATTTCTCACCAGATGAACCCAAATTTTTTGGGGTTGTAACAATAGCTGTAGCAACCTCAATTGTTGGCACCTCAACAACAACCACCTCAAGGGCAGCAACAACTCACTCAATTTCAACAGAAGAATGCCCCACCTCAGTAGACTGATGAACTGTCCTTGATAAGGCCGATACTACAATCACAGCAAACCATGCTGGCAAACCAGGAAGCCCAGCAAAAAGCTGTGGAAACCCAGTTAGCACAGATAGCAGCTCAGCTAAAACCTCTAGTGGGCATTTTCGCTGGCTAGCCAGAAGCAAATCTAAGACACGATCAACATAGACCAGAACAATTAAATGTTGTTACAACAATGTCTGGTCGTACTCTCACTGAAGCCATCTCGGTTAATCAAGAAGATAGGGATGTAACTGAAACCATCCCAATAGAAGAATCCGGTCAAGAAGCTGAAGAAAGGAAAGAAAAGGAACAAGGTCCCAAAGAACCAGAGGTTCCACAATATAAGCCAAGGATACCCTATCCTGGCAGGTTAAAGGAAACCAGACTAGACTCTAGATTCCAAAAATTCAAGGAGGCAATGAAGAAAGTTTCTGTTGATATTCCCTTTCTCGACGCCTTATCTAAAATCCCAACCTGGTCCAAATATCTAAAGACCTTGTTGTCAACGAAATATACGACAGAGAAGCATGAAACTATCAAGCTATCCCAAACCACTTCTGATATCATTTTGAATAAAATGACGAAAAAACTGAAGGACCCTGGCTCCTTTAGCATACAATGCTCTATTGGGAACACTTCTTGTAAAAAGGGATTGGCTGACTTGGGAGTCAGCATATCAATTATGCCATTTTCCATGTGCAAAAGATTGGGGTTTACTGACTTGTTGCCTACAACAATGACCATCCAGCTCGCTGATTCCACCATTACTGCACCCCTGGGAATCATTGAAGATATCCTAGTAAGAGTGGGGAGGGACTCTTATGTCCCTTGTGATTTGTCATTATGGATATAAAATAAGACTTAAGGTACCCGATAATATTTGGTAGACCCTTCCTCACCACAGCTAGAGTATTAATTGATGTCGAGGCTGGCACAATTACCTTGAGGTTGGGTAAAGAAACTGTTCAATTCAGGGTTTTCCATAGCATGAAGAGCCCTAGTATCCATGAAGAGGTTTTCTACTTGAAGCAATTGATAAAATGTCTCAACTCTAGCAAGAAAATCTAGAACTAGCAGATGCCCTAGAGGATGCTCTAATAAATCTGGAAGCTAAATTTTCAACCAACGAATTAGTTCAGCAATGCCTGCAATACTTGGAGTAGGATGAAAAAGCCCCAGAAGCTACTTTTGAAGAACTAAAATATGTCACCATATTAAAGACAACAGAAGTACCCAAAGCCCAAAAATGAAAACTCTACCAACTGGGCTCAAACATGTCTTCCTAGATAAAGACAAATTATGTCCAGTTATCATTAGCTCCTCTCTAGTTGACGATCAGGAAGAAAGGCTTCTCACTGAACTAAGGAAGCATAAGAAACCAAATAGGTACAAGATGACTGACCTAATAGGCATAAACCCAACTCTATGCATGCATAAACTACTTATGATAGAAGAGTTCAAACCGTCGAGGGAGCACCAGAGAAAATGAAACCCAAATCTGAAAGAGGTAGTTCGCCTTAAGGTTCTTAAACTCTTAAAAGCAAGTATTACCTATCCAATTTCTGACTCTCAGTGTGTTAGTCCTGTCCAAGTGGTCCCTAAAAAGGGGGGAACCACTGTTGTCTTAAATTATAAGAATGAACTAGTACCTACAAGGACCGTTACTGGTTGGAGAATGTGCATAGATTATAGAAAATTGAACAAATCAACAAGGAAAGACCATTTTCCCTTACCCTTCCTTGATGAAGTCCTGGAGCGGCAAGCTCACCAAAAATATTTCTGCTACCTCAATGGATATTCTGGGTTTTACCAAATCCCAATTCACCCTGAAGACCAAGAAAAAATGACATTTACTTGTCCTTTTGGAACATAAACCTTCAGAAGGATGCCCTTCGGGCTATGCAATGCACCCACAACCTTCCAAAGGTGCATGACTGCTATCTTCGCAGGATTAACTGAAACCATTATGGAGGTGTTCATGGATGATTTTTCAGTATACGAAGTCTCTTTTGATAACTGTCTGCTCAACCTAAGTAAAGTCTTACAGATATGTGAGGAAACAAACCTTATCCTAAACTGGGAAAAATGTCACTTTATGGTGACCGAAGGTGTTGTCCTCGGACATCGAGTGAGCGAAAGAGGAATCAAAGTAGACAAGGCAAAAATCAATGTCATCTCAAAGCTGTCACTGCCCAAAGACATAAGGAGAGTGCGAGCTTTCTTGGGACATGTCGGGTTCTACCAAAGATTTATCAAAGACTTCTTGAAAATAGCAAAACCTATGACTTACCTAGTGACCAAAGATGTTGATTTCAACTTTGACCATGAATGCCTGCATAGCTTTACAGCCTTGAAGAATTCTCTAATATCTGCACCCATTATGAGAGAGCATGACTGGTCACAACCTTTTGAAATAATGTGTGATGCTAGCGACTATGCCATAGGGGCTGTGTTGGGGTAGAGAATAGACAAAAACTCATATGTAATATACTACGCATCCAAGACATTAGATGAGGCACAAAAGAATTATACTACTACTGAAAAGGATTTCTTAGCCGTCATCTACGCTTTTGAAAAAAATATTTCTTATCTAATTGGATCAAAGGTCGTAGTATATACAGACCACTCCGCCATCAAATATCTTATTCAAAAATAGGATGTAAATCCCAGACTCATCCACTGGGTATTGATGCTGCAAGAATTTGATCTTGAAATAGAAGATAAGAGTAGAGTGGAAAATGTCGTCGCTGACCACCTAAGTCGCATCGAGTGTCAAAAGGACGACAATGTACCTATCTGAGACTCCCTCCCTGATGACTAGCTTATGAAAATTACCACTGGATTTCCCTGGTACGCTAACATAGTGAACTATCTAGCTATAGGAATCATCCACCCTTCTGCCTCTCACCACGATAAAAAGAAATTTCTCCATGATGTTAAGCAATACTTCTGGGACGAACCCTATCTTTTTCGTCTATGTGCAGATGGACTTTTCCATCGATGCCTACCAGATGAGGAAATTACCCCTGTCTTAGAGAACTGTCATTCTGGACCCACTGGGGGGCACATGAGTTCGAAGAAGACCGCTGTAAAGTTCTACAATCGGGTTTCTTTTGGCCAACAATAGCAAGAGATTCCTATGATTTTGTAAGATCCTACAATAAATGCCAGCTTTCTGGCAGTATAACTAAACGGAATGAAATGCCTCTCACTTTGTGGCAAGAAATTGAACTTTTTGATGTTTGGGGAATCGACTACATGGGTCCCTTCCCCTCATCTTATGGATTCTCTTACATATTGGTCGTTGTGGATTATGTTTCGAAATGGGTAGAAGATATACCTACCGTATCCTATGATTCCAAGCCGGTCATCACGATGTTCAAAGATATCATCTTCCCCAAATTCAGAGTCCCCCGAACTATCATATCAGAGGAGGAACCCATTTTCTAGAAAGAAGCTTCAAAACCCTCCTGAGAAAATATGGGGTCACCCATAAGGTCGCCACACCTTACCATCCACAAACAAGTGGCCAAGTTGATGTTTCAAATAGACAATTGAAAGCTATCTTAGAAAAAATAGTCAGTAGACATCATATTGATTGGTCTACCAAGCTCCCTGATGCCCTTTGGGCATACCGCACGGCCTACAAAACACCGATAGGAACAACCCCGTTCCATCTGGTATATGGAAAGTCATGTCATCTACCGGTTGAACTAGAACATAAAGCTTGGTGGGCCATCAAATAGCTAAACTCTTATCTCAAAAGTGCTTGTGAATATAGACAACTTCAACTATAAGAACTTGAAGAGCTTAGAATAACAGCTTACCAAAGTGCCAGAATCTATAAAGAACAAACAAAGATGTGGCACAACGACCACCTCAAAAGAAAAGACATTGATGTCAGAGATAAGGTCCTCCTCTTCAATTCTAGACTTAATATGTTTGCTGGAAAGCTCCGCACGAAATGGTCTGGACCTTTCACAATTAAACACATCTACCCTACCGGAGCAGTCATCATCCTTGATAATAATGGGGGAGAACGGATAGTTAATGGCCACAGATTGAAGAGATATTACACACCAACAGACAAAATACCAAGACAAACTATTGAGATCCACGATCCCTCAGCATCAACATAACCAAATCGGATTTTCATCATGCCAGTGACATAAAACCCATGTGCTACTTGGTAGGCAACCCAAGATCTGAGTACCACCATTTTATTTTGCCTAGTTTTGCTAATTTTCTAATCTCTTCTTTTGATTTAGACTTATCATCTTTAATCTAAATATATATAAATTCACATAAATAACCAAAACAAACATAAAAATATAAAATCCAAAAACCTAATTAAATCTTAACCTAACGGTTTCAAAACTGTTTGGAGTCAAACAATCTCAAAACTAATTGGTCATTTCGATATCGAAACTGTTTGGTCCTTTCGGTCCTAAAACTGTTTGGAACCCAAACGGTCCCGAAACCGTTTGGACCCCAAACGGTCCCAAAACCGTTTGGACCCCAAACAGTCTCATGACCGTTTGCCCTTGGGAATTTGTAACGACACCCAACATTTTCTATAAATATCACCCGACCCCCCTCCCTTTTTCTTTCCTACGATTCCCGAATTTCCTAACTTCCGCATGAACCCTGTTTCATTCCTCCATCCTTTTCTTGCACGCAACTTGCTCACACACCTGTTCATGCTATGATTGTCGTCGTTGATGCCACCTTCACCATCGTGCGCTCTCACGGTCATCGCCGCAACTACCATCTCGTCTAAGCAGCAAGGTAAATGAGCATTTTGAAGTAGCCGCCATCATCCTCGACTCTAGCAGATTTTGCACGCTTCACATCTACCGTCACTATCGCCGTCGTCATTTTCCTCTACACTTTCAACCGCCCGTCGATGACCCCGCCGTTTCACCTTCCTTGCGGTTTTGACCGTTTGGAGCCAAATGATCCTGAAACTGTTTGGAGCAAAACGATCCTGAAACTGTTTGGAGCCAAACGGTCTTGAAACCATTTGGAGCCAAATGGTCGCAAAATTGTTTGGAGCCAAACGATCTTGAAACCGTTTTGTGTAAAAACCGTTTGGACCCAAACAGTTTTAGAAAACATGATTTCACGCTTAAAATGATTTAATTTTTTTCCCCATGCTATAATTCTTTAAATATTTTTTTCACTCTTTTAACATATATAATATTTCGATTATAGAATGACCTTACCTGCAAACGAAGCCACTGGAACCACTGATGCCCCCTTCTGGACAAGGGAGCAACTAATGGAAGATCACGCCAAGCTCTAGAAGATCATGGACATCTATGAAAAAACTGGAAAGACCCCACCGAAAGATGACATGATCAGTGTCATGAATGAACTTGACCACATCAACATGTGCTGAACTGAGGATCCTGTTCAAGAAATGAAAAAATTTATTCCAGTGACGAAGGCTCAGAATACGAGCCAAATTCTGAGGACGAATCCCCAACCATAAAGTCCAAGGGGAAGAGGAATGTCTAGGAAGTTGTGAACGAGCAACCAACAAAGAAATAGGTAAGGAAGCAAGTCCATCCCACCACTGCAAGAGAACAAATTTTAGCGGGATCTGTGACACCACCTGTTGCCACCACTACTGCTGCTACTGTAATATCCCTCACCTGGGTTATGCCTTAACCTTAGATGTTTTGCTTAATAAAGTTAATTATGTGGTTTCTCTTATCTCTTGAAAAGTAATTAAGGCTCAAGAGGAACTTATGTTTAAATTTTAGTCGTTTTTTAATAATGTTGAAACAATGTTTTGCTTATTTTGGACTAAAGAGCAAATTACCCAAGTTGAGGGGTTTACTTGCAAAATATTACATGGTAAAATGTTCCTCAAGTGTTGAAGCATCATAAGAATGAAAATGATGTTGTGGTATGGCTTCCACAAGCTTGAGCACCAAGATTGAGCTTGCTGAGCAATCTTTGTGCATTAAAACCTAGTTTTGATGTAATGTGCAATTTACCCAAAAAACTAGGGTTCAATGTGCAAAATACCACCTCTAGAGAGTCCCTCATATTTCTTTGAGTCATGTAGAGAAAATAAAATGAGAGGGGCACCTCATTAGAATCATTTTGGAAGAGAGAGAATCTTGATATTAAAATAATCAAGATTTAAGCATAAATGGAACTTTACTTCAAATTAATGCAAAAATAAATATGTTAATTGAAGTGCCTTCAACCAAAAATGATATGGTTTAATTTTCTTAAGAGTGGAAATCCTTGAGCCTTTCTAAGGCACTCAAAAATATCTAAGTGAGTGGAGATCCCACTCACATTAGTTAAAAGAAAAGCAATATCGACTCAATTTTGGATATTATTATTATAATGATAAAGGTGCTTAATTTTCTTTCTTTTAAATCATGGATAACTGAAGGGAATGAAAGGAAAGGAAGGAGGCTTAGTATGTAAGGAATAAGAGGGGGCACGTGGCAAGTAAATATAGGAATTATCCCCTACATTCTCTCTCTTAAAAAGAAATTCAATAATACACATATATACTCACATATCCATAACTTGAAAGGGTTATTTCGAAACCACTTTCACTCTTTGCTTGAACAACTACCAAGGGAGCTTAGGAGCAGGAGTAGAATGATCCCCAACCTGTAGGTAAGGTCCATGGTCCTCTTTCACCTTGATTTCATGGTGGAAATTACAAATCAATGCTTGACTTCTTCTTTTCTTCAACCAATCTTCAATCCAAGCTAGTCTTTTTCACTCTAAGACTTGAGGACGAGCTTTGGATAGTTGAAGGAGTTTCTTTCACCATTTAAGACGTGGAGCTTGAATCTTTGAAGCTTCTTTGGAGGCGGGTTATATAACTTAAACCCTTAAATGTTGTTATTGCATTCAATTCTTCATAACTTGCAGATCATTTTGTTCTTCTTAAAATTCCTTGATAAATTGATGCAATTACCATAAGTATGGAAGTAGTTTTTGAAGGATCGGAGCTTGATGATGATGACATCATCCTAAGCACACACCTTAACAAAGATCTAGGGCAAACAATTTCTATGACTTGAGACCAAACGATCTCAAAACCGTTTGAAACCAAACAGTCTTGAGACCATTTGGGATCAAACGGTCTCAAGACCATTTGGATTTCAAGTGCCGATGTGGATGGATGTTGATCCATGGGTTTCATTTAAATTGATTATGAAAGTTTCAAGTATGAAGGATACATTTAAGACAAACCCTAACCGGGTTGAATAATTGAAACCCTAATTGAATGATTGCAAGAAACCCTAGATGGTCCATTTGGTTTCAAGATAATTTGGACCAAACTATATGAGTCCAAACGGTCTTGAAACTGTTTGGAATCAAACAGTTTCAAGAATGTTTGAATATCCAATCAGTTTCAACATCCAATCGGTTTCAACATCCAATCAGTTTCAACATCCAATCGGTTTCAATATCCAATCAAATTCTAAATTTGTTGTCTATTCAGTTTTAGAGATAATTTGTTCAAATGGTCTTTAGGGTTGAATGACAAAACGGTGTCAAAACCATTTGGAGGGCAAACGATCTCAACCCTAGATGCCCAAACAGTTTTAAAACTGTTTGGAGGGCAATTGAATCCAAAACCGTTTGGAGGTTTAGAAGGTCAGAACCGATTGAAGGTTCAACATATATAAAATTGATTGGAGACTTAAGGTGATGAAAGATCAGTTGAACCTATGATTGATAATGATGATTACCAAAGATAAGTACAATGGTTTAATTCCTAAAGTACTTAGATGATTGGTACCCTTAGAGGGGTTAACCTTTAATGCTTATGGAAGCAATGACTTAATACACTATGCTAACCTTTCATTCAAGATTGATTCAATCTAATCAAGATTTGAGTGATTAACATCTTAGAGAGGATGAGAGAGAGAAATTCAAACATGTATTATAATCATGTAGTAACCAAGTCTCAACATACTCAAAATGAATAAAATATGTAATCAGGGTATGATCCTTGATAAAGAGATCATGAAACCCTAATTGAGGAGGTTAATGAGCCCTAACCCTAATTTAGGGCAATGCTATGTGAAATCCTAACTTAGGGTGATGGTGTAAACCTAATTTAGGGAAATGACATGAGAAACCCTAATTCAGGGGATTTTAATGATAAACCCCAATTTGATGTGAATAGTATACCCTAACCCTAATACAAGGTAATGTGATTTGAAACCATAATATAGGGTAATGTGATGTGAAATCCTAACATAGGGTGATACCGTGTGAAACCTTAATACAGGGTGATGCCATGAGAAACCCTAATATAGGGTGATGTTAGGTGAAACCCTAATATAGGGTGATGCCATGTGAAATCCTAGCATAAAGTGATGTTATGCAAATTCCTAATTGATGAAGAAGGGAAACCCTATACCTGACAATGGATAATCTTATATCAATAATGGTTGAATAAGTCAAATGAGTGGCTTATGAAAAATACATTACATGGTATGTGATGAATCGGTGCATAGAGTATTAGGATGAGAATTACCCTAATACAAGATAAGTTGATTAACTCAAGTAAGATCAAGTTGATGAGAGAAGTGGAAAATTAGTATGTGATAGATATCACATTCAACGCCTCAAAGTTCATACACATTGATGAACCATATATCAATATAGTTGGATGAGTAAAACATGAAGTCTGTTATGATAATTAATACATTAAGATGCAATGCACTTTGATAAAGGTAGGATAGCATACCTCGAGAAAGGGGTAAGCCAAGATAACAAAGTATGATGAAATCAATATCTTAGAAAAGATGTTTAATAGGCTTTGTGAACCATGTAGATGGTTGTTTCCTAGTTAGAGGTAACAAGATGATTATAAAAGTTTCATGAAAGCAATTACAATGTTCAAGTAAATGGGGAAATGGAAACTTACTAGCATAATAATAATAATAAATGGATACAACAATAAAAATGAAATTATGATCTTATATGTTTTTGAATATGTTGAAAGGGGAAAAGAGGAATACTTGTATTACATAAAGAAGGTGATTAAGTATGAAGACATGAAGCCTGTAATCAGGAGTGGTTAGAGTCCCTTGCCTGGCTGTGTAATCAGGATTGGTTAAAATCCAATACCTGGCAGAGGCATGAATCCTGTAATCAGGAGTGGTTAGAGTCCAGTGCCTGGATGTGTAATCAGGATTGGTTAAAATCAAATACCTGGCAGAGGCATGAAGCCTGTAATTAGGAGTGGTTAGAGTCTACTGCCTGGCTGTGTAATCAGGATTTATTAAAATGCAATACCTGGTAGAGGCATGAAGCTTGTAATCAGGAGTGGTTAGAGTCTACTACCTAGCTGTGTAATCAGGATTGGTTAAAATCCAATACCTGGCAGAGGCATGAACCTTGTAACCAGGAGTGGTTTGAGTCCACTGTCTGGCTGTGTAATCAAGATTGGTTAAAATCCAATACCTGGAAGAGGCATGAAGCATGTAATCAGGAGTGGTTAGAGTCTACTGCCTGGTTGTGTAATCAAGATTGGTTAAAATCTAAAACCTGGCAGAGGCATGAAGCCTGTAATCAGGAGTAGTTAGAGTCCACTGCCTGGCTATGTATTCAGGATTGGTAAGAGTCCAATGCCTGGTTGTGTAATCAGGAGTGGTTAGAGTCCACTTCATGGCTATGTAATCAGGATTGGTAGAGTTCAATGCCTGGCGGCGTAATCAGGATTGGTTAAAGTCCAATACCTGGCAGAGGCATGAATCCTATAACCAAAGGAATTGCATAGTCCAATGCCTAGATAGAGTACGATGATGTATACTCTTATATCTGGTATAATTCAATATCTGTTTAGCAGATTGGCTAAGGCCAACAGATGAAAACAAGAATGAACCATGGGTGACATATTAGGAGAATAAGGAAAAGCTTGAGATGTTGAAATGATATGTTAGATAAATGATATACATGTTCTTCCTATTCCTTATAAAGAGAATATATGATATATTGTTCTATCAATGACAGTTGCAATACTTTAAAAGATGCGAATGATCTAAACTATTTATCCTCTGCTCAGTTTTATATTATTACACTGCAATAATAATGTTTATGGCAAAGAGTTATATCTCTCACTGGGACAACTTTTTCAATTGTCTGACCCCAGTGTGATCCAAATTTTTAGGTAGACGCGGATAAGGAGAAAGGTACCCTATAGCAAAGGAACAACAACATCAACAACAACAGAGACAATAGTGACATCTTAGGTGTAGGCACTGGCTGTCAAGTTTTGTATAGAAAGTCCTATGTGTCGTCTCTGTACTCTCAGGTCCTCGGAGTTAGTAGTTAGTACTTTTAAATACATCGATCTGAGATTTTGGCTTGATGCCGTGAGGGTTTGAGTTGCTTATGTATAGTTCTGACAAAGCAACTATTGTATGTAATCTTCGAGAAGACATGGTACATGGTATGTACTTATGAACCAGAATGTATATGTAATACTTTGGTTCTTCTTATAAGAGTTTCCTAGAATTGGATCTCTTTGAAAAAGGTTTTAATTTTTAGTGATTTTCAGTAATCTGTTGTTGATGAACGCTTCCGCAATTGTAATTATTCGATGTTTGGGATTTTTCGTCGCAATTTAGTGGTATCAGAGCTCTAGGTTTGTTGAATCTACAGAGACATAAGACTAAGGTGTCGAGTCTATTCTAAGTGTACCCCAGTATATATTATAGTGACTTCTTCTTATCCAGAAGAAGGGAGATAACTTAAAGATGTCTGGAGAACACGAGGATCACGTTTCTAAAAGCAATGTTGCTACACCAGTAGGAGGTGCAAGGGATCAGGAAAGAGAAGAAACAATGCCTGAGAATCCCCAAGTTGATGAAGTCATGATGAGAAACCCAGATTTTCATACTCTTTTTGGGAAAATCATTACTACAGTGATGCATATAACAGACTGGATGCCAGCACCGACACCTAGGGCACCAGTTCCCAATGAGGGATATGGGTCTGGTAAGACTTTTGAATGACTACGTCATGTAGGAGCCATCGAATATGTTGGGATATCTAACCCAGCAGATGTTGATCTCTGGCTCACTAAGTTAGAAAAGGCTTTTAAGATCCTTAGTATTCCATATCTCGACAAGGTCAAACATGTTATGTACCTTTTGAAGGGTAGTGCTAGACACTGGTGGGCTATAGAAGAAATAAAAAGGAATGATGGAGAGGTTGATTGGGAGGAATTTTGTCGAGAATTCATCAATAAATATTTTCCAAAGACATACTTAGATGCAAAGATCTCACAGTTTGAGAAGATTCGACGGGGATCCATGTCGATAAATGAATATGAGGTTAAGTTTATGGAACTTTTACAATTTTGTCCGCAAATGGCTGCTACTGAGGAGAAAAATATCTGACATTTTGAGAAGGGATTGAATGTTGAGATTTCCATCCCGACATCTACATTAGAAAGTAGGGAAAGGTTTGCTACATTTTTAGAATCAATTCGGAGGATAGAAAGGTCTACGACAAAAAAACATGAGACAAACCTTAAAAAGAAGTCTACACAGTCACAGGAATAGTGGATTGGTGGTACTAAACAATCAAAGATTTCAGTAGTACTGACTCAACCACTATATAGTGCACCAATGCAACAATCACCAAAAAGGTTGTGAGTTTGCTATAGATGTGGACAGAAAGGACATCTGAGGTGGCAGTGTCCAACAAGAAATAATGTGGTGACCCAACAATCAAGGCATAATCTGCAAAACCCACAAGGACCTCAGGGTAGTGAAGTAGAAGGCTGGGGATGAAGACAAGTGTCATAGTTTGGTCCATCTACCTCTGGTAGTAGAGGACAAAGGTAATAGAAGATGACAATTGACTCCATGTTTTGAGTCAGATAAGTTACTAGATAACTTGTAAGAGGTAATATGTCAAGATAGAACTTTTCATTCTGAATCATGTTTCTTTTTCTTCTCTTTGCCTACTGATTACTAGTAAGGTAGTTATTAATAAGCTTTATTCAGTCAGTCCTTTAAGGATAAGGAGAAGAGATAAAAAGGATGGAAATGTGTATGCAGTTCATTATTCCTTTTAAAATGTTAAAATGTCTCTCTCTTCATTAAGGAAGGGAAGAGAGATAAAAGGAACTCAGAGGAAATCTGAGATATTTAAAGAGATAAAAACATAAAATAAAATTAATGGATACTACCAAATTTTAGTTCTTGAATACCCTGGCCAGGTATTCATTTATTGAAGGCAAGGTAAGTATCTTTTTGATTACCCTGATCAAGTAATCATTCGGAAACAATCTAAAAAGAGCCTAATGAAGTAGGAGATATGGCATGGATATTTCTACCACATTCTAATTGATATACGGAGGAATTTGATTTAATTATAAATCAATATATAAACAAAAGAAGATGTTTAGTATAATGTATACCCTGGTCCTCAGACCTAGAGGTAACAGTTACATGATGGGAGGTAACAATAATCAGTGATGATCCGGCCAATGATGCGACTTTTCAGGTGGGCTCCCTTTGCGGGCCAGGGGTCCATCTGGGGGTTTACGCTGCCTGCGGGGGTCACAAAAGTGGCGCTCGTACGGGAGTGGTTCCCTCGTCATCAAAAAAAAAAATCAGTGATGAACCAAAGGTTTGAAATCCAGATCTAGTAATCATAATGATGATAATACTAAGATGTGGTGACATGTAATTATCCTTATAATTTCTTATGTAGATGGCAAGGAACCAGGATGAGACAAGAATGATTGACTCATGAACAAGTTAAAGGTTCATGTAATTGATAATCTCTTCTCTTTAATGAACAACCCTGGGTGATGACGGGGTGATAAGAATAATGTGTCTTCTTATGCTCTTTCCTGTCTGAGACATGGCAATCAAGTGGGTCTTATGACACTTGATGTACATAAATTAAAGTGTTCTTTTGATGGATACTTAGAAAAGTATCAGTTTGTCTTGAACTTGTGTTTCAAGATAAAGATAAATGTAACAAGTAATGTCTCGTGATGAAAGGAAGATGAGGATGTGATATATTTTCAACACATATGATAGATACCAAGGTAAGAGATTCTAATATCTGAGAAATATCAGATTATTTTATGATGATCTCTTGGAATGATTAACTATGAAATAAGTTCAGATACCTAATGTAGCATGGACATCATATGTTATGGGTTTATGCCTTGCATAAACATAACGTTGATGAGAATGTACAACTAATGAGATAATCAGTACAAGTAGTAAGAAAGCCTAGTCTTGTGTCAGCTGGTTAGATGACACAACATGTCATATCTTTTATAATAAGTTGTGTGGAAGAACTTTGTATCAATCAAAGTTCAATGGTATCTTCATGACATTGAGATGTTATGTGAAGACTTGACGAGATGATAAATGAATAATATCTTCTTTCCTTTATCTGGGATTTCAGGGATGAAATCCTTGTTAGGGGTTTAAAATTGTAATATCCCTGACCTGGGTTATGCCTTAACCCTAGCTTTTTTGCTTAATAAATTTAATTATATGCTTGCTATTATCTCTTGAAAAGTAATTAAGGCTCAAGAGAAACTTATGTTTCAATTTTAGTCCTTTTTGAATGATGTTGAAACAATGTTTTGCATATTTTGGACTAAAGTGCAAATTATCCAAGTTGAGGGGTTAACTTGCAAATATTACATGGTAAAATGTTCCTCAACTGTTGAAGCATCATAAGAATAAAAATGATGTTGTGGTATGGCTTCCACAAGCTTGAGCACCAAGATAGATCTTACTGAGCAATCTTTGTGCATTAAAACCTAGTTTTGATGTAATGTGCAATTTACCCAAAAACTAGAGTTCAATATGCAAAATACCACCTCTAGAGAATCCCTCATGTTTCTTGGCATCATGTAGAGAAAATAAAATGAGAGGGGAGCCTCATTTGAATCATTTTGGAAGGGATAGAACCTTGATATTAAAATAATCAAGATTTAAGCATAAATGGAACTTTACTTCAAATTAATGCAAAAATAAATATGTTAATTGAAGTGCCTTCAACCAAAAACGAGATGGTTGAATTTTTTTAAGAGTGTAAGTCCTTGAGCCTTGTTAAGTAACTCAAAAATATCTAAGTGAGTGGAGAGCCCACTCACATTAGTTAAAAGAAAAGTAATATCCACTAAATTTTGGATATTATTATTATAATGGTTAAAGTGCTTAATTTTCTTTCTTTTAAATCATGGATAATTGAAGGGAATGAAAGGAAAGGAAGGAGTCTTCGTATGTAATGAAAAAGATGGGGCAAGTGTCAAGGAAATGGAGGAATTATCCCCTACATTCTCTCTCTTAAAAAGAAATTCAATAATAGACATATATACTCACATATCCATAACTTGAAAGTGTTATTTCGAAACCACTTTCACTCTTTGCTTGCAAAACGACAAAGGGAGCTTAGGAGAAGGAGGATAATGATCCCCAACCTGTAGGTAAGCTCCATGGTCCACTTTCACCTTGATTTCATGGTGGAAATTACAAATCAATGCTTGATTTCTTCTTTTCTTCAATCAAGCTTCAATCCTAGCCAATCATTTTCACTCTAAGACTTGAGGACGAGCTTTGGATAGTTGAAGGAGTTGCTTTCACCATTGAAGACGTGGATATTGAAGCTTAGAAGCTTCTTTGGAGGCAGGTTATATAACTTAAACCCTTAAATGTTGTTATTGCATTCAATTCTTCATAACTTGCGAATCATTTTGTTCTTCTTAAAATTCCTGGATCAATTGATGAAATTACCATAAGTATGGCAGTAGTTTTTGAAGGATCGGAGCTTGATGATGATGACATCATCCTAAGAACACACCTTAACAAAGATCTAGTACAAATGGTTTCTATGATTTGAGACCAAACGGTCTCAAGACCGTTTGGGATCAAACGGTCTCAGACCGTTAGGAGATCAAGTGCTGATGTGGATGGATGTTGATCCATGGGTTTCATTTAAATTGATTATAAAAGTTTCAAGTATGAAGGATACATTGAAGAAAAACATTAATTAGGTTGAATAACTGAAACCCTAATTGAATGATTACAAGAAACACAAGATGGTCCATTCGGTTTCAAGATAATTTGGACCAAACGGTCTTGAGACCGTTTGAGTCCAAACGGTCTTGAAACTATTTGGAATAAAATAGTTTCAAAACCGTTTCAAACGGTTTTAAGACCGTTTGAATATCCAATCGGTTTCAACATCCAATCGGTTTCAACATCCAATCAAATTCAAAATTTGTTGTCTATTCAGTTTCAGAGACAATTTGTTCAAACGGTCTTTAGGGTTGAATGCCCAAACGGTGTCAAAACCATTTGGAGGGCAAATGATCTCAACCCTAGATGCCCAAACGGTTTCAAAATCATTTCAAATCATTTCAAGACCGTTTGAATATCCAATCGGTTTCAACATCCAGTCAAATTCAAAATTTGTTGTCTATTTGGTTTCAGAGATAATTTGTTGAAACAGTCTTTAGGGTTGAATGCCCAAATGGTGTCAAAACCATTTGGAGGGCAAACGATCTCAACCCCAGATGCCCAAATGGTTTCAAAACCATTTGGAGGGCAATTGTATCCAAAACTATTTGGAGGTTTAGAAGGTCAAAATTGATTGAAGGTTCAATATATATAAAATTGATTGGAGACTTAAGGTGATGAAAGATCAGTTGATCCTATGATTGATAATGATGATTATCAAAGATAAGTACAATGGTTAAATTCCTAAAGTACTTAGATGATTGGTACCCTTAGAGGGGTTATCCTTTGATGCTTATGGAAGTAATGACTTAATACACTATGCTAACCTTTCATTCAAGATTGATTCAATCTAATCAAGATTTGAGTGATTAACATCCTAGAGAGGATGAGAGAGAGAAATTCATACATGTATTATAATCATGTACTAACCAAGTCTTAGCATACTCAAAATGAATAGAATATGTAATTAGGGTATGATCCTTGATAAAGAGATCATGAAACCCAAATTGAGGAGGTTAATGAGCACTAACCATAATTTAGGGCAATGCTATGTGAAATCCTAACCTAGGGTGATGGTGTAAACCTAATTTAGGGAAATGACATGAGAAACCCTGATTCAGGGGATTTTAATGATAAACCCCAATTTGATGTGAATAGTATACCCTAACCCTAATACAAGGTAATGTGATGTGAAACCCTAATACAGGGTGATGTGATGTGAAATCCTAACATAGGGTGATGCCATGTGAAACCTTAATATAGAGTGATGCCATGAGAAACCCTAATATAGGGTGATGTTAGGTGAAACCCTAATATAGGGTGATGCCATGTGAAATCCTAGTATAAAGTGATGTTATGCAAATTCCTAATTGATAAAGAAGGGAAACCCTATTCCTGACAATGGATAATATTATATCAATAATGGTTGAATAAGTCAAATGAGTGACTTATGACAAATACATTACGTGGTATGTGATGAACTGGTGCATAGAGTATTAGGATGAGAATTACCCTAATACAACATAAGTTGATGAACTCAAGTAATTTAAGTTGATGAGAGAAGTGGAACATTAGGATGTGATAGATATCACATTCAGCACCTCAAAGTTCATACACATTGATGCACCCTAAATCCAATATAGTTGGATGAGTAAAACATGAAGTGTGTTATGATAATTAATACATTAAGATGCATTGCAATTTGATAAAGGTAGGCTAACATACCTCGAGAAAGGGGTAAGCCAAGGTAACAAAGTATGATGAAATCAATATCTTAGAAAAGATGTTTAATGGGCTTTGTGAGCCATGTGGATGGTTGTTGCCTAGTCAGAGGTAACAAGATGTTTACAAAAGTTTCATGAAAGCAATTACAATGTTCAAGTAAATGGGGAAATTGAAACTTAGTAACATAATAATAATAATAAATGGATATAACAATAATAATGAAATTGTGATTGTACATGTTTTTGAATATGCTGAAAGGGGAAAAGAGGAATACTTGTAATACATATAGAAGGTGATTACGTATGAAGGCATGAAGCCTATAATTAAGAGTGGATAGAGTCCACTGCCTGGCTGTGTAATCACGATTGGTTAAAATCTAATACTTGGCAGAGGCATGAATCCTGTAATCAGGAGTGGTTAGAGTCCACTGACTGGCTGTGTAATCAGGATTGGTTAAAATCAAATACCTGACAGAGGCATGAAGCATGTAATCAGGAGTGGTTAGAGTCCACTTCCTGGCTGTGTAATCAATATTGGTTAAAATCCAATACCCGGTAGAGGCATGAAGCCTGTAATCAGGAGTGGTTAGAGTCCACTGCCTGGCTCTGTAATCAGGATTGGTTAAAATCCAATACCTGGCAGAGGCATGAAGCCTGTAATAAGGAGTTGTTAGAGTCCACTGCCTGGCTGTGTAATTAGGATTGGTTTAAATCCAATACCTGGCAGAGGCATGAAGCCTGTAATCAGGAGTGGTTAGAGTTCACTACCTGGTTGTGTAATCATGATTGGTTAAAATCCAATACTTGGTAGAGGCATGAAGCCTATAATCAGGAGTGGTTAGAGTCCACTGCCTGGATGTGTATTTAGGATTGGTTAGAGTCCAATGACTGGTTGTGTAATCAAGAGTGGTTAGAGTCCACTACCTGGTTGTATAATTAGGATTGGTAGAGTCCAATGCCTAGCGGTGTAATCAGGATCGGTTAAAGTCCAATACCTGGCAGAGGCATGATGCCTATAACCAAAGAATTGGCCTAGTCCAATTCTTAGAGAGAATATGATGATGTATACTCTTATGTCTGGTATAATTCAATATCTATTTAGAAAATTGGCTAAGGCAAACAGATGGTAACAAGAATGAACCATGGGTGACATATCAGGATAATAAGTAAAAGCTTGAGATGTTGAAATGATATGATAGATAAATGATATACATGTTCTTCCTATTCCTTATAAAGAGAATAGATGATTTACTATTCTATCAATGACAATTGCAATACTTTAAAAGATGAGAATGATCTAAACTGCTTATCTGCTACTCAGTTTTATATTATTAAACTGCAATAATAATGTTTCTGGCAGAGAGTTATATCTCTCGCTGGGACAATTTTTTCAATTGTCTCACCCCCATGGGATCCAACTTTTTAGGTAGACGCGGTCAAGGAGACAAGAACCCTATAGCAAGGGAACAACAACAACAACAAAGACAACGATGACATCTTAGGTGGAGGCATTGGCTGCCATGTTTTGTATAGAAAGTCCTATGTGTCATCTCTGTACTCTCAGGTCCTCGGAGTTAGTAGTTAGTACTTTTAAATACATCGATCTGAAATTTTGGCTTGATGCCTCGAGGTTTTGAGTTGATTATGTATAGTTCTGACAAAGCAACAGTTGTATGTAATCCTCAAGAAGTGATGGCCCATGATATGTACTTATGAACCAGAATGTATATGTAATACTTTGGTTCTTTATATAAGAGTTTCCTAGAATTGGATCTCTTTGAAAAATGTTTTAATTTTTCGTGATTTTCAGTAATCCGTTGTTGATGAACACTTCCGCAATTGTAATTATTCGATGTTTGGGATTTGTTGTCACAGCTGCTTTCCCCGCCGTCACCACCACAACACCAGCACCAACATAGTTGTACATCCACAACCTCCTGTCACTTGAAAAGACTATGAAACCAACCAAGTATGTTTTCTCCAATGTACTAAAGAAGATGGGGATATACAACAGAATCCTCACTCTGCTCGACAACACCAACCTCTCAAAGCTTTATTTTGTCATAGAGATTTCTTATGTTGAACCCACAACTGAATTCTTCACGTATATCAACAAAAAAGTTGTATACATAATGGATAGATCGAAGGACGGAGGTGACCGCAGGCTAGTCACCAAACTCTTTGGAAACAAGGTTGTCATAACTGAAAACATGTTAAATGAAATTTTCATCGACAACCAGGAGAATCTAAAGAAGTCCAAAGTTGTAGGCACAGGAAGCACCGAGTTCAACAAGCATATCTTCTGGAAATCCCTAACAGGGATCCCGACCTACGAGGTAAAAACCTGCAAGGCCTGCAATATTCAATCTGGCCTGGTGCACATATTGCACAAAATTCTTACAGGTGCACTTTTCCTCAAGACAGAGGGCAGAAATGTTAGCATTTTCAATCTTTTCATCCTCCGGTCCATTCTAAAAGGGCATCCGATCAACATTGGATGACATATGATACAAAAGCATTCAGCTTACACCCTGGGGAAAGAAATATGCATGGGTGGTCACATAATCTCTATTCTGAAATATCTTAAGATGAATAGAATACTACCCATGTTCATAGTAATCAAGGGAGACACCCTTACTGATGAACAGAGCTTAAAGAACTCTTAGATCATCAAAGAAAAGGATGCAAAGTTGCACTATATCTTTTGCCCTACAGTAAAATCCTCAAGGACTCTGCTACTGCTTTCGGAGCTTGTAGACTACGACAAGGTAAAGCTGCTCTTCACTGAAGAGGATCTTGTAAACCTCCTAGCTTCGCTCAAAATACAAGAAAAGAAATCCAAAGTGGGGCAGACAGAGAACAACATCACTGCCCCATTTTATTTTTCCTAGTTTTGCTAATTTTCTAATCTCTTCTTTTGATTTAGACTTATCATCTTTAATCTAAATATATATAAATTCACATAAATAACCAAAACAAACATAAAAATATAAAATCCAAAAACCTAATTAAATCTTAACCTAACGGTTTCGAAACCGTTTGGAGTCAAACGATCTCAAAACTAATTGGTCATTTCGATATCGAAACCGTTTGGTCCTTTCGGTCCTAAAACTGTTTGGAACCCAAACGGTCCCGAAACCGTTTGGACCCCAAACGGTCCCAAAACCGTTTGGACCCCAAACAGTCTCATGATCGTTTGCCCTTGGGAATTTGTAACGACACCCAACATTTTCTATAAATATCACCCGACCCCCCTCCCTTTTTCTTTCCTACGATTCCCGAATTTCCTAACTTCCGCATGAACCCTGTTTCATTCCTCCATCCTTTTCTTGCACGCAACTTGCTCACACACCTGTTCATGCTATGATTGTCGTCGTTGATGCCACCTTCACCATCGTGCGCTCTCACGGTCATCGCCGCAACTACCATCTCATCTAAGCAGCAAGGTAAATGAGCATTCTGAAGTAGCCGCCATCATCCTCGACTCTAGCAGATTTTGCACGCTTCACATCTACCGTCACTATCGCCGTCGTCATTTTCCTCTACACTTTCAACCGCCCGTCGATGACCCCACCGTTTCACCTTCCTTGCGGTTTTGACCGTTTGGAGCCAAATGATCCTGAAACTGTTTGGAGCAAAACGATCCTGAAACTGTTTGGAGCCAAACGGTCTTGAAACCATTTGGAGCCAAATGGTCGCAAAATTGTTTGGAGCCAAACGATCTTGAAACCGTTTTGTGTAAAAACTGTTTGGACCCAAACAGTTTTAGAAAACATGATTTCACGCTTAAAATGATTTAATTTTTTCCCCATGCTATAATTCTTTAAATATTTTTTTCACTCTTTTAACATATATAATATTTCGATTATAGAATGACCTTACCTGCAAACGAAGCCACTGGAACCACTGATGCCCCCTTCTGGACAAGGGAGCAACTAATGGAAGATCACGCCAAGCTCTAGAAGATCATGGACATCTATGAAAAAACTGGAAAGACCCCACCGAAAGTTGACATGATCAGTGTCATGAATGAACTTGACCACATCAACATGTGCTGAACCGAGGATCCTGTTCAAGAAATGAAAAAAATTTATTCCAGTGACGAAGGCTCAGAATACGAGCCAAATTCTGAGGACGAATCCCCAACCATAAAGTCCAAGGGGAAGAGGAATGTCTAGGAAGTTGTGAACGAGCAACCAACAAAGAAACAGGTAAGGAAGCAAGTCCATCCCACCACTGCAAGAGAACAAATTTTAGCGGGATCTGTGACACCACCTGTTGCCACCACTACTGCTGCTACTGTAATATCCCTCACCTGGGTTATGCCTTAACCTTAGATGTTTTGCTTAATAAAGTTAATTATGTGGTTTCTCTTATCTCTTGAAAAGTAATTAAGGCTCAAGAGGAACTTATGTTTCAATTTTAGTCGTTTTTTAATAATGTTGAAACAATGTTTTGCTTATTTTGGACTAAAGAGCAAATTACCCAAGTTGAGGGGTTTACTTGCAAAATATTACATGGTAAAATGTTCCTCAAGTGTTGAAGCATCATAAGAATGAAAATGATGTTGTGGTATGGCTTCCACAAGCTTGAGCACCAAGATTGAGCTTGCTGAGCAATCTTTGTGCATTAAAACCTAGTTTTGATGTAATGTGCAATTTACCCAAAAAACTAGGGTTCATTGTGCAAAATACCACCTCTAGAGAGTCCCTCATATTTCTTTGAGTCATGTAGAGAAAATAAAATGAGAGGGGCACCTCATTAGAATCATTTTGGAAGAGAGAGAATCTTGATATTAAAATAATCAAGATTTAAGCATAAATGGAACTTTACTTCAAATTAATGCAAAAATAAATATGTTAATTGAAGTGCCTTCAACCAAAAATGATATGGTTTAATTTTCTTAAGAGTGGAAATCCTTGAGCCTTTCTAAGGCACTCAAAAATATCTAAGTGAGTGGAGATCCCACTCACATTAGTTAAAAGAAAAGCAATATCGACTCAATTTTGGATATTATTATTATAATGATAAAGGTGCTTAATTTTCTTTCTTTTAAATCATGGATAACTGAAGGGAATGAAAGGAAAGGAAGGAGGCTTAGTATGTAAGGAATAATAGGGGGCACGTGGCAAGTAAATATAGGAATTATCCCCTACATTCTCTCTCTTAAAAAGAAATTCAATAATACACATATATACTCACATATCCATAACTTGAAAGGGTTATTTCGAAACCACTTTCACTCTTTGCTTGAACAACGACCAAGGGAGCTTAGGAGCAGGAGTAGAATGATCCCCAACCTGTAGGTAAGGTCCATGGTCCTCTTTCACCTTGATTTCATGGTGGAAATTACAAATCAATGCTTGACTTCTTCTTTTCTTCAACCAATCTTCAATCCAAGCTAGTCTTTTTCACTCTAAGACTTGAGGACGAGCTTTGGATAGTTGAAGGAGTTTCTTTCACCATTGAAGACGTGGAGCTTGAATCTTTGAAGCTTCTTTGGAGGAGGGTTATATAACTTAAACCCTTAAATGTTGTTATTGCATTCAATTCTTCATAACTTGCAGATCATTTTGTTCTTCTTAAAATTCCTTGATAAATTGATGCAATTACCATAAGTATGGAAGTAGTTTTTGAAGGATCGGAGCTTGATGATGATGACATCATCCTAAGCACACACCTTAACAAATATCTAGGGCAAACGGTTTCTATGACTTGAGACCAAACGATCTCAAAACCGTTTGAAACCAAACAGTCTTGAGACCATTTGGGATCAAACGGTCTCAAGACCATTTGGATTTCAAGTGCCGATGTGGATGGATGTTGATCCATGGGTTTCATTTAAATTGATTATGAAAGTTTCAAGTATGAAGGATACATTGAAGACAAACCCTAACCGGGTTGAATAATTGAAACCCTAATTGAATGATTGCAAGAAACCCTAGATGGTCCATTTGGTTTCAAGATAATTTGGACCAAACTATATGAGTCCAAACGGTCTTGAAACTGTTTGGAATCAAACAGTTTCAAGAATGTTTGAATATCCAATCAGTTTCAACATCCAATCGGTTTCAACATCCAATCAGTTTCAACATCCAATCGGTTTCAATATCCAATCCAATTCTAAATTTGTTGTCTATTCAGTTTCAGAGATAATTTGTTCAAATGGTCTTTAGGGTTGAATGACAAAACGGTGTCAAAACCATTTGGAGGGCAAACGATCTCAACCCTAGATGCCCAAACAGTTTTAAAACTGTTTGGAGGGCAATTGAATCCAAAACTGTTTGGAGGTTTAGAAGGTCAGAACCGATTGAAGGTTCAACATATATAAAATTGATTGGAGACTTAAGGTGATGAAAGATCAGTTGAACCTATGATTGATAATGATGATTACCAAAGATAAGTACAATGGTTTAATTCCTAAAGTACTTAGATGATTGGTACCCTTAGAGGGGTTAACCTTTAATGCTTATGGAAGCAATGACTTAATACACTATGCTAACCTTTCATTCAAGATTGATTCAATCTAATCAAGATTTGAGTGATTAACATCTTAGAGAGGATGAGAGAGAGAAATTCAAACATGTATTATAATCATGTAGTAACCAAGTCTCAACATACTCAAAATGAATAAAATATGTAATCAGGGTATGATCCTTGATAAAGAGATCATGAAACCCTAATTGAGGAGGTTAATGAGCCCTAACCCTAATTTGGGGCAATGCTATGTGAAATCCTAACTTAGGGTGATGGTGTAAACCTAATTTAGGGAAATGACATGAGAAACCCTAATTCAGGGGATTTTAATGATAAACCCCAATTTGATGTGAATAGTATACCCTAACCCTAATACAAGGTAATGTGGTTTGAAACCATAATATAGGGTAATGTGATGTGAAATCCTAACATAGGGTGATACCGTGTGAAACCTTAATACAGGGTGATGCCATGAGAAACCCTAATATAGGGTGATGTTAGGTGAAACCCTAATATAGGGTGATGCCATGTGAAATCCTAGCATAAAGTGATGTTATGCAAATTCCTAATTGATGAAGAAGGGAAACCCTATACCTGACAATGGATAATCTTATATCAATAATGGTTGAATAAGTCAAATGAGTGGCTTATGAAAAATACATTACATGGTATGTGATGAATCGGTGCATAGAGTGTTAGGATGAGAATTACCCTAATACAAGATAAGTTGATTAACTCAAGTAAGATCAAGTTGATGAGAGAAGTGGAAAATTAGTATGTGATATATATCACATTCAACGCCTCAAAGTTCATACACATTGATGAACCATATATCAATATAGTTGGATGAGTAAAACATGAAGTCTGTTATGATAATTAATACATTAAGATGCAATGCACTTTGATAAAGGTAGGATAGCATACCTCGAGAAAGGGGTAAGCCAAGATAACAAAGTATGATGAAATCAATATCTTAGAAAAGATGTTTAATAGGCTTTGTGAACCATGTAGATGGTTGTTTCCTAGTTAGAGGTAACAAGATGATTATAAAAGTTTCATGAAAGCAATTACAATGTTCAAGTAAATGGGGAAATGGAAACTTACTAGCATAATAATAATAATAAATGGATACAACAATAAAAATGAAATTATGATCTTATATGTTTTTGAATATGTTGAAAGGGGAAAAGAGGAATACTTGTATTACATAAAGAAGGTGATTAAGTATGAAGACATAAAGCCTGTAATCAGGAGTGGTTAGAGTCCCTTGCCTGGCTGTGTAATCAGGATTGGTTAAAATCCAATACCTGGCAGAGGCATGAATCCTGTAATCAGGAGTGGTTAGAGTCCAGTGCCTGGATGTGTAATCAGGATTGGTTAAAATCAAATACCTGGCAGAGGCATGAAGCCTGTAATTAGGAGTGGTTAGAGTCTACTGCCTGGCTGTGTAATCAGGATTTATTAAAATGCAATACCTGGTAGAGGCATGAAGCTTGTAATCAGGAGTGGTTAGAGTCTACTACCTAGCTGTGTAATCAGGATTGGTTAAAATCCAATACCTGGCAGAGGCATGAACCTTGTAACCAGGAGTGGTTTGAGTCCACTGTCTGGCTGTGTAATCAAGATTGGTTAAAATCCAATACCTGGAAGAGGCATGAAGCATGTAATCAGGAGTGGTTAGAGTCTACTGCCTGGTTGTGTAATCAAGATTGGTTAAAATCTAAAACCTGGTAGAGGCATGAAGCCTGTAATCAGGAGTAGTTAGAGTCCACTGCCTGGCTATGTATTCAGGATTGGTAAGAGTCCAATGCCTGGTTGTGTAATCAGGAGTGGTTAGAGTCCACTTCATGGCTATGTAATCAGGATTGGTAGAGTTCAATGCCTGGCGGCGTAATCAGGATTGGTTAAAGTCCAATACCTGGCAGAGGCATGAATCCTATAACCAAAGGAATTGCATAGTCCAATGCCTAGATAGAGTACGATGATGTATACTCTTATATCTGGTATAATTCAATATCTGTTTAGCAGATTGGCTAAGGCCAACAGATGAAAACAAGAATGAACCATGGGTGACATATTAGGAGAATAAGGAAAAGCTTGAGATGTTGAAATGATATGTTAGATAAATGATATACATGTTCTTCTTATTCCTTATAAAGAGAATATATGATATATTGTTCTATCAATGACAGTTGCAATACTTTAAAAGATGCGAATGATCTAAACTATTTATCCTCTGCTCAGTTTTATATTATTACACTGCAATAATAATGTTTATGGCAGAGAGTTATATCTCTCACTGGGACAACTTTTTCAATTGTCTCACCCTAGTGTGATCCAACTTTTTAGGTAGACGCGGATAAGGAGAAAGGTACCCTATAGTAAAGGAACAACAACATCAACAACAACGGAGACAATAGTGACATCTTAGGTGTAGGCACTGGCTGTCAAGTTTTGTATAGAAAGTCCTATGTGTCGTCTCTGTACTCTCAGGTCCTCTGAGTTAGTAGTTAGTACTTTTAAATACATCGATCTGAGATTTTGGCTTGATGCCGCGAGGGTTTGAGTTGCTTATGTATAGTTCTGACAAAGCAACTATTGTATGTAATCTTCGAGAAGAAATGGTACATGGTATGTACTTATGAACCAGAATGTATATGTAATACTTTGGTTCTTCTTATAAGAGTTTCCTAGAATTGGATCTCTTTGAAAAAGGTTTTAATTTTTAGTGATTTTCAGTAATCTGTTGTTGATGAACGCTTCCGCAATTGTAATTATTCGATGTTTGGGATTTTTCGTCGCAATTTAGTGGTATCAGAGCTCTAGGTTTGTTGAATCTACAGAGACATAAGACTAAGGTGTCGAGTCTATTCTAAGTGTACCCCAGTATATCTTATAGTGACTTCTTCTTATCCAGAAGAAGGGAGATAACTTAAAGATGTCTGGAGAACACGAGGATCACGTTTCTAAAAGCAATGTTGCTACACCAGTAGGAGGTGCAAGGGATCAGGAAAGAGAAGAAACAATGCCTGAGAATCCCCAAGTTGATGAAGTCATGATGAGAAACCCAGATTTTCATACTCTTTTTGGGAAAATCATTACTACAGTGATGCATATAACAGACTGGATGCCAGCACCGACACCTAGGGCACCAGTTCCCAATGAGGGATATGGGTCTGGTAAGACTTTTGAATGACTACGTCATGTAGGAGCCATCGAATATGCTGGGATATCTAACCCAGCAGATGTTGATCTCTGGCTCACTAAGTTAGAAAAGGCTTTTAAGATCCTTAGTATTCCATATCTCGACAAGGTCAAACATGTTATGTACCTTTTGAAGGGTAGTGCTAGACACTGGTGGGCTATAGAAGAAATAAAAAGGAATGATGGAGAGGTTGATTGGGAGGAATTTTGTCGAGAATTCATCAATAAATATTTTCCAAAGACATACTTAGATGCAAAGATCTCACAGTTTGAGAAGATTCGACGGGGATCCATGTCGATAAATGAATATGAGGTTAAGTTTATGGAACTTTTACAATTTTGTCCGCAAATGGCTGCTACTGAGGAGAAAAATATCTGACATTTTGAGAAGGGATTGAATGTTGAGATGTCCATCCCGACATCTACATTAGAAAGTAGGGAAAGGTTTGCTACATTTTTAGAATCAATTCGGAGGATAGAAAGGTCTACGACAAAAAAACATGAGACAAACCTTAAAAAGAAGTCTACACAGTCACAGGAATAGTGGATTGGTGGTACTAAACAATCAAAGATTTCAGTAGTACTGACTCAACCACTATATAGTGCACCAATGCAACAATCACCAAAAAGGTTGTGAGTTTTCTATAGGTGTGGACAGAAAGGACATCTGAGGTGGCAGTGTCCAACAAGAAATAATGTGGTGACCCAACAATCAAGGCATAATCTGCAAAACCCACAAGGACCTCAGGGTAGTGAAGTAGAAGGCTGGGGATGAAGACAAGTGTCATAGTTTGGTCCATCTACCTCTGGTAGTAGAGGACAAAGGTAATAGAAGATGACAATTGACTCCATGTTTTGAGTCAGATAAGTTACTAGATAACTTGTAAGAGGTAATATGTCAAGATAGAACTTTTCATTCTGAATCATGTTTCTTTTTCTTCTCTTTGCCTACTGATTACTAGTAAGGTAGTTATTAATAAGCTTTATTCAGTCAGTCCTTTAAGGACAAGGAGAAGAGATAAAAAAGGATGGAAATGTGTATACAGTTCATTATTCCTTTTAAAATGTTAAAATGTCTCTCTCTTCATTAAGGAAGGGAAGAGAGATAAAAGGAACTCAGAGGAAATCTGAGATATTTAAAGAGATAAAAACATAAAATAAAATTAATGGATACTACCAAATTTTAGTTCTTGAATACCCTGGCCAGGTATTCATTTATTGAAGGCAAGGTAAGTATCTTTTTGATTACCCTGATCAAGTAATCATTCGGAAACAATCTAAAAAGAGCCTAATGAAGTAGGAGATATGGCATGGATATTTCTACCACATTCTAATTGATATACGGAGGAATTTGATTTAATTATAAATCAATATATAAACAAAAGAAGATGTTTAGTATAATGTATACCCTGGTCCTCAGACCTAGAGGTAACAGTTACATGATGGGAGGTAACAATAATCAGTGATGATCCGGCCAATGATGCGACTTTTCAGGTGGGCTCCCTTTGCGGGCCAGGGGTCCATCTGGGGGTTTACGCTGCCTGCGGGGGTCACAAAAGTGGCGCTCGTACGGGAGTGGTTCCCTCGTCATCAAAAAAAAAATCAGTGATGAACCAAAGGTTTGAAATCCAGATCTAGTAATCATAATGATGATAATACTAAGATGTGGTGACATGTAATTATCCTTATAATTTCTTATGTAGATGGCAAGGAACCAGGATGAGACAAGAATGATTGACTCATGAACAAGTTAAAGGTTCATGTAATTGATAATCTCTTCTCTTTAATGAACAACCCTGGGTGATGACGGGGTGATAAGAATAATGTGTCTTCTTATGCTCTTTCCTGTCTGAGACATGGCAATCAAGTGGGTCTTATGACACTTGATGTACATAAATTAAAGTGTTCTTTTGATGGATACTTAGAAAAGTATCAGTTTGTCTTGAACTTGTGTTTCAAGATAAAGATAAATGTAACAAGTAATGTCTCGTGATGAAAGGAAGATGAGGATGTGATATATTTTCAACACATATGATAGATACCAAGGTAAGAGATTCTAATATCTGAGAAATATCAGATTATTTTATGATGATCTCTTGGAATGATTAACTATGAAATAAGTTCAGATACCTAATGTAGCATGGACATCATATGTTATGGGTTTATGCCTTGCATAAACATAACGTTGATGAGAATGTACAACTAATGAGATAATCAGTACAAGTAGTAAGAAAGCCTAGTCTTGTGTCAGCTGGTTAGATGACACAACATGTCATATCTTTTATAATAAGTTGTGTGGAAGAACTTTGTATCAATCAAAGTTCAATGGTATCTTCATGACATTGAGATGTTATGTGAAGACTTGACGAGATGATAAATGAATAATATCTTCTTTCCTTTATCTGGGATTTCAGGGATGAAATCCTTGTTAGGGGTTTAAAATTGTAATATCCCTGACCTGGGTTATGCCTTAACCCTAGCTTTTTTGCTTAATAAATTTAATTATATGCTTGCTATTATCTCTTGAAAAGTAATTAAGGCTCAAGAGAAACTTATGTTTCAATTTTAGTCCTTTTTGAATGATGTTGAAACAATGTTTTGCATATTTTGGACTAAAGTGCAAATTATCCAAGTTGAGGGGTTAACTTGCAAATATTACATGGTAAAATGTTCCTCAACTGTTGAAGCATCATAAGAATAAAAATGATGTTGTGGTATGGCTTCCACAAGCTTGAGCACCAAGATAGATCTTACTGAGCAATCTTTGTGCATTAAAACCTAGTTTTGATGTAATGCGCAATTTACCCAAAAACTAGAGTTCAATATGCAAAATACCACCTCTAGAGAATCCCTCATGTTTCTTGGCATCATGTAGAGAAAATAAAATGAGAGGGGAGCCTCATTTGAATCATTTTGGAAGGGAGAGAACCTTGATATTAAAATAATCAAGATTTAAGCATAAATGGAACTTTACTTCAAATTAATGCAAAAATAAATATGTTAATTGAAGTGCCTTCAACCAAAAACGAGATGGTTGAATTTTTTTAAGAGTGTAAGTCCTTGAGCCTTGTTAAGTAACTCAAAAATATCTAAGTGAGTGGAGAGCCCGCTCACATTAGTTAAAAGAAAAGTAATATCCACTAAATTTTGGATATTATTATTATAATGGTTAAAGTGCTTAATTTTCTTTCTTTTAAATCATGGATAATTGAAGGGAATGAAAGGAAAGGAAGGAGTCTTCGTATGTAATGAAAAAGATGGGGCAAGTGTCAAGGAAATGGAGGAATTATCCCCTACATTCTCTCTCTTAAAAAGAAATTCAATAATAGACATATATACTCACATATCCATAACTTGAAAGTGTTATTTCGAAACCACTTTCACTCTTTGCTTGCAAAACGACAAAGGGAGCTTAGGAGAAGGAGGATAATGATCCCCAACCTGTAGGTAAGCTCCATGGTCCACTTTCACCTTGATTTCATGGTGGAAATTACAAATCAATGCTTGATTTCTTCTTTTCTTCAATCAAGCTTCAATCCTAGCCAATCATTTTCACTCTAAGACTTGAGGACGAGCTTTGGATAGTTGAAGGAGTTGCTTTCACCATTGAAGACGTGGATATTGAAGCTTAGAAGCTTCTTTGGAGGCAGGTTATATAACTTAAACCCTTAAATGTTGTTATTGCATTCAATTCTTCATAACTTGCGAATCATTTTGTTCTTCTTAAAATTCCTGGATCAATTGATGAAATTACCATAAGTATGGCAGTAGTTTTTGAAGGATCGGAGCTTGATGATGATGACATCATCCTAAGAACACACCTTAACAAAGATCTAGTACAAATGGTTTCTATGATTTGAGACCAAACGGTCTCAAGACCGTTTGGGATCAAACGGTCTCAGACCGTTAGGAGATCAAGTGCTGATGTGGATGGATGTTGATCCATGGGTTTCATTTAAATTGATTATAAAAGTTTCAAGTATGAAGGATACATTGAAGAAAAACATTAATTAGGTTGAATAACTGAAACCCTAATTGAATGATTACAAGAAACACAAGATGGTCCATTCGGTTTCAAGATAATTTGGACCAAACGGTCTTGAGACCGTTTGAGTCCAAACGGTCTTGAAACTATTTGGAATAAAATAGTTTCAAAACCGTTTCAAACGGTTTTAAGACCGTTTGAATATCCAATCGGTTTCAACATCCAATCGGTTTCAACATCCAATCAAATTCAAAATTTGTTGTCTATTCAGTTTCAGAGACAATTTGTTCAAACGGTCTTTAGGGTTGAATGCCCAAACGGTGTCAAAACCATTTGGAGGGCAAATGATCTCAACCCTAGATGCCCAAACGGTTTCAAAATCGTTTCAAATCATTTCAAGACCGTTTGAATATCCAATCGGTTTCAACATCCAGTCAAATTCAAAATTTGTTGTCTATTTGGTTTCAGAGATAATTTGTTGAAACAGTCTTTAGGGTTGAATGCCCAAATGGTGTCAAAACCATTTGGAGGGCAAACGATCTCAACCCCAGATGCCCAAATGGTTTCAAAACCATTTGGAGGGCAATTGTATCCAAAACTATTTGGAGGTTTAGAAGGTCAAAATTGATTGAAGGTTCAATATATATAAAATTGATTGGAGATTTAAGGTGATGAAAGATCAGTTGATCCTATGATTGATAATGATGATTATCAAAGATAAGTACAATGGTTAAATCCCTAAAGTACTTAGATGATTGGTACCCTTAGAGGGGTTATCCTTTGATGCTTATGGAAGTAATGACTTAATACACTATGCTAACCTTTCATTCAAGATTGATTCAATCTAATCAAGATTTGAGTGATTAACATCCTAGAGAGGATGAGAGAGAGAAATTCATACATGTATTATAATCATGTACTAACCAAGTCTTAGCATACTCAAAATGAATAGAATATGTAATTAGGGTATGATCCTTGATAAAGAGATCATGAAACCCAAATTGAGGAGGTTAATGAGCACTAACCATAATTTAGGGCAATGCTATGTGAAATCCTAACCTAGGGTGATGGTGTAAACCTAATTTAGGGAAATGACATGAGAAACCCTGATTCAAGGAATTTTAATGATAAACCCCAATTTGATGTGAATAGTATACCCTAACCCTAATACAAGGTAATGTGATGTGAAACCCTAATACAGGGTGATGTGATGTGAAATCCTAACATAGGGTGATGCCATGTGAAACCTTAATATAGAGTGATGCCATGAGAAACCCTAATATAGGGTGATGTTAGGTGAAACCCTAATATAGGGTGATGCCATGTGAAATCCTAGTATAAAGTGATGTTATGCAAATTCCTAATTGATAAAGAAGGGAAACCCTATTCCTGACAATGGATAATATTATATCAATAATGGTTGAATAAGTCAAATGAGTGACTTATGACAAATACATTACGTGGTATGTGATGAACTGGTGCATAGAGTATTAGGATGAGAATTACCCTAATACAACATAAGTTGATGAACTCAAGTAATTTAAGTTGATGAGAGAAGTGGAACATTAGGATGTGATAGATATCACATTCAGCACCTCAAAGTTCATACACATTGATGCACCCTAAATCCAATATAGTTGGATGAGTAAAACATGAAGTGTGTTATGATAATTAATACATTAAGATGCATTGCAATTTGATAAAGGTAGGCTAACATACCTCGAGAAAGGGGTAAGCCAAGGTAACAAAGTATGATGAAATCAATATCTTAGAAAAGATGTTTAATGGGCTTTGTGAGCCATGTGGATGGTTGTTGCCTAGTCAGAGGTAACAAGATGTTTACAAAAGTTTCATGAAAGCAATTACAATGTTCAAGTAAATGGGGAAATTGAAACTTAGTAACATAATAATAATAATAAATGGATATAACAATAATAATGAAATTGTGATTGTACATGTTTTTGAATATGCTGAAAGGGGAAAAGAGGAATACTTGTAATACATATAGAAGGTGATTACGTATGAAGGCATGAAGCCTATAATTAAGAGTGGATAGAGTCCACTGCCTGGCTGTGTAATCACGATTGGTTAAAATCTAATACTTGGCAGAGGCATGAATCCTGTAATCAGGAGTGGTTAGAGTCCACTGACTGGCTGTGTAATCAGGATTGGTTAAAATCAAATACCTGACAGAGGCATGAAGCATGTAATCAGGAGTGGTTAGAGTCCACTTCCTGGCTGTGTAATCAATATTGGTTAAAATCCAATACCCGGTAGAGGCATGAAGCCTGTAATTAGGAGTGGTTAGAGTCCACTGCCTGGCTCTGTAATCAGGATTGGTTAAAATCCAATACCTGGCAGAGGCATGAAGCCTGTAATAAGGAGTTGTTAGAGTCCACTGCCTCGCTGTGTAATCAGGATTGGTTAAAATCCAATACCTGGCATAGGCATGAAGCCTGTAATCAGGAGTGGTTAGAGTTCACTACCTGGTTGTGTAATCATGATTGGTTAAAATCCAATACTTGGCAGAGGCATGAAGCCTATAATCAGGAGTGGTTAGAGTCCACTGCCTGGATGTGTATTTAGGATTGGTTAGAGTCCAATGACTGGTTGTGTAATCAAGAGTGGTTAGAGTCCACTACCTGGTTGTATAATTAGGATTGGTAGAGTCCAATGCCTAGCGGTGTAATCAGGATCGGTTAAAGTCCAATACCTGGCAGAGGCATGATGCCTATAACCAAAGAATTGGCCTAGTCCAATTCTTAGAGAGAATATGATGATGTATACTCTTATGTCTGGTATAATTCAATATCTATTTAGAAAATTGGCTAAGGCAAACAGATGGTAACAAGAATGAACCATGGGTGACATATCAGGATAATAAGTAAAAGCTTGAGATGTTGAAATGATATGATAGATAAATGATATACATGTTCTTCCTATTCCTTATAAAGAGAATAGATGATTTACTATTCTATCAATGACAATTGCAATACTTTAAAAGATGAGAATGATCTAAACTGCTTATCTGCTACTCAGTTTTATATTATTAAACTGCAATAATAATGTTTCTGGCAGAGAGTTATATCTCTTGCTGGGACAATTTTTTCAATTGTCTCACCCCCATGGGATCCAACTTTTTAGGTAGACGCGGTCAAGGAGACAAGAACCCTATAGCAAGGGAACAACAACAACAACAAAGACAATGATGACATCTTAGGTGGAGGCATTGGCTGCCATGTTTTGTATAGAAAGTCCTATGTGTCATCTCTGTACTCTCAGGTCCTCGGAGTTAGTAGTTAGTACTTTTAAATACATCGATCTGAAATTTTGGCTTGATGCCTCGAGGTTTTGAGTTGATTATGTATAGTTCTGACAAAGCAACAGTTGTATGTAATCCTCAAGAAGTGATGGCCCATGATATGTACTTATGAACCAGAATGTATATGTAATACTTTGGTTCTTTATATAAGAGTTTCCTAGAATTGGATCTCTTTGAAAAATGTTTTAATTTTTCGTGATTTTCAGTAATCCGTTGTTGATGAACACTTCCGCAATTGTAATTATTCAATGTTTGGGATTTGTTGTCACAGCTGCTTTCCCCGCCGTCACCACCACAACACCAGCACCAACATAGTTGTACATCCACAACCTCCTGTCACTTGAAAAGACTATGAAACCAACCAAGTATGTTTTCTCCAATGTACTAAAGAAGATGGGGATATACAACAGAATCCTCACTCTACTCGACAACGCCAACCTCTCAAAGCTTTATTTTGTCATAGAGATTTCTTATGTTGAACCCACAACTGAATTCTTCACGTATATCAACAAAAAAGTTGTATACATAATGGATAGATCGAAGGACGGAGGTGACCGCAGGCTAGTCACCAAACTCTTTGGAAACAAGGTTGTCATAACTGAAAACATGTTAAATGAAATTTTCATCGACAACCAGGAGAATCTAAAGAAGTCCAAAGTTGTAGGCACAGGAAGCACCGAGTTCAACAAGCATATCTTCTGGAAATCCCTAACAGGGATCCCGACCTACGAGGTAAAAACCTGCAAGGCCTGCAATATTCAATCTGGCCTGGTGCACATATTGCACAAAATTCTTACAGGTGCACTTTTCCTCAAGACAGAGGGCAGAAATGTTAGCATTTTCAATCTTTTCATCCTCCGGTCCATTCTAAAAGGGCATCCGATCAACATTGGATGACATATGATACAAAAGCATTCAGCTTACACCCTGGGGAAAGAAATATGCATGGGTGGTCACATAATCTCTATTCTGAAATATCTTAAGATGAATAGAATACTACCCATGTTCATAGTAATCAAGGGAGACACCCTTACTGATGAACAGAGCTTAAAGAACTCTTAGATCATCAAAGAAAAGGATGCAAAGTTGCACTATATCTTTTGCCCTACAGTAAAATCCTCAAGGACTCTGCTACTGCTTTCGGAGCTTGTAGACTACGACAAGGTAAAGTTGCTCTTCACTGAAGAGGATCTTGTAAACCTCCTAGCTTCGCTCAAAATACAAGAAAAGAAATCCAAAGTGGGGCAGACAGAGAACAACATCACTACCCCATTTTATTTTGCCTAGTTTTGCTAATTTTCTAATCTCTTCTTTTGATTTAGACTTATCATCTTTAATCTAAATATATATAAATTCACATAAATAACCAAAACAAACATAAAAATATAAAATCCAAAAACCTAATTAAATCTTAACCTAACGGTTTCGAAACCGTTTGGAGTCAAACGATCTCAAAACTAATTGGTCATTTCGATATCGAAACCGTTTGGTCCTTTCGGTCCTAAAACTGTTTGGAACCCAAACGGTCCCGAAACCGTTTGGACCCCAAACGGTCCCAAAACTGTTTGGACCCCAAACAGTCTCATGACCGTTTGCCCTTGGGAATTTGTAACGACACCCAACATTTTCTATAAATATCACCCGACCCCCCTCCCTTTTTCTTTCCTACGATTCCCGAATTTCCTAACTTCCGCATGAACCCTGTTTCATTCCTCCATCCTTTTCTTGCACGCAACTTGCTCACACACCTGTTCATGCTATGATTGTCGTCGTTGATGCCACCTTCACCATCGTGCGCTCTCACGGTCATCGCCGCAACTACCATCTCGTCTAAGCAGCAAGGTAAACGAGCATTCTGAAGTAGCCGCCATCATCCTCGACTCTAGCAGATTTTGCACGCTTCACATCTACCGTCACTATCGCCGTCGTCATTTTCCTCTACACTTTCAACCGCCCGTCGATGACCCCGCCGTTTCACCTTCCTTGCGGTTTTGACCGTTTGGAGCCAAATGATCCTGAAACTGTTTGGAGCAAAACGATCCTGAAACTGTTTGGAGCCAAACGGTCTTGAAACCATTTGGAGCCAAATGGTCGCAAAATTGTTTGGAGCCAAACGATCTTGAAACCGTTTTGTGTAAAAACCGTTTGGACCCAAACAGTTTTAGAAAACATGATTTCACGCTTAAAATGATTTAATTTTTTTCCCCATGCTATAATTCTTTAAATATTGTTTTCACTCTTTTAACATATATAATATTTCGATTATAGAATGACCTTACCTGCAAACGAAGCCACTGGAACCACTGATGCCCCCTTCTGGACAAGGGAGCAACTAATGGAAGATCACGCCAAGCTCTAGAAGATCATGGACATCTATGAAAAAACTGGAAAGACCCCACCGAAAGTTGACATGATCAGTGTCATGAATGAACTTGACCACATCAACATGTGCTGAACCGAGGATCCTGTTCAAGAAATGAAAAAAATTTATTCCAGTGACGAAGGCTCAGAATACGAGCCAAATTCTGAGGACGAATCCCCAACCATAAAGTCCAAGGGGAAGAGGAATGTCTAGGAAGTTGTGAACGAGCAACCAACAAAGAAACAGGTAAGGAAGCAAGTCCATCCCACCACTGCAAGAGAACAAATTTTAGCGGGATCTGTGCGACGATCTCTTCCACAACCTCCCAGAGTTGGTACTAGAGATGAAAGGACACCAAAAAATGTTGGCTCATGAGGTCGATATGATCTCTATGAAGACTCAACCTTTGCCTGAGAACCTCTGCGTGCTTCAGCAACAACAACATACCCTAAGCACGCGTTTGGATGACATCAACAACACCCTCACACACATCGTCCACCGCCAAGAAGAGTCGTCAAATGAAGAAATAATTCAGCTATGTACACAAGTGACAGATCTTTTTGCAAGACTCTTTTTTGCCTAAACACATTATTCAGATCTTAAAGAAACCCATGGCGCACTATTCGAAACACATGAGCATGTGCAAGTGGCATTCGACGAGCTACAAGTTATCCACCGATAGTGCAAGAAAACAACGATAAAGAAAACAACAGATAAGGCGGAAAACGACGATGAAGACGAAGATGAACACTATGAGGATTCTGATTCCTCGGCTGACTCCAATAATGATACTTCCTCTTCAGATGACAAACCTGATGACCCAGGACATGCTGGGGAGGGAACCAGCCGCGGAGCAGAACCTTCAAAGAAAGCATATGACAAAGACCACCATGAAGGTGGAAACGATCCCAAACCCCATGATTACAATGACAACGTTAACATGTCATATGGAGATCAATTCCTTGACTACTCAGCCATGGAATCTCTAGGGGAAACCGTCAAAGAAGCAGCCTTTGCTGAGTTCCAGCAATGTATATTGGGAACTAGCACAAGTCAACCAACAGCAAACCTTCCACAACACTCCGCCCTAGAGCAATCTTCACCTTTTCCCCCAGGCCACGATGAGGAAGAAAGAGTGAGTCTAGACACAGATATTGGACTTGATTCTGATTCTGAATTAGAAAAAGATGAAGATCTACAACATTATATGGACGACTTAGTGCAGACTCCTCTTCCACCCCAACAAGAGCTCCCCCCACTGCCACCTCTACCTAAGATGATGGACGACATAGACATGGCGGCCATCTCTACCCTAGATGTCCAGGATATCTTCATCCTGAACACTATCATATATGATGCCAAAGAGGGGGGGGGGACATCATCTACACAAATATAAAAACTAAGCGTAATTTTACATGAGAAGATTTCCACACCATCCTTTGACCGCAATCAACAGTGAAGATGGCAATCTTCCGTGTCCTTCTTGCCAACTCTATCGAAATATACAGAAGCTCAAAGTGAGCACAGCGAGTTTTCAATGCTTCACCAGCGCTAGCTATGAGCCTATTATACAAAGACTTATGCAATAAGTCTATAGAGCAGCTGTGCGTTGGGATCGCTCGAAAGGTGCGATATCTCACGGTCCCCTTTCAAGTTTCCGACCACTGGATACTCATGATCGTTGACACCGTGGCCTGTGATGCCAAGGTGTACAACTTTTGTGCCAGTGAACTAAAGGATGGAACAATCAACTTTGCTGGAGGAGAAGCCAGAGAAGCAAGATGGATCCCCTTCCGTCTTCTCAAAATAATTTGGGATGCCTGCCCTTCTCTCAAGAATAGTTGGAACCAACCTTGGTTCCAAATCATCGCTCCACCAGTACAAACCACTGATGGATCCGGGGATTGCGCCTTTGGCACTAAACGCCACATACAAGCACTTAATCAACAAACCCCCTTCACCAAGCTGGCCATAGAATATTTTCACTCGCTACGAGGGTGTTACGTCATGGAGCTCATATTTGACAGAAGGTTCTTCAAGGACCCAACTATGACGCCAGACGACGTCCCTCACTACCTTTTCTCGGCCATCCAACATCCACAAAGGTGACCTTTATGACTAATGTTAATAGAGTTGGAGAAGGAACAAGAACCCACCACGGTCCCTGAAAAAAGATAATGGGACTCTTACACTTTTGATTTGGTGGAAGATACAGGGGACATCAAATTAGTATCAGGGGCCACCATCAATAGACCTTACACACAAATTGTGCCCCTACCTGTCATAGAACCGACGTTTCCTAACTTCGACCTTGCAGCTTGCAAGAATCAATCTAAAAATGAACTCCGACTCATCATGTCTAGGCTATATGCCAAGAAAGATGAGCTCATTTTTCTAGCCGGAGATATTCTAGTCATGGTAGATACCCTTTGTGAAATCGTACAATTACAAGGATTTCTATCCGTGAGCCTGATGACTGCTTATCAATATCTCCTCGGACAGAACCATCCTATGATTTATATGGTGTCAACTTACATGAAGGACGGCCTACTAAAGATAAAGAACTTTGGAACCACAGAGGCGCTTATCTCTTGCCTCCATCATACAACTCTGAAGTTCATTATGTTTCCTTTCCTTCACTCAGAGCATTGGATGTTACTGGCGACAAACCTTCCTGAAGGAACAACAATAATCTATAACAGTTCTGACAGCCAATTTGATCCTAACCAAAACCAGTATGTTGTGACAGCTAACACACCCACGGAGGAGGTGGCAAAGGAATGTGCTCAGAAACTACACGATCTTTTAAGCAAGCACACAAGGGCGTACGATAAAGAACACTTTCATCGCCCCACCTTCAGCCATAGATGCCCCTAGTAGCTCCGAGAATCAAACGACTATTGTTTCCACATCCTCTACTGGATGTACACCCTCGCTGTTCTTGGAAGACCAGTAGAGGACATGACAGACGTGGATTACCACGCTCTATGTGGAAAGTTTGCAGCTAATATTCTCCGAACGCATGGAGCTAACAAATGACTAATAGAAGCCTAATGCCCTTGTCCATGTACTTCTCAACCTATCACTTTGACACTCTGAGGACAAAGTGAGTGATAAGTTAGGGGGGAGGTACACTGGACAAGGGCGAGGTATCATTTTTCAACCCTTCTCCCTCTGCTCTTTTTATTCACTCCTATTTTATCTTTCTTTTCACATTTAGACTTTTTCAGTCTTTTTTTATAGAATAATTTTTGTACATAAGTATAACATCACTCTTGGAAAAGGTTACCCCCAGCTAAATCTAGAATCAAAGTAGTCCTCAAAAAGCAATAAAAGAAAAAATATTTAGGAATGTAATGGCGAATTAATAAATTACTTTCACACTCAATTTCCATTCTTTTACTTCAACTCTGCTCCAGACTCTCCACAAGTTAACATCATAACCGAAGCCAGCCAAAAATCTCCCAAGGACGAGAGGGAACCAGGTGAAATCCAAATCAAGGAACCTCGCAAGTGGACCACCAAGTACGAAACCGAATTAAGTGCATGTCAGGAGACTCTAAGAACAATTTTCTTCTTTTCAAAAGAGGCCTGGCAGCCCAAACAGAATCCCTAAATATCCAACTCCTAAGCCTGTGAGCATAAGAATAAAAACCAGAGTGTTGAATAAAAACATGAGAGTTGTGCCACGCCTAAGGACCTATATGAAGGACCAATAAAGGTCTCACCCGACTAGTACATTCAGCTACCCTCACAAAGGCAGATGTGTCGCGCACAGTAATAAGATCCTAAGGTCTCTTAATATATGAAAAAGCTGATAAAGGACTCGCCCGGCCAGTACATTTAACTAGCCTCACAAAGGTAGATGTGTCGCGCCCGGTAGTGAGATCCTAAAAGTTTAGATATACCCTCCCCCACTAAAAGGGGGAGTTACACATCATCCTTTAGCCAACCCTCATGCCTATCTTAGTTTCCAGTAGGTTTTTCAAAGAAGTATAAAAATGATTGGAGTTCAAAACATGCACAGAATTTGATCGAGAAAAAGGTGGTCCCAATGTGAGCTACGCGATACGGAAGAAATATGAGATCCACGCAACTCCTAATACCTGAAAGAGTTAGTGCAAGCAGAAGCTCGATAAAACTCTAAGAGATCTCTGGTTTAGAATTGAAGCAAGCGTATAGAAATCTTCACTAAATAAAATCACCTCGCCACTACATGCTTTAGCTCTATCTAGCTTGAGGACAAGCTAAACTCTAAGTTAGGGGTGGTGATAACCTCCCATTTTGCGATGTTATCTTACTAGTTTTCCTCAATTTTCCATACTCTTTCTTAATTAAATTAGATAGAATCTTTAACTTTCTACCATTTTGTAAATATACCATTAGATTAACTTCTCCTTTTCACTTCTTATAGAAAAGCACAAAAAAATTACAAAACTCCCAAACGGTCCCAAGACCGAATGGAAGGCAAACGGTCCCAAGACCAAATGAAGACCACACGGTCCCAAGACCGAATGGAAGCTGAACGGTCCCAGGACCGAAATAAAGACCACACAGTCCCAAGACCAAATAAAGGTCAAACGGTCTCGAGACCGTGTGAAGCCAAATGGTCCCGAGACCGTATAAAGCCACACGGTCCCAAAATCGAATAAAGGTCAAACGGTCCCGAGACCGTGTGAAGCCAAACGGTCCTGAGACCATTTGAAGCCAAACGGTCCCAAGACCGAATGGAGATCAACCAGTCCTGAGACCGTATGAAGCCACACGGTCCCAAGACCGAATAAAGGTCAAACGGTCTCGAGACCGTATGAAGCCAAACGGTCCCAAGACCGAATGGAGATCAACCAATCCTGAGATCGTATGAAGCCACTTGATGCGATGATTTTGAGTCGCATTTAGAGACCTATTTCATATGTGTTTTGTGCCTTAGTTACTCATTTTCATGGATATTATTGCATAATTCACTTTATTTGGTCTTTGCCATCATTTTATATCAAATCCCCTTTGTTTCACTATTTAAAGCATTATTGATCATCTTATCATAAATCGTGTGGATTTACTTGGTCTTGTTGTGCAATTTCAGGAAGAATAAGTATCTGCATCCGTCGATACCATCGACGGATGTCGATACCATCGACCAAGCCACAGGTTGTCAGCCGAGAAGAGCAATACAGAGTCGATACCATCGACACCCATGTCGATGGCATCGAGATGTCTCCAGGCTGCTGGCGAGGATGAAGTCGATACCATCGACGCAAGTCGATGCCATCGACTCAAGGAGAGCTACAGCGTCGCTAAACGACAACAACCGACGCTAAAGGAGTCGATACCATCGACACCCAAGTCGATGGTATCGAGATCATGACAGGCGCTCAGAATAAAAGAAAGGAAAGCTGCCGCTAATCCGCTGTGTCGATACCATCGACTCGCGTCGATGGTATCGACGCCGGCAGATATGCGTTGGATTTGTTTTGATTTTGATCGGACGGCTGTTGTTATTTGACGACCTAATTAGGGACTTATACCTAATGACGGCCGCCCAGACGTGAGGAGGATCTCATTTTTTGGATTGCACGAGTGCCGAGGAGGAGAGAAAGGAGAACGGAGGCCGAGAAGCTCATTCCGGGTGATTCGGACGCTGCCGAAGACAATTTCCACCACCGACAGGCGGGGAAAGCTTGTGTTCTACGCCAAGGATCCACCGGTTCTTCTCCGTTCAGGGGTTTTCCCATTTATTTCACGTTTTTCTTATGAATTCCCCAATTTCTACCATGTATTCGTGTAAGATGAACATGAGAGGCTAAAACCCTCAATCTTTAGGACCGGGAGTAGCCCGGGGATACATTGTATGATAATTTTATATTGATAATTCATATTTTTCTCTCATATCCGTGGTATAAATTCATTTTCTCTATTGCTATTGTTATGCTTGATCACCATAATAATAAATTAATGCCCTTAATCACTTCGACAGAAGGATTAACGGTTGAAAAGAGACGAATTCTACATTAATTAATAAAACCCTTGACAAAGGAGTTGTAAAATTAATGGTGGGAACTGAGGGACCGATCTTAATGCGCTTAGTTTAGGGGAATGATTACTATGACGATGGAATCAACCTAAATCTAAGTAGTGGATTACACCACGACAGTGGGTAATTCTCATTTCAGGCCACTACCCGGATAGAGAGAGAAGTGTGAGGAATTATATGAAATCTAATACAATGTTGACCCGCAGTGAAACCGCCATCCTAAAGATATCCTTTTAATTGATTAAATTAACCTTTAATCGATTGTTTTCTTTGTTTGATTTTTATTTTCTTTTAATTTGAACAACAAAACCTTACTTTGTTAATCGGTCTAGCTGATTGCGATTAGTTAGTAGAAGTCTCCAATAATTCACGTATCCCTGAGTTCGACTCGGGCCTCACAAGGCCTATATTACTCGACGCGTACACTTGCGTTTTTAAGCGCGTAGTAAAATACACGTCAAGTTTTTGGCGCCGTTGCCGGGGACACGGCGACTTATTGGCACTTTGAGTGCTAAGAGCGGCCATTCTAGGCCACATTTTTTTTTATTTTTTTTTATTTATTTTTAGAAAAATTTCAAAAATTCCTTTATTTCTCTATAATTGTGTTGACTCGTTCAAAGCATTGTACTGAACCCCTATTTCCATTTTTCAGGTACTTTGCATGGTGCACACACGTAGTCGAGACTACGTGAATCGCACACCTGAGGTTCCATCTACGGAACCAGAGGACGAGGACTACTACGAGGAGTAACACCACAGTGATATACATTCTGAATCTGAGCCAGAACAAGAAGAAGTAATGGCTGAAGCACAGACAATATGGGAGAAGATCAAGGCGTCTTCTTCCTCGACATCAAAGGGGCCTATAAAGAAACAGGGGCTAAACATACCTACATACAAGATCGACCCAGCACTGATTAATTTGGTCAAATCCAATGCATTTCACGGACTGAAAAATGAAGATCCAGTGGCACACATTAGTCAGTTTGTGGAGAACTGCGATATGGTGAAGATAGATCGATTTCCGCAGGATGTGCTCTATCTCAAGTTATTCCCGAGTTCCTTGGCTGGAGTGGCAAGAGAGTGGCTTCATAACCTCGATGACGAGTTTGTTGAATCATGGGATCACATGGTGGAGGTTTTCTTCGAGAGGTTCTTTCCTCCTGAGAAGACCAATGATATGATCCGGAAGATCCACAATTTCACCCAACAGGCGGGTGAGACTTATTCTGAGACTTGGGAGCGATTTCAAGTCATGTTGAGGAGATGTCCACATCATGGATTAGACAAGGAAACCCAAGTGAAGATCTTCTACTTTGCTCTCTCCGAGCATGATAGAAGCAACTTGGACTCGGCCGGTTCTGGATTCTTTCTAAACAACACTGATACAAGATGCTGGGAAATATTGAAGAATATGGCACGAAAGCAATCTTGGGGAGAAAGAGAAAGAGGCCCAGTTGAGCAAGCAAGAGTTGCCAATGAGTCAAAGGAAATGAGAGAGCTGAATGAGAAGATGGATCTTCTCGCAAAGAAGTTGCTGCAGAAGGAAGACAATGAGTCCGAGGATGAGGCTCAGGTCAAGTATATGAGGCAACAGCAGGGGTACAGGAATAATGATTATTCATGGCGGAAAGACAAGAAATTTTCATGGAAGGATCCAAATAACTTTCTGCAGGATCCGGACGCCAAACCTGCACCGGTCACGGAGGACAAGAGCACGGAGTTGCTCAATCAAGTCATAAAGCAAAATCAAGAATTGATGAACACTTTTGGGCAGCAAATAAAGCAGCAGGGTGAATTCATGAACCAGTTCGGGCAGACGTTGCAGAGCCACGGGGCTCAGATGCGGACTATAGAGACTTCCATGGCACAGATGGCAGCGGAGATTGTAAGCTTGAAGAAACCGGCACATCCGGGTTTTCCGGGAAACACCAATGTTCCCGGGGGAAACCAACAGGCCAAGGCCATATTGTTGAGGAGCGGTAAGAAGGTGCTTAATCCAAGGGCGGATGACACAAGCACACCGCAGGACACAGTCGAAGAAGCAACCGCTAAGGAGCAGCCCGCACCAGTCATAGAGCAAATTGATGACACAACCGAAGATGTTAAGGAAGGACAAGCCACTGAGGAGGAACCACAGAAATTAACTCCCTATGTGCCACCTCATCAAAGGGCACATACCGTTCCGGTTCCCTATCCCAATAGTGCAAAAGCAAGAAAGGTGGATGCACAGTTTAAAAAATTTCTGGACAGCTTTAGAAAGTTATCTGTGAATATTCCCTTGTTAGAGGCAATTGAACAAATCCCGTCTTATGGAAAGTTCCTTAAAGATGTAATCACCAAGAAGAGGAAGATACCCGACACTGAGGTTGTGGTATTGAAGGAGCAAGTGAGTGCTTTTATTATGGGCACTTTGCCGCCAAAGCGACAGGATCCCGGGTGTTTCAATATTTCATGCTTTATCGGGAAGTTCAAATTTGGCGAAGCGCTTTGTGATTCCGGGGCAAGCATCAATCTGATGCCCCTTTCTACATTCAAGAAACTTGGATTGAAGGAGTCAAGGCCAAGCAATATGACTATCCAATTGGCCGATAATTCTGTGGTGAAACCATATGGAATCTGTGAGGATGTTTTGGTAAAGGTAGACCGCTTTGTTTTTCCCGCTGATTTTGTTGTGATGGAGATGCAGGACGAACACGGCAATGAGTTACTTCTTGGTCGCCCATTTCAAGCTACAGCTAACATGATCTTGGAGATGGGGAGAGGTCTCTTGACCTTAGGCATTGCGGATGATCGCTTTGAGATGGTCATGCCCAACAGTAATACATCTACTAAAGCAAAGGCACAGTGCAACATGGTGAAGCATGTGGAAAGCAATATATCACTTTGTCTCGGGAAGCCATTTTTAGATATGGCCCATGTGATGAGCAGGATAGACAATGGGACTTTGGCGGTAGACCTTATGGAGCAAACGAAAGCTGTCTCTTTATGCAAGGCTGTCGGGTTTCCAAATGATGAGAATGAGGACATTCCACCTTTGTGGGAGGATGATGTGATAATTACTTCTGTCTGTGATGCATATCCGGAATTGCCTCTAGAGGCGTGCTTGCTTAATGTCACTTATGATTGGATGCGGAGTACTTCACTCAAGGAGTGCGCCAAATTGCTTTAAATGCTTCCATGTTTCTACAAGAGGCACTATGAAGATTTGGGTACACTGCCCCCACCGCTACAATCATCCCTTATCTGCCCACCTGATCTGGAGTTAAAGCCATTGCCCCCGCACCTGAAGTACGTCTTTCTAGCTGAGGAGGACAAGTTGCCAGTGATTGTTTCTGCATTCTTGAGTGCGGATAAGGAGGAGCAGCTATTGATAGTGCTCAAGAACCACCGTGGAGCCTTTGGGTGGTCAGTGGCGGACATCAAGGGGATCTCCCCTACACTTTGTCAACATAAGATTCGGCTTGAGGAAGGAGCCAAGTCATTCATACAGCCTCAAAGACGTCTAAATCCAAGCATGATGGAGGTTGTCAAAAAGGAAGTCATTAAGTTTCTTGCTGCAGGGATTATTTATGCCATATCTGATTCGACGTGGGTGAGCCCCACACAGGTAGTCCCTAAAAAGGGGGGAATCACAGTCACTACAAATCTTCTAAATGAACCTGTCACCACCCGATTGGTAACCGGGTGGTGTGTATGCATTGATTACCGCCGATTGAACGCCGCAACTCTGAAAGATCATTTTCCATTGCCATTCATTGATCAGATTTTGGAACGCTTAGCCGGTCAGTCACATTTTTGTTTCCTAGATGGTTACTCGGGGTACAACCAGATTTCTATTGATCCTTTGGATCAAGAGAAGTCTACGTTTACATGTCCCTATGGGACTTTCGCCTACCGCCGTATGCCGTTTGGTTTATGCAATGCGCCGGCGACTTTTCAACACTGCATGCTCGCCATTTTCTCTGACATGGTGGAGCGGTGTCTCGAAGTCTTCATGGATGACTTCTCGGTTTATGGAGCGTCTTTTGATGAATGCCTTTATAATTTAGATAAGGTTTTGCAGCGGTGCGAGGACACACACTTGGTCCTCAATTGGGAGAAATGTCACATGATGGTGACAGAAGGAATTGTGCTAGGACACAAGGTGTCTAGCAAGGGTCTAGAGGTAGACCCCGTAAAAATTGAAGTGATTTCTAAGCTACCCCCACCAAATTCTATAAAAGGGGTGAGAAGCTTTTTAGGACACGCTGGGTTTTATCGGCGCTTTATCAAGGATTTTTCAAAAATCGCAAAGCCATTATCGGAATTGTTGGAAAAAGACGCAGTTTTTTATTTCAATGAGAAATGTCTTCACGCATTCGAGGTTTTGAAGGAAAAGATGATTTCGGCTCCGGTTGTTCAAACGCCGGATTGGACAAAGCCTTTCGAGTTGATGTGTGATGCGTCTGACTATGCTGTGGGGGCTGTTTTGGGGCAAAGGGTAGATAACAAGCCTGCTGTGATTTTCTACGCCTCAAAAACACTTAATGATGCTCAATTAAATTACACAACCACGGAAAAAGAGTTACTTGCTGTTGTTTTTGCTTTTGAGAAATTTCGGCAATACTTAGTGGGTTCTAAGGTGGTTGTGTGGACGGATCACGCCGCAATAAAATATTTGATGGAGAAGAAGGATGCGAAGCCTAGACTAATTAGGTGGATTTTGCTCTTACAAGAATTCGATATTGAAATCAAGGACAAGTCGGGAATTGAAAATGTGGTGGCTGACCACTTGTCTAGGTTAGAGAGGGTGGATGAACAAGGTTTGCATATACCCATTACCGAGACTTTTCCCGACGAACAACTTTTAAAAATTGATTCTAAAGAACCATGGTTTGCGGAAATTGTGAATTATCTGGCTTGCGGGATCATCCCGGAAGATTGGTCTTATCAAGAGAAGAAGAAATTCTTCCATTCATTGAGATACTATTTTTGGGATGACCCAATATTGTTGAAGCAATGCAGGGATGGTATTCTTCGCAGGTGTGTGCCGGAGGTAGAGTACGAAAGTGTTCTACATCATTTCCATGCGTCGCCTACGGGAGGACATCATGCTAGCTCATGGACAGCAGCTAAGGTGTTGGAGAGCGGCCTTTATTGGCCCACTTTGTTCCGGGATGCCTATGATTTTGTTAGGCAGTGTGACCCGTGCCAGCGTGCAGGTAATATCTCAAGGAGACAAGAAATGCCCCTGAATGTGTTTCAGGAAGTCGAGGTATTTGATTTATGGGGCATTGACTTCATGGGACCCTTTGTGTCCTCAAATTCAAATCTTTATATTTTGCTTGCTGTGGATTATGTGTCGAAGTGGGTAGAGGCAATCCCCACAAGGACTAATGATTCGAATGTAGTGTGCAGGTTCGTCAAAGAGAATATTTTCTGCAGGTTCGGGATTCCTCGAATGATCATTAGTGACGGAGGCACACACTTCCGAAATCAGAAATTTGCTTCACTTTTGAAGAAATATGGGGTCAAGCACAACATTGGCACCCCATATCATCCACAAACGCAAGGACAGGTGGAGGTATCAAACAGGGAAATTAAGAAGATTTTAGAAAGGACCGTAGCATCTACACGGAAGAATTGGAGTGCATTGCTACCGGATGCACTTTGGGCTTATCGAACGGCGTACAAAACACCTATAGGCACTACACCTTTTAGGTTGGCGTATGGCCGGGCGTGCCATCTTCCGGTAGAATTGGAGCACAAGGCCCATTGGGCGCTAAGAAGGCTGAACTTGCGCTATGACGAGGCCGGGAGGAAAAGAATGTTTGAATTGAATGAATTGGATGAGCTACGCATGACGGCATATGAGAATGCCCGTATTTATAAGGAGCGCACAAAGCTGATCCACGATCGCCACATTGAGATGCGCACGTTCAAGAAAGGAGACAGTGTCCTATTGTTCAACTCTCGTCTCAAATTGCATCCCGGGAAACTGAAATCCCGATGGAGTGGACCCTTCGAGGTGGAAGAAGTGAGACCGCACGGAGTGATTCTCGTGCGAGATGGAGAGGCCACGTTCTTGGTGAACGGGCAACGCTTGAAGCTGTACTTTGGTGAGAACTATAAGAGGAAAGTGAATGAGGTTAAACTCATTTCACTTGTACATGAATGAGAAGAAGGACCGACGTCTAGCCTAAGACGCTAAAGAAGGGCGCTTGTTGGGAGGCAACCCAACCATTGGTACATTAGGATAGTTTAATGTTAGGTGTAGTTTGCTTTTATTTTGTTTACTTTTTAGTTTAAAAATGATACCTTGATCCGTTTGTTGAATGTGCAGGAACAGGCAGGGTCGATACCATCGACACATCAGTCGATGGTATCGACATGGGTTCAGGTTGACACCAGCAGAAATCGCACTGCGTCGATACCATCGACGGCCCCGTCGATGGCATCGACATGGTCACAGGCAGGTCGCAATAAAAGTGTCGATGGTATCGACACCCCAGTCGATACCATCGAGATCTCTGGAGATATTCAGACGAATTTTGCTCAGTCAACTCGATACCATCGACGGCCTCGTCGATGGTATCGACATCATCACAGGTTGAATGCAATAAACGGAGGTGTCGCAATAAAAGCAAGTCGATACCATCGACACCCGTCGATGGCATCGACGGACATGTCACCGATCCGCATGAAGACATCGACGACGATCGCAACAGCCACGTCAGCGATCCGGGTGCTGCGTCGATACCATCGACTTCTGTCGATGGTATCGACTCGTCAGCGATCTGGGTTTCTCGATCCAGCAAACGTCAGCCGTCGATACCAGCGACAGATGCGGCTACCCGTGAGACGTGTCGATACCATCGACCCGCGTCGATGGTATCGACGGGTCAACAGGGGCGCCGATCAAGTCTATTTAAGGGGACTTGCAACGTCATATGACATCACACCCTCAGAGCAAGTATCTCCCATTGCGCCGAGCACTTCCCCGAGCCCTCTACACCTGCGGAGAAGCGTCATCGAGCAAAGATCTTCACTGAGCTCTTTTCTCCCAATCTCATTCTTCTCGCAATCATGGTGCATACGGGCGGAGCATCTTCATCAAGCGCGCACCCCAGGGAGATCGAGGAGTTTGTTCCTCCTCCAACCGCTTCCATCTCTCGTCCATGCCTCATTCATGCCAACATGGATGTAAGGAAGGTATACGAGGAGATAATGAAGTGGAAGTTCGAGGCAACCCGGTATGTGGACCAGGGAATGATCAGGGAGCTGGGTTTCGAGGCCAACTTGGCCTATGTGTTGGCCAGGCAAGCGCGGCACACCAATCGCTTCTATGAGATGGACTGTCATGCGGATGGGCAGCCGTTTTTCGGCGAATGGCCCACATACAAGGAACTGGTGGCCGAGTTCATGGCGTCTCTTGATATCTGCGTCGTACCAAATGACGTAGTACCATCGGACCAGACGTGGATCCAGGGAAGGGTGTCCTTCCGACTCTTCAACAACAATTACAACATCACGTTGAAGCAGTTCAACGGCATCTTCAACTGGAACCACAGCCACCACGATCACCGACGCCCCGACGCCCGCACCGACTACGACAAAATTTTCGCCGAGCTAGTTACAGTGCCGGCAGGGAAGACCGTGAGCTACCACAATGCCGCGGTAGCGGATTTTGAGCACCCGTTCGTCCGGGTCCTGCACAGGATGTTGAGCTTGACTTTCTTTGCTCGGAGCGATCTTGCTTTGAGCAAGTTTCAGGAGAGTGACCTGTTCTTTCTCTATGCACTCCTGAAACGTCAAGAGTGCAACTGGGGAGCATTCTGGTTACAGCGCGTCATGGCGGTGAAGCGGAGCACAAGGAAGGCTCCAATACACTTTGGTGGTCTTGTCACCGGGTTGGCGCTTTACTTGGGGCTGAACTTTCAGTCCATGACTCCGATTTCTGTGCGGAGTAAGGTGAACGTGCAACACTTGCACCGTTCAAACCTCATTCTTATCCGAGACGGGTTGGCGTACGCTCATTGCCACGTCAACCAAGATTACCAGGAGGCATCCTTGCCGGACGACGTCTTCCACATCGAGGGCAAGCAGCATTTCCGATGGCCCATCATAGCCATCGAGTCCTCCGAAGAAGAAGGCGGAGGTGAAGACCAAGAAGGCGAGGCCGAGGAGGACGAGGAGGCTTTCACACCTCTTCGAGCACGCGTGGCACCACGGAAGCGTCCTAGGATGCATCCAGGTGCATCTTCATCATCTCAGCCCCCGCCGCCATCACCACAGCAAGAGCAGCCAGCTGCGGATCCCTACTCCATGCAAGGGATGTACACCATGCTGCAGGACATACAGCAGACTCAGCTGCAGCACATGGGTATGTATACCGGCATTCATGAGACTACGAGCCGGGTACTTGACAACCAACGGGCTATGTTCGAGAACGAGCGGCTCATCCTCGCCAACCAAGAGCAAATGCACACCCGGTTGCAGCAGATAGAGACGCAGCAGGAGCCCTTCTTCGACCACTACTGGAGTCGAGACTACTTTGGAGGTTATCCACAGCCTCCGCCGAGGACCCAATATGATCCAAGCTTCCAGGGGGAGTACCCGTCTTGGGATCCTACGGCACCACAATACCCCCCACCGCCTCCGCAAGATTGATCAGGGTATCACTGTTCCACCCTTAAGTTGGTTTTTGACTATGAGGCCATAGTCAGATTCAAGCTTAGGGGGGTGGCTGGAACAGTATCTTTTATCTTTTCTTTAGTTGTTTTTAGTTTCTGCTTTGTTATTTGTTTTTGCAATTTTAAATTTTTATTTAGGATCCACATCTATCTAGTGTAATCGTGGATGTCTTAAAAATTGTCATCTTGCTATTTTCATGGGGAAATTAAGGGAATTTAAAATTTTTTCTGTGTCTTTTGGATAGCTTTACTTGGTTGTCCTTGGGGAACTTGTTCTATGAAAATGATTGATTATGTCAACTTTGAAGCAATATGTCATACTCACACCCCCATTGACTCATGAAAAGTGGATAGTAACGGTTGTTTGAGCCTAACCTAATCAAATGGTAATGAGACCTTAATCAGATGTAAGAGAAAGAACCCTTTAAACTACTACACATGTCAGTAAGGAGGGACACATAATTTTCTTCTAAGGTTCAGTCACTTAATCTTGTGATCATTCCACCCCATTTTCTATAATCCACCCAAGAATTGGAAGTAAAGTGCAGTTTCAATTTCTTTTGTGTGCATAGCATGTAGATAGAATTTGCATTGTTATTTTCATACTTTTGCATAAAATGAGAAAAAAATGTATAGTGATTCATGCACATTACTTTTAGGCGCATGTCATGTAGTTGCACTCATACTTTCATGATTTTCATGCATAAGTACACCATGTATCTCAGTTGACCTGAAAAGTGATCTAAATTGTTCCATACCCTCGCATTAGTACAAAGATTTCCAATCATGAAGAAAATAGCCTAACACATGTATCTCTAAGCAATTATGGATATGTGGGCTAAGAGGAAAAGAAAAAAATCTGAAAGAAAATTTTTTTTTTGAAAAAAGAAAAAGAAAAAAAAGAAGGGAATTTAGAAGGAAATGGAATAAGAGGGAGAAAGGAATGATATCACTTGTATAACAGGGGAATTGAGTACATGATGTGGCTTGAGTAGATTTCTATCTCATTTTGAGGTAGAAGGTTAGTGCATGCATCATTCCACCCACTTTTAGGCATTAGGGAATTCTTAATGTGCATTTGCATCATTTAGGGCATTTTGTTATATGCATACTGAAACTGTGTAATACTTCCATATTCTCCCATGAACCACCCATTCCATCCACCCGTTGCTCGAATTGGTAGGTCACCGTGATTTTCTCCTCACTCATGATTATAAGGAGGACTGCTTCCATGTAGATGGTAGTTACGGCGAGCAACGTAGTTTAGGCGATCACAAGATGCACCATGGCTGAATCGGCGAACTTTATTATGTTAACTGCCTTATGTGATAGTGTTCATCGGTTTGAAGGATAATTTCTTTTATTGATGATTATTGTCGCCTGTAGGGTAATTACTGTTCTGTGATTAGGAAAGGCCGGTTTGAGAACGTTCAGTGGGAGTCATGTGGGATGTGGGGTGATGTGTTGATTGTTAGTTGACATCTGCAATTCTATTCTAAGGATTAGTTGCTCGAGGGCGAGCAATGTTTAAGCTTAGGGGAGTTTGATGCGATGATTTTGAGTCGCATTTAGAGACCTATTTCATATGTGTTTTGTGCCTTAATTACTCATTTTCATGGATATTATTGCATAATTCACTTTATTTGGTCTTTGCCATCATTTTATATCAAATCCCCTTTGTTTCACTATTTTAAGCATTATTGATCATCTTATCATAAATCGTGTGGATTTACTTGGTCTTGTTGTGCAATTTCAGGAAGAACAAGTATCTGCATCCGTCGATACCATCGACCAAGCCACAGGTTGTCAGCCGAGAAGAGCAATACAGAGTCGATACCATCGACACCCATGTCGATGGCATCGAGATGTCTCCAGGCTGCTGGCGAGGATGAAGTCGATACCATCGACGCAAGTCGATGCCATCGACTCAAGGAGAGCTACAGCGTCGCTAAACGACAACAACCGACGCTAAAGGAGTCGATACCATCGACACCCAAGTCGATGGTATCGAGATCATGACAGGCGCTCAGAATAAAAGAAAGGAAAGCTGCCGCTAATCCGCTGTGTCGATACCATCGACTCGCATCGATGGTATCGACGCCGGCATATATGCGTTGGATTTGTTTTGATTTCGATCGGACGGTTGTTGTTATTTGACGACCTAATTAGGGACTTATACCTAATGACGGCTGCCCAGACGTGAGGAGGATCTCATTTTTTGGATTGCACGAGTGCCGAGGAGGAGAGAAAGGAGAACGGAGGCCGAGAAGCTCATTCCGGGTGATTCGGACGCTGCCGAAGACAATTTCCACCACCGACAGGTGGGGAAAGCTTGTGTTCTACGCCAAGGATCCACCGGTTCTTCTCCGTTCAGGGGTTTTCCCATTTATTTCACGTTTTTCTTATGAATTCCCCAATTTCTACCATGTATTCGTGTAAGATGAACATGAGAGGCTAAAACCCTCAATCTTTAGGACCGGGAGTAGCCCGGGGATACATTGTATGATGATTTTATATTGATAATTCATATTTTTCTCTCATATCCGTGGTATAAATTCATTTTCTCTATTGCTATTGTTATGCTTGATCACCATAATAATAAATTAATGCCCTTAATCACTTCGACAGAAGGATTAACGGTTGAAAAGAGACGAATTCTACATTAATTAATAAAACCCTTGACAAAGGAGTTGTAAAATTAATGGTGGGAACTGAGGGACCGATCTTAATGCGCTTAGTTTAGGGGAATGATTACTATGACGATGGAATCAACCTAAATCTAAGTAGTGGATTACACCACGACAGTGGGTAATTCTCATTTCAGGCCACTACCCGGATAGAGAGAGAAGTGTGAGGAATTATATGAAATCTAATACAATGTTGACCCGCGGTGAAACCGCCATCCTAAAGATATCCTTTTAATTGATTAAATTAACCTTTAATCGATTGTTTTCTTTGTTTGATTTTTATTTTCTTTTAATTTGAACAACAAAACCTTACTTTGTTAATCGGTCTAGCTGATTGCGATTAGTTAGTAGAAGTCTCCAATAATTCACGTATCCCTGAGTTCGACTCGGGCCTCACAAGGCCTATATTACTCGACGCGTACACTTGCGTTTTTAAGCGCGTAGTAAAATACATGTCACCACTCGACCCCAAGATCGAATGAAAGCAAATAGTTTTAGACCGAGAGGACACAAACGATCTCCAGACTGAGAGAGTTCAAACGGTCTTCAAACCGTGTGAAAATCCAACCGGTCTCCAAACTATTTGAAAATCCAAACGATCTCCAAGATTGTTAGACCCACATACCCCAAACCGTTTAAGGCTCACTCTAAATCCTATAAATAGAACCCAAAGGGGTCCTCACAAGGGATCAAGTTTCAGACGTCCAAAGGCTGCCTCTATTGTTGCATAGCCATTCCATCCTTCACCCACTACCCCGAGGTTGTCGGTCTGAGATCCATACTCCATCTCCAAGCTAATTTCTCTCTCATCAATAAAGAAGGTGGGAAGAGGAGGATTCATTATCAAGCAAGCTACGAAGTGTGAAGATCGTTGCTCTCTCTCTCCAAGGGGTCGACCTTCCTCCCTCCTTCATGGAGATGACACACTCTCTCTCTTCTCACCCCCTTCTTTGTTCTTGCCATGAGCGAGTAGTCTCATACACTAGGGTACGGGGAGTAGCCCCACTACCCATGTTTTCATTTCATACATTGTAATTCATGAGTTTGTAATAGAAAAACACTATCCTTCCAGTTCAACATCAGTCATTTAATGAATGGTATTTGCTTGATCACCAACTTGTGTTATCTATTATTTGTTAGTGCAAATTGTCTATGTTTGTACTTCTAGATTTGAATATCGAGTACTTGTTGGTTCCAGATTGTATGTAGTCACCATACGTTTGGTTCGGTATGTAGGAGCATTTCTCAAGGAGTGGAGTAAACTCACCTCCATCATTGTACATTCATACTATGTAATGGAATCAGTTGACGTATGAAAGTACAACCTTGACGGATCGAGCAACACACTTTGCGAGGGGAGTGATGCAAAGTAAGTGACCATTCATCTGAGGATGGCTGGCATTGCAATACCTCTACGTTTTTCGTAGTTAGTTATCTGAAAGGAAGCTAAGTCTACAAAGATACTAATTGTTTAGACTCTTTTCTTTGCAAGCCAAGTTCTTGTGATGTATGTTTTGATCCATGTGTAGTGGTGGCGAAAGCCGATCACATCCTAGTGGTTTCTTATCATTGTTTACAACCTTAAATTTACTTTCTTGTTTTTGCTTTACTTGCACTTAGTTTAAACAACCAAACCAACTCTTTGATCTAAATATGAACTGTTAAGGAGTTAAATGAAATTCTAACATTTTCTATCTTGTTGATCTTAACACGACCGTTGTCCTGTGGATTCGACCCTTAACTATACTACGATAATACTTCCATGTATCCTACCATACGTGGGTGGAGTTTTTAATCTAGTATAAGTAAGGCTAAACCTAAAAGACTTACTATCTTTAGGATTTTTAGTGGTGCACGCAACTCCACGCAAGTGGAAGCTCCATCATGCTCATATCGGATTATTTGTTTTACATGAATTCCGTTGTCTTATGGTTTACATATGTTGGTCTATATATGTTGGATGTTGAGAAGTTATTTGGAATTCAAAAATCAAATGGCTTGGGATGCATGAATCAAATGTGACAAATGTTTGGCATTGTTTCTTGGACCATCGTTTTCATGCATGTGATAGCTAGGGCAAATAAGCTAAGCCCTAACAATAATGGTATCCCGTAATTGAGCATAAAGAGGTCTTTTATCTCAAATAAATTAACAATCATGTTAGTCTGAAGATGTACATAAGAGTTTGGTTGAAAAGTGCATCCCGCATTCGATATAGATAATTGGGACATGATTGTGACTTTTTTGCAATCAATTGACCAGCAGCGGCCTACATATAATTGAATGGGATGTTTTTCCGGATTGAGGTTATCCATAGTTACGCCTATGGTAACATGGATGATCTCATCTATCTACCAACAGGAGCGAATGTAATAAAAGAATAAAAAATAGAAGGAATTGGCTAAGTCGCTATCATGTGTATGTAGGTGGTATATGTGGTCCTAGTCTTCCAGAGAATAGCACATGTCCTTGAAGGCGTGGAGGTTCTTTCGGAAGACGGGGACGAAAGCATCGATGTTGCCGTCGCCGAGGAAGGAGGGGGCGAGGAAGATCATGCCCTCGATGGGAAAGTAGGTAGGCATGAAAACAAATGGCCCTCCATAGCCGAAGTCGAGGTCGTAGAAGGGAAACCGCAGCCAGCTGTCGACCTCGATGTTGGGGCAGAGAACGCCGTGAGCCAGGACGGCGGAGGACTGAAGACCCTCGCGCTCGACTACCCCAGAAGCGGCAAAGTCCATAAATGAGCGGAAGTAGGAGCCGTCGACTTTAACGACGCTGTCGTGTATGATCTTGGCAGCGTGGCCTAGAGGGTTGGCCAGGAGGTCCTCCGCCGTAGTGGTGGGAAACGCCCATAGAACCAAGTTGCCGAAGTACTCGTTGGGCACACCGAGGCGTTGGCGGCCGCCGACGGAAATGCGAATCTGGGTTTGGGTGTCCGGGGAGAGGCGTCGCACCCGTGTCATGGTGCGCCACAGGTGAGCCTGGAGAGACTCAAAAGTGCTGAAGGGCCTTGCACGGTCGGCGGATGCCTTGGATTTGAGCTTGGTCAGGAAGTCTTTGCTGAAGCTGGCCTTGTGAATAATGACTTCATCCTCAGAACATGTGAGGTGATGAATGTCGTGGGAATCATCATCATGATCACTGGTTCCGTCAGTGCTGCTTCCGCTATCTTGGTCGTCGTGATCATCATCAGTAAGGCAGTCATTGTCGGAGTCTGACGAGGATGGCGGCGGCTTGACGAACTCTACCCCACGGTGCTCAAATGGGACGTGGATTGGTTCTCTGGTTGGAGGTAGGCATGCGCTCCGGTCCAAGAGTGGTAGCTGCTCAATAGGCAATCCCCGGCAAACCTTCCCCCAAGCGACGAGAAAGTCGCTGGTTGCGTTGCCATCAGCTACCATATGGTGGGATGTGAATCCGATAACTAGGGTGCCGCAAGCAAATCTGGTGAGTTGGCACTGGAGCAGCTCCTCGATACCCTCTAGCGGGGGATGCAGGCTGAGGAGCTCCGGTGACGGCTGCAGAGGTACTAGCCCGGCCTTCTCAAGAGAGACGTCAACGGAGGCCTCCACGAAGCGAACACCCTTGTCGTTGAGCAGGATAGACGGCTTGCCGTCGGCGTTCCGGACCAGGCGGCCGGCCCACTCACGGTACACGGCCAGGGTGCAGGCGAGGCTGTGCTCGATCAGATCCGTGGCTGGCGTTGGTGGCCGGTAGGCGTACACGATGGCGATGTGGGTGTCATAGGTGATGGCGTCAAAGGCTGTGAGAGGAACAGAGACGTCGGTGGAAGGAGTCTCGATGCCCGGCTCATAGAAAGGCTTGAGTACCTTGTTGGACTCGATCTTCACCTTCATGGTGGCCGGCTGTTTGTTGGTTGCTTGGTTAGGTGGTGTGTGAACAATGCAACTACTGAATTGCGGTGGCTGCTTCTGGTTTCGTACGATCGACGGAAGGTGGAAGGATAGTTAGCTTGATGGATTCCTTGTTAATTAGCTGCTCAGGCTGAAGGGCAGAGAAGAGAATGGTTAATGTGTAGATCACAGGAGCTAGTTGGCTGAGCTACCTGGCTGCTCGTGGTGGGCTGTGGTGAGAATCATGGTGGGATCTGTCGAGGTATATATAACTGAGACATGCGGGATATGATTCCCCATCCCAGCGCCCGCCATGTTGTTGCCTGTCGTGTCAGTACGTTGTTGACCAAGCCCAGTGGTGGAAGTGGGGTTGGTGGAACCAGAATGGGAAATTTCTTGGACGGAGTCATGAACTGGGTAGGAAGCACACAAAACAGGTAGCGGATATTATAGGACGGTGTCCTATACTTTTTTGTATAGGACAACCAATCACAATGCAGTAATCCCTTCTCACTTATCTTTAAAATCCAACCCCTTAGAAAAAATAAGGAGAGAGAAACGCAAATTCTCCAGTATAACGCAATCTGATTGAGTCCTATGGAGTTTATATAGGACTCGTCCTATAGAAAAACGCGTCACACAAAACACCTCTAGCAAGGGGCGGAATTAAATCACCAACATCTTTTCCACTTGTTAAAATTACACAATGCAATTGTTTGTCATATAGATTGCTTCTCTAGGTAAAATCATATTTGAATGGCTAAATAAGAAAAAGAAAAACTCGCATTCGTACCGATGGGTAGTATTCCTCTACGGAGTCATGCATTTTTGCCTCAAAAAATGGCTTAACAACATATTAAAGTAAGATGCTCACCCTATTCCACAATTGGATGAACAAAGAGGTGGATGTCTATGCGAATGATATGATCACCAAATATGTGTATTCCAAATATCATATCACCACTTTGAAAGACTCTTCCAACGACTAAGAAGATTATCACTATGATTAAATCCAACAAAACGTACCTTCTGAGTAACATCTAGTAACCTCCTTGGAACATTATGACCCAAGAGGAATGGAGTGCACACCACAAAGGCCTACACCATCCAGGAATTATGCTTGATCGTCTCCTATACATCAGTTGCTTCATTGCCACACTCATTGATTTGTGAGCCAATTTTCAAGCTACGCAAGAGAAACTCTGACTCTGAGTAGAATAAGGAATGTGAAGAGAAACTCCAAAAGCTTAAAGACTGCCACACTAGCTCACTAATTGTAAGACCTGTAATGCTTGGGTATCATCTTACTCTTTGACTATCCATTTTTGAAATGTTGATGAGAGGTGTTCTAATACAATCAATGAGAAATTATGGACATGCTATCTACTATCTTTCCAAGAAGTTTGATGACAACAAGACACAATACAATATTGTTGCAAATTATCTCCTCAGGCTAGTGTATTTGATAGGAAGCTGCTTCACTATTGGATGACTTACTCACTTCAACTTAATTCCAAACATGACCCACTTTTATATCTATAAGAATGACCTGCCTTCACTAGGTAATGTACATAATGGCAAGTGTTAGTATATGTGTTTGATATCACTTATCTACCAATGGAAGACGTAGAAGAACAGGCTTTAGGAGAATGTCTAAAGGACTTTCTACTTCCAAAAAAAGAAATGTATTACTTTGTGCTCCCTAACAAAGTGGTCGATCCTGGGAGGGGTTCCTCATTATAAAAAAAACAAAGACATTGGAAGGCTCACATGATATCATTATCCCCATAGATTTAGAGTGTGGACGTTTCTCTTCAATGGAGTCATCAATCAAAGGAGTTAGATCAGAGTCATCCTTAAAGACTGACATGAAAAACATTTAATGTGGCCATATGATAAAAACTTAACATCACTAACAACATGATTGGATACAAATCATGCATAATCATACTCCAACATCCCTAGAAGGAACGAGAAGATCACCTTTAAGTGTATGGATATTTTGTCCTAGTAAATTCTTAGGCAAAGGGAAAATGGACAACCTCCCATACAAAATACAATCCCCTATTTTGAGTATTTATTCTCTCTCACCCAACATTTTCAAACAAACATCGTAAATGTCGTGAAACAAGCAAAGAATGCATTGACCAACACTTTGGCAACACTCACCTCTTGGATCAATATCCATGTTGGCCAATATTTACCTTTCAAGTTTAAACAATCACTTTATTGACCAATTGTATAATCATCAACTTCCCTACAACTTGTTATTGTTACTCAATTCATTACTTTTTCTAATAACTCATGATCATAAGGAGCTATAGTGTTTTCAACAACAAAAAATTTGGTTATATTACCATGGTATTTTATGCTCATGTTTCTATATTTGACATATTTCACGAGTCATTGATTTACCTACATCTTACTTTGATGGCATTAATACAAGCTTCTAAGCGGCATTCTTTTTCTTTGATCATTCAATACACACCTATCTGATGCCCTAATCATGGTCGGTTGTGATATGTAGATAAAATTTTACAACATCAATTTCAATGACATGCATAAAACTAGGATGATATCCAAAGTAACCAACAATTTGTGTTCTATAAACAATTATATTTGATGAACACTATGCATGAAATTTATCAAGTCATTACCAGCCTAATATTTACATCAACAAAAAAGAATTTTAGTGGATATCAAGAAAACAGTTTAGGACAAAAGTACTAAAATATTTTATTCATGAAATTTGGAATAGATTCATTCTATAGAAGGATTATATTGAATGATCAACAGCTACACTATGTGAAGGCTGAGACAAGGCACTCAATGATTTCATGGCTTGGTCTTACATCTGGGGGATATTTTCTAGAAATGACTTTTTCAAATGTGTTAGCATCCACCATGAATGTCAACTAGACATATCTTATGATGTATCTACTTGAACTAAAAATAGATCCCCTAAATTTCATCATGTGTCCATTATAGTGTGTCATTTAAAACTAAAAATTGTTGACCAAGCCCAATTGTGGTGAAGTTGGGTTGATGGATCCAAAATGGAAATTTTTTTGAATAAATTCATGAACAAGTTAGGAAGTAGACAAACTCTGCTAGCATGCAATGGAATTAAATCACCAATATCCTTTTGACTTGTTAAAATTACTCAATACAATTGTTTAACTGATTAATCAGTGTGAATGATAATATGATGTGTCTGATATTTTCTCATAAGGCTTGTTTTGTGTTTCTCCTCACCTATTCACATTTTGTTCGAATGGATGCATAAAAAGATAAGAGAACATTATGTTAAGTGCATTGAGATTTAATATGGAACATACAATTATATGAGGGGAATTGACGAATAACACACAAACATCAAGAAAACCATTAAACATGAAAACATTTGATTGATGTACATTCATAGATTTTGTTACCATTATTGAAATATATTGGATGTCCTCTAACATAATTTCACTCAAGAATAAGGCACAATTAATCTGTTCAAGTTACAAGGACAAAATACGTAGTGCACTTAAACAAAATGTAAATAATGAAATTTCATTGCATGTATGTATAACTATTATCTCTTGGTTGTTGTGCCTCCACCAAAATTTCTACTCATTGTGTGACTATGTTGTTGACCAAGACAAATTGTGGAAATCAGGGGTTCGTGGATCAATAGTCAAAGAATTTTGTGATGAAGTCATAAACTATGTAGGAAATAGAAGAACTCTACTAGCATGAGACGAAATTAATTCGCCTAATTCCACTTACTATTAGTACATAATGTAGTTATTTTATTAACAACTGAGTCTCTAAGGAACTTCTAGGTTTTTGAATTTTTCATATAGAGTGTGGTTTTCTTTTACAGTCTGATCTAAGTAATGGTTAATGTGGTTAAATTATTGTGGGATATTCTGCTTACGTATATTGACTTATGTTTCCATTGTATTTTGTTTGTCCATGATTTACCTAAATCCTTGTTTAGTTACATTGTTTAAATGAGTCATGGTTGATGTAATTCACGTTCCAATGCCCACTATAGTTTATGACTTTTGTATGACTATGTTGTTGATGAAGCCCAAATTGTAGAAAAGTCGGGTGGGTGGATCCAAAGTAGAAAATTACTATGAGGTATTCCTGAACTCGTAGTAAGCTGACAAATCACACTGAAATAAGATTGACTTAATCCACCAACTTCCATACAACCTGTTAGTCTTACATAATGCATTACTTTTTATAATAACTTATGATCTTAAGGTGTTATATTATTTTCAACAACAATAAATTTGGTTATATTTGTTGACTTGAGAGTTATACATTGCCCATATTTTTATAACGACTTAACCATTCCATTCCTATGTATCTAATATATTTGTTCAAGATTAATTTTAGGCCTTAGGTACATAAAAAATATCAAATTACACAAGCCCTAGCTTGTTCAAGTGCAAGTCAAAAGCAATACAAGTGTGCGTTTTGGAAAATAACTCCAAATGACCTTAGATGATTTTTGTAATCACTTGTATTGATAATATGACTTGTAACTAAGATGAGAAAAAAAATCAGAGACACTTAATTCTAACGTTTGATCACTCAAATGTCAATTTAAAATTTTGTCACAGGCTGTTTATCGGTCAAGTTAGAAACTCGATGGATCCAATGATAGATTTTCTGGAGAGACCAATCAGTTGAGTTGCATACTCACATAACTCGACCGACCGACTCACTGAGTGAAATTGATTTTAGCTCATTGGTCGAGCTTCCATTAACAAACTCGATCGGTAGTTAGATGACAAACCCCCAAAGAAGGAAAGATAAAATATGAAGATGTTGATGATCACATCACTACATTTCTATTTATAATATTTTGTATACGCCGCATCATAGAAACTTAATAATTAACTAGCTTCCCAAAAATAATAAATATAAATAATAGAAAATGATAGTCGTTCACTTCACATGCAACAATATATTTACGAATTTTGTGTATGGCCACGTGAGAAGCTAACTGTCCTATCTTGAAGCTAGTAGGAAAATGTCCCAAACATGGCAACCTTTGAAACCACCCTAGGAAAAGTTTTGACCGTCGAATAGGGTCTAGGGAAGCGGTCTGGCGGACAGAAGTTGGTGGCACGCGGTTTAATATCCGTGCGACATACCACAAGACCACAACTCTTGTTTTTAGTTTGCCTTTGTCTTACGTCGTGGATCGTCAGCATATACCTTTGTTCTTCCTATGATCACATCCATAAGCAAATGCGGTGCACATCGGCACGTTTCTTCTACCCAGGTTGTTTGTAAAACGCACGGGCTGCTATTCCCTAGCCAACCACAGTCAATTCAGATATTGGAAGGTGAAAAAGTGACGGAGATTAAAACTGTGTTGTTGACTGACCTCATAGGCCCCGCGCATCGTGAAATTCACATGGACAATTAACGCTACTGTACAACGTGTATAAAATGATTTGGACTAGCTCTATCACTTTAACCACCGCACGCCACCTAGAACTTGTTATCCCAGACTCCTACCACACGATTCATTACACGTCCTACTTTCGAGAAAAATAATATGATCACCAATTTTCTTCAAGAAAAGAGAGCCAATGATATACTGCTATCCTACACCATGGGATTAGGTGGTGGGGGATACCTGTTTCTGGCCATTAATTAGTGCGCTTGATGAGTAGGTGAAATGACTCAACCTGCAGCTTGTTAATTAGCTAGTGGGAATCAACTATTCAACTACTCAGCTGCAACCAAACGGGAAGAAGTGAGGACGTGGCTGCTGAGGAGCTAACTCGCTGACCTCACAAGAACTCATCAACAACACACAATACTTGTAATTTTTAGAACTGTGGAGCTTGTTTCATTGATGCATTTTTTTTTTTTATCTTCAATGATTCATTCTATAACATAGTAACAAACAAATGTGGCCATCTGGGATTTGATTGGTTTTCTGCAAAACAGCACTGGTACTTGGTGATATTGTTGGTAGCGCACTACTTTATATAATGCCAGAAAAGAACCCAAACGAATAACTTTATAAGAGATATAACTAACCATTTCTACCCGAGAAATCTTATTTGTGAAAATGGCGAATTTTAAGTTGGACCGCTATCTCTGTCGAAGTGCCACTTCAGGCTTGAGTGTTCCACAGGACAAGGCCCATGATCCTCCTCAAGATGTCAAATGCTCCTCCAGTTACAAACGACAAATATACCCCTTCATGATTCCAAATACAATCTCTATGCTTTACGTATCAAAAGTATTGGTCATCATTCCAACCGTTTGGACAACTCAACCCCTACCCCCATTTTATAAAAGGATATAAAGAAAATTAAAAAAAAACAATTTGACACATTTTTAGGAAAATATTTATCAATATAGCACACTTTGAAAAATATTTTTTTAAAATAGCACATTGTAGTTTAAAAATGTTACTGTTGGGATACAAACATTCCGCCCCATGTCTAATTGGAATAGGACTTAGGAGTTGGTATTTTGCGTTGCCAATCTTAATAGAAGTTAAATCCAATAGGAAAGAAGATGGTTCCCTATGTGCAACAATAGAATTGGACTAAAAATTGGACTACAAATTAGACTAGAATTCCTAGTTGCATCTAAATGGCATGGAGACCTATAAATAGAGGCCCTAGGGGAGGCAATTGAGACATCCCACCTGTTGGTGTGTGATCCCATGAGTTGTTGGTTGTCAGTATTTTCTGTGGTAGAAGAGTCAGAGGACAATAACAATTGATGGTGCTCGTACATGGATGAGAGAGGGTCAATGACTTTGCCTTGAAGTGAAGTAGCAACTGCCAGTCAGTGGCACATTACATGCACTGACAGTGTTGCTCTCTCATGGATGAGAGAGGGTCAATGACTTTTCCACGAGGCAAATTAATGGTTGACAGTCGGCAACATAATAGTAATGCATCGAACAACTGAGTTGGTGGCACTTTATTGGTGCCACTACTACAGAAATAGCATTCAGTGTCGCTTTTCTGGGCGTCGGTTTTTAAGGAACACCGATGCCTTTAATATAAGGCGTCGGTTATTTAGAAGAACCGACGTCTATATTCAAAGACCAGCCAAACACGGGTACCGCTTTGTATATAGCGTCGGTTGTTTATACAAAACCGACGCATTATTTCATCCAATTTTCGAGCGAAAAAAATAATGTCACTTTCGGCGTCGAGTCTGTAGTTAAAACACCGACGCTTATGTGCGATGGAAATTTGCGCGAAAAGTGTCCTTTTCCGCGTCGGTCGTCCTTTAATAACCGACGCTGAATGTGGTTCCCGCCAAACATTTTCACGAAAATATCATCCAAATGGACGTCGGATGTTGCGAACGACCGACGGTAAATATGTTTAGGCGTCGGTTGTTGTAAACAACCGACGCTATTGGGGAACTTCATAACCTTCGATCGCCCGACTCTTCCCCTCATTGCTACCCTATTTCCCTATTGCGGCGATTTCTCCGGCGATTTCTCTGCTGCTGGTACTAGTTTTTCTCCGGCGCTTCTCTCCGGTGCCCCATCTCCGGCGTCCCCTCTCCGGCGCCCCTCTCCGACGCGTTTCTTCTCTGGCACCCCTGCGCCGCCGCCACGCCTGACAACCGGCGCCCCTGCTCCAACCGCCTGCGCCGCCGCCACGCCTGACAACCGGCGCCGCCGCAACGCCTGGTGCCCACCTGCCTGCCACGCCTGAGAACCGGCGCCACCGTACCCCCTTCTCCTTCTCCTCCGCCTGGCCGCTGCCTGCCTGCCGCCGCCTGGCCGCCTGCCTGCCTGCTGCGGCTGACGCTCCTGCTCGTCGGAGTCACTGCCGCTGGTTCTGGAGCTCGTCGGCCTCCACCCACGTACTCAACCAGCTCGACCTCACCCTACTCTTCTTGCCCAGGTACCTGCAGACCTACCCAGGCGCAAAATTGGTTCTTTATGTGCTGACCTAATCTGTTGCCTAATCTGTTTGCACGAAATTGGCTCCCTACTCTGCTTGCTTAATGTGCCTAATCTGCTTTAAGTGGTCCTAATATCATAACATGATAGTTTTATTATATGATTTGTGGCACTTTAGGGTGTATATACATGCAAATTATATAAGTGATAGATGTTGGATGTTTGTCAAGGTTTCTTGAAGATTGAATAAGTGATAGATGCTGGATGTTTATTTATTTCATCTATCCATGTTGCCTATAGTTTATAACATTGCATTGTGAATTATTGCATGTTTGAAACTATGAAATTCTTGATTTATTAGATGATATTCAAGAAAACCCTAGTTTGATGAGCATGTTGTTAATCATGTTAATTATGATTCTTCTATATATTCTGATGTCATTATATAATTATGTGATCCCAACATATTAAATTGAATTAGAATGATTTCATGAATTATAGGGTTTATATAAGAATGACAACACATGTATTTGTTGGCCTAGAAACCCGTCCAAGATTTACTCAGTAGGAGTAAATCTTGGATAGTCCCCAGTTTGGGACTGTTCTTGAACACCTAATCTCACTTAGGATGTAAGTGTATAATGTGTATTGGGTTTTCGAGAAAATTTCGGCAGCATTTCCCCGTTTGTTCTCTAAGTACATATGTACTTAGAGAACAACGGGGAAATGCTGCCGAAATTTTCTTGAAAACCAAATACACATTATACACTTACATCCTAAGTGAGATTAGGTGTTCAAGGATGGGATAGGTGGTACACATTTATTATATATAAGATTGACATCAAATGTGTTTGTTGGCCTAGAAACCCGTCCAAGATTGACTAATATATACTTGTTTCCTAATATATACTTGTTTAAAAGGTTAACTGATGTTATACAACTTTTTCTGAAAATATATAACATCGTTATATGTACTTACACTTTGTTAATACTAATATTGTGCAGTCTCTGTCTTCCCATAACAATGACTATGAATTGGGCCTCTATGTCAATGTTAACGTTCCCTATTGAAGAACAATTGGACATCATCCTAGATGATCGTTCCTTAAACCAATTGGTCATACCCAAACATTGGCGTTTTCTAAAAGGAAGACACTACATGCCTGGTAAAGTGACCCTAACTTTTGGAAATTATTCACATGTAATCGAGGTTGAGTATGATTTGGCGGGAAATCTTGTATCAAAATCCGGTTGGCGTGATTGGATTGGAGAGCTGTATCTGGTCCGTTGGAATAGGCTTTTTCTCCGTCCAGTTGGCGATAATTCCATCAAAGTTTGGATAACCAACAACAACTGCGACACCCTCGATCATCTTCTGCGGTATGAGCGCACGACGTCGCATATCAGCTCAGACAAATCTGAATCTGAGGCCCCTATCAGTTCAGATTCGTCTAAATACAGTGAGGAGCTTCGTGACACAGCTTCATCATCAAAAAGAAGTTACTGATGCATGCGGGACCATGTTGGTGTAGTATTTAGTTGTCTATCTATCTAGACTTGTCTGTAGTAATAGTTTTTTTAATTATGCGCATGTTTAGGGGTACACCAACCCCTTTGTTTAGTTATTGTTATAACTAAAGTGTGTGTTCCCATGAATGGAACTGTAAGTTGCTACATGAATGCTTATAACTGAAGTGTGTGTTCCCATGAATGTTCCCATTTACATGATTACACTACTATTTTCTCATATTGTCTTGCCTCAAAAAAAAATTCTTTTATTGTTTAGTCTATTTTAATACGACATACTTGCTTATATCTTTCTTAATGATGAACTGTAATACGACATACTTGCTTATATACTTGTTTCCTAATATATACTTGCTTTCCTAATATATACTTGCTTTCTCTGATCATAGAATGGATAGATCATGGATGTCCATTCGTAATCGTTGCACCCCAGAGTTTATATCTGGTCTTGATCAGTTTATTAGATTTGCCGAGGAACATAGGAAAAAACCTACAGATAGGTTCTACTGTCCATGTAGGCATTGCGGTAACAACTTGAAACTCAACACTGGTGAGGAAATCAAAAGTCATGTCATGTGCAACGGGATTGTACAAGGCTATACAGAATGGCACTGGCATGGAGAGATTTCAAAATCGAATCCAGTAGATGTCAATAGCAGTGCTTGGGTGGAAGAAGAAATTGCCTCCGATGACGTAAATGTGAACGAACCAGTTCCAGCAGACATTGTTGATGCGATGCTGGATAGTTGTAGGGTAGAGCACACCGATCCACCACCTATCTTTACAAACATTGTGCATGATGCTGAGATACCGTTATACACAGGCTGTGCTAAGTTTACGAAGCTTACCGCTGTGCTGAGATTGTATAAGTTAAAAGCTAACAATAGATGGAGCGACAAAAGCTTCACTGAATTGTTGACTTTGTTGAAAGAAATTCTTCCTGAAGGAAACGAGCTGCCAATCTCAACATACCAGGTAAAGAAAATGTTGTGCGCAATGGGAATGGAGGCCAAAAAGATACACGCATGCCCGAATGATTGTGTATTATTTCAAAAGGACTATGTAGATTTGAAAGATTGTCCAAAATGTGGTGCGTCACGATATAAATTGACGACTTCGGGGGAGTCCAAAACTGGTTCTCCTGCCAAGGTGTTGTGGTATCTACCTATAACATCACGGTTTCAACACTTGTTTGCAAATCCGAAAGATGCGAAGAATTTGAGGTGGCATGCAGATGTTAAGAAAAATAATGATGGGATCCTACGACATGCGTCTGATTCCCCACAGTGGAAGAAGATTGATGTATTGTTCCCTGAATTTGGTAAAGAAGTCAGGAATCTAAGACTTGGGCTTTGTACAGACGGGATGAATCCGTACGGGACATTGAGCAGCCAACATAGCACTTGGCCAGTCATGCTTGTTATATACAATCTTCCTCCCTGGCTGTGTATGAAAAATAAGTACGTTATGTTGTCATTGTTGATATCGGGCCCTAAACAACCCGGAAATGATATCGATGTTTATCTTGAACCTTTGATTGATGACTTAAAGAAACTTTGGGCTGAAGGTGTGATGACCTATGATGCTTCTGCAAGAGAGACATTTCGTTTGCATGCTATGTTGTTTTGCACTATTAATGACTTTCCGGCATATGGGAATTTGTCTGGATATAGTGTCAAAGGAGCTAAAGCGTGTCCTATATGTGAAGAAAACACTGATTCAATAAGACTAAAATATGGCGGCAAGACTGTATATCTTGGTCATCGAAGGTTTCTTTCAAAATTCCATCCGTATCGTAGGAAGCGCAAAGCATTCAATGGATGGAATGATGAACGGAGTGCACCTAAACCTATACCAGGGGATGTTGTTTATGAAAGAGTAAAAGACATTGTCAATGAATTTGGTAAGAAATCACAATGTAGTATGGCCACACGGAGTGACAATTCTTCATTCAAAAAGAAGTCAATATTTTGGGATCTTCCTTATTGGAGTTCTTTGTCAGTCAGGCATTGTATCGATGTAATGCACGTTGAGAAAAATGTCTGTGATAGCATCATTGGTACTCTATTAAATATACCAGGTAAGACTAAAGATGGGATAAAATCCAGACTGGACCTACGTGAAATGGGAATAAGGTCAGAATTAACAGAATTACGTGAAATGGGTAATAAAAGAACATACTTACCTCCCGCTTGTTACACGTTGTCTAGAAAGGAGAAGAAAACTTTTTGTGAATGCTTGGTAAATGTTAAGGTGCCACATGGTTACTCATCCAACATCCGTAGATTGGTATCAATGAAAGATCTGAAGTTGATAGGTCTTAAATCTCATGATTGTCACACTCTAATGCAACAAATATTGCCCGTGGCAATTCGATCTATATTGCCGAAGCATGTAAGGTTTGCAATTACCAGACTTTGTTTCTTTTTCAACAGTCTATGCAGCAAAGTTATTGACCCTGATACTCTCGATAATTTGCAAAGAGAAGTGGTTGTTACCCTATGTCAGCTTGAGATGTATTTCCCTCCTTCGTTCTTTGATATCATGGTACATCTTGTTGTCCACTTGACTAGGGAAGTGAAAATCTTGGGACCGGTTTTCTTGCATTGGATGTATCCCTTTGAACGATACATGAGCGTTTTTAAAGGTGATGTTCGAAACCGTTATCGTCCTGAAGGGAGTATTATTGAAGGTTATGTGGCGAGAGAGGTTATGGATTTCTGCAATGACTTTCTCAGTGGTAATGACATTCCTGATAATGACACGAATATTGAGGAGGGCAAAGGAATTTTGGGATCACGGGTGAAAGTAATCAGCCGTGAGCAGTTGGAACAAGCTCACTTGTATATTTTACATAATATGGACGAAGTGAGTGTTTATATCGAGGAACATACCAATTTCATAAAGAGACAACATCCTCGAGCAAGTTCAATGTGGCTTGCTAGAGAGCATAATAAGACTTTTACTAAGTGGTTTGAAGATAAAGTCTTACATCAACTATCTCAAACACCAAATGATATTACAGAAACTATCAAATGTCTCGCCTTTAAACCAAAACCGAATGTTATGTCTTATGAAGGGTTTGACATTAATGGATTCACATATTACACAAAGCGCCAAGATGATAAGAGTGTCATCCAAAATAGTGGGGTCACTCTTCAAGCGTCAACTATGTACTTTGCAAGTGCAAAGGATAAGAGTCCACGTGAAGCTAAAATGTCATATTACGGTGTCATTGAAGACATTTGGGAGTTTGACTACATAGATTTCAATATTCCGCTCTTTAAATGTAATTGGGTTGATAACACCAAAGGAGTTATAGTGGATGAATTGGGTTTCACTTTGGTGAACTTTGAAATGATTGGCGAGAAGGCTGAACCATTCATATTGGCATCACAGGCAAAACAAATATTCTATATCGATGATCCTGCAAATGATAAATGGTCGGTTGTTCTTCATGGTAAAAGACAGTTCATTGAAGATCCTATAGATGAAGAAGAGTACTATGATAAGTATGATGACTCCAGTCCATTCTCAGTTGGGTTGCCAACTCCACAAAATATTGAAGCTAATGATGACTTATATGTGCGCGGAGATCACAATGAAGGATTGTTAATTGATAAAAGATCACAATTTTAGAGACATGTATGTTTATACAAATGGTAAATGTTTTCCTTTTTCTAGTTTATACAAATGCTAAATGTTTTCCTTTTTCTAGTTAATACAAATGCTAAATGTTTGCCTTTTTAATGACATTTTCAGATGCGCGGAGGCGGCTGCAAAAATGGTAAAATACAAACGTTTAGAGTAATGTTTGCTTTTTTAATACAAATGCTAATTTAGTGTGTTTATTTTTGTCAAATTTTAGGTTGATGATGCACATGTACCCACTGAAGCACTGGAGCAACTTGATGTGCGGAGAGGGACATTCCAACTCAAGATATCGTCTACCGTTTCCTCCTCCTCCGCAGTAATATCCTCATCTCTAAACGTTTCTCGTAGGATTTTGAACCCCTTCCTTCCCTCTACTGCATCAAAGCCATGCTGCAGTTGAACCCTTTCGCCGAGCCCTACCCGGCCAAGTAGGCGTCGCCTGAAGCACCACTGTCGTCGTCGTCTCCACCTCCATCGCAACTTGCTATGCTAGTCCTGGCAGTTTATCACCCCACATGCCTTCCTCCCCAGTTCCTGCCGCTAGACGACCACACAATGGATCCAAGAGGATATGCAGGAGTTCGCCAAAGACTATAAGCTGAGTATACTCATCCAATAGTCTGTGGCGAACGCCTGCATATCCTCTTGGATTCCATTGTGTGGTCGTCTAGCGGCAGGAACTGGTGAGGAAAGCATGTGGGGTGATAAACTGCCAGGACTAGCACAGCAAGTTGCGATGGAGGTGGAGACGACGACGACGGTGGTACTTCAGGCGACGTCTGTTTGGCCGGGTAGGGCTCGGTGAAAGGGTTCAACTGTGGCATGGCTTCGATGTAGTAGAGGGAAGGAGGGGTTCATAATCCTACGAGAAATGTTCAGAGATAAGGATATTGCTGCGGAGGAGGCAACGGAAGATGATATCTCGAGTTGGAATGTCCCTCTCCGCACAGGAGTCTGTGAGGGAGATACTGGAGGAGAGTTCTATACCATACACAGGCGAAGAAAGACATCGATACCATACATGAGGTATTATATATAGTCTCATTAGTTACTATAAAATATATCAATCTTATTTTTATATTATTACTTATATACATCATTCTCTTTGCAGGTGTTTAAAACTGACCACACTATAGGCAAACACTTAAAAAATGTACATGCTCCATATACGAGGGAAGCATTAGATGAAGTAAGAGAAGAATGGGCAATAGTTGTACAAACAGTGGCAACTGTAAGATATAATTGGGATGTTGATAGTGATGATGAATGATACTTTGTAAATGAATGTTTCTGAATGTTAAAACATGTATTTGAATGATTCTATATGTGTGAACGTGACAATTGAATTGATGTCTGAATGTATCTACTTGTGTGAATCTTTTTATGTTAATTTTGCAGGTTTGTGGCCTGTTTGTAGGCTGATATCAATGGATGTCGTAAACCTGCAGTTCAGAAAACTGAACTGCAGGTTCTCATCCTGCTGACCAGCCACAGCAGGCCTGCAAACAGATTTATAAAAATATATATATATATATAGGCGTCGGTTATTTACCGATAACCGTCAGCACAGACTTACAACGTCGGTTTTTTGTTGAACACCGACGCCAAAAGTGTTTGCGCTACAGGAAATGGGAGTCATCTAGGACACTTTTCGGCGTCGGTTTTTTAGTATATAACCGACGCAGAAAGCGTCCTAGATGACGCCGTTTTCTGTGGCGCGAACCCTTTTGGCGTCGGTGTTTTATAATAAACCGACGCCTTTATGTTAAATAGGCGTCGGTTTTTTAATCGACGTTGAAGTGTCCAACCTTTTAGCGGCGCCCACATAGGCGTCGTTCAGAAACCGACGCCAAAGGGGGTTAAACAACCGACACTAAAAGGCACTTCTGTAGTAGTGTGCTACGACATCGACATCGACTTTGGCAGCGGATCCGAGTAGAGGAAGATGCTAATCAGTCGATAGACGATGGTCTTTCTGATCAGCGGAGGACACACATCAATTGGAAACACATATGTTTTGTATCAACCATGATTGAGGATCTGAGCAACAAAAAATGCACATCGGTCGATGGAACATTATTGATGACACGACAAAAATCATGGTTCGTCCGATCATCGGAGGATGTGTATCGACTCTCTCAGATAGAGAGAATTATGTAGTATGTCGGAGTTCTAGTTTGAGGTGCCAACTAGAACGAGTACTGTAGAAGGAAACAAGGTAGGCATGAGAACACGAGGTTCCTATATTTTCTCATAAGGGTTGGTCACAATATGTGTTGAGTAGGGCCATAAGTTGATATTAACAAAAGCATCACAAAAGAACGAGCACAACACATAAATTTTGGGCTTTTAGGTGTCTATTTGGGTTTCGAGTTGAGTCAAGCCTTGGTCGGGTCACATATAATTCAGGTAGACTCAGGTCAAATTTGGAAAACTTTTAGTCAAATGCCAATGGTTTGGTTTTGTTTAAGGTTGGGGATTTAGTAACAGATGATGTGATTAAATTATCACAAATTTTCTGGTTACGTATATGTAAATGATATGTCATATATAAATAATTACAATCCAATAGAAGGCATATGGGTAACAAAATGAGCATGTAGAATTTTTTAGATGACAAAAATAATCCTCTGAAACACTCATTTATAGATGTGGGTGTCACAAACATTAATATGCATAAATTTTTCCTTTTGAGAAGATCCACTGCCTTTGGTTCTAAGCATATATAAGTATCATATTCAAAAGGTACAAAAATATATTGATTGTCGATACAAATAGATTGCTTCACTAGGTAAAATCATATTTGAAATGGCTCACTAAGAAAAGAAGAAACCCACATTCATACCAAATGGGGAGTATTCCTCTACCAAGTCCTTCCTCGTTTCCTCAAAAATGCCCTAGCAATATAATAAAGTAAGATGCTCACCCTCTTCCATAATCGAATGAACAAAGAGGTCGATGTCTCTATGGATGATATGATCACCAAATCTATGTATCTCAAATATCATATCACCACTTGGGAACACTCTTCCAATGACTAATAAGATTATCACTATGAATAAATCCAACAAAATGTACCTACAGAGTAACATCTACTAATCTCCTTGGAACATTCTAATGAAAGAGGAATCAGAATGGACACCAGAAATTCCTGCACCATCTTGGAAATATTTTTTTTGCAAGACACAAAAAGAGATATAGGGCATGCCCGATCGTCTCCTATCAATTGCTTCATTGCCACACTTACCCATTTGTGAGCCAATTTTAAAGCTACTCATGAGAAACTTTGACACTATGTAGAATAAGGAATGTGTAGAGAATACTAGCTCACTAATTTTAAGACATGTAGTGCCTGAGTATTCCCTTACTCTTTGACTTTCCATTTTAAAATGTTGATGGCAGGTGTTCTAGGACAATCAATGGGAAAGTATGGACATGCCATCTACTATCTTTCCAAGAAGTTTGATTAGAACAATACATAATACAATATTGTTGCATATGATCTCCTCAACCTAGTGTATTTGATAGGAAGTTGCTTCACTATAGGATGACATACTCACTTCAACTTATTGGCTAGGTCGAGTGTGAACAATGAAACTAAATTACAGTGGCTGCTACTGGTTTTTTGGATTAGGAGGTTGAACGATAGCTAGGTTGATCGATTCCTTGTTAGCTTCTTGAACCAAGTTGGAGAACAAAGAAAAAAATGGTTAAAGGTAGATCACAAGAGATAGTTGGTTGAGATACTTGGTTGCTCATGGTGGGATGTGGAAAGGATCATGGTGGGCATCCTCGAGATATATATAACTGAACGGTGGGGGATATGATTCCCCATCCCAGCAGCCACCATGTCGTTTCTTGTCGTGTCACTATGTTGTTTGCCAAGCCCAATTGTAGAAGTGGGGTTGGTGGAACTAGAATCATAAATTTCTTGGACAAAGTCATGAACTGGGTAGGAAGCAGCCAAAACACTACTAGCATGGGGTGGAATTATATCACCAAAATCCTTTCCACTTGTTAAAATTTCACAATGCAATTATTTTTGTAATCACTCAGAATGTATGAGAATATGAGGTATATTAAATTTTATCATAAAGTTTAGGTCACGACATGTGATGAGTAGGCCCATAAGTTGGGTCCAAGATTTACTATTCCTAGATGTAAGAGGAGTAGGCTGCTCCTAGAAGCATCTCATGACACGTGGCAATCAATTTTAATCTAGCTCTTCAGATTGTAAGTTGATAGGCCTAAATCATGTGTCTCAAAAATAGGCAGAGTCAGAAGCATCAAACTTTGAATTTATAACCTGAAACCTTCAAGGACCCCCACAACATTATTACGAGGTCTAAGTATATATATGGGGTCAAACACATGTACGTGGGTACATATAGAATTCTTAAAACCTTATTCTTAAGTTAGATAAGACAATCCAATAGTTGATAAAAGTTTGGAACTAGAACTTGTCAGCAAAATGTCACAAAGTAAAACAAAACAAAATAATGAAAACAAAACAGAGTTCGTCAGACTCTACTAATCAAAGAGATGGAGTTCCTAGCTAAGTAACTACAAGTTGTGTAGTCTATGCATCCATTCTCGAATGTAGACAACCCTCGAACACCCCAACAAGCAACCTACATCCAAGCATAGTACATACTGTGGTATCTATTCTTGTGGAGTCATCCCACTCATTTTTACACAGTGTGACTAAAACTAATCAATGATATGAAACCTCTTTTGAGGATGACAAATCAACCCCCTAGAATATTCTAGATACCCTTTTAGGTCTAGCATATTCTGAGACGCTAGGATCATATGTGATTTTAGCAAAACCTAGTAGTGGGCCCGACTGTGCTCAGGTCTATGGTTCTGCGTAGATCACCTTGAACCATTCTCTTTTAAAATTCTGATCCAAAATACCTTCTCTTATTTATTTCTACAATGAATCTCTTTATATAGGTAGAAATAGAAGTTCAAGCAAGAAAGAGATCAACCAAACTAGCAGTCATGACCAGAAAGAGAAGATGGAATAGAAACGTACTAGATTTGAAAAAAAAATGCTTGCTTAAGGTAAAATTACATAAAAATTCCCAAAACGGACTACATAGCCAACAAGGAGCACAACTAGTCATGTACCAACATAGTTTGGACCAAATAAAGATGGAAGAACATCATTTGTAAATAAACAAAGGAGAACCGTAGAAGAAAGCAGAAGAAGAACTAATTTATCCCGTAGAGGAGAGGTGGCTCTCGCTCCTTAGCCTCTGTATGGGCCGACTCTCGTCTTTGGGTCATCCTCCTTGATTTTTTGGACTCCTTAGCCTCCTTTCTCATTGATTTCACCCCAAACAATAGTTTAGTGGGTGTCGTGAGGTAGAAGATGGTTGGGAATGGTAGGAAATAGGTAAATGGTGGTGGAAAATGATGGTAGGTGGAAGTAAACTGAATGGAAGGATGTAGGATGAGAGCTTTAGCCTTTTATGACCTTGGAACTCTCACACGGGGCTCTGGGAACCAAAAATATACGGAACAACAATGTGGAATAAAAAAATCTCAGAACCACGGAAAATGGAACTGAGAAATCCCAATACCCTTCCCCAGGTAGAGAGGGGTGGGTATTTATAGATGACAAGGAGTGTATGTGATAAGTGATAATGACACCTATCTCGGTACCTATCCTGGTCTCGGCCTAACCGTGTCGATCTCAGCACCGCCATGCTGGGTGTAGCGGTTTAGACAGATGTTGTGGACATAGAGATTTTAGTGGTCAAGACAGACATCGCGGTCAAAATAGTTGTTGTAGTTGAGGTGGATGTCTTGGTCGAGACGACTGATGGCCCTTATCCTCAGCCTGACTGTGTCGGGCTAGACACAGTTGCGTCGGGTGTCTCAGTCATAGCAGATGAGATTCATTAGTGGTTGATTCATGTTATGGTCAAAATGAGTGATGCGGCCGCGATGAGTGTAGCGGACATGACAGTCTTACAACGGTTGTGGTTGTAGCAGTTGCAAATCCCAATAGCAGTCACGAAGAGTGTAGTGTTTGCTACTCCTTGACCTCGGCCTGACCGTGTCGAGTAGGTCCCGGCCATACCAAGTGTTACAGTCAAGAGGGTGTAGCAGTCGAAACGGTGTAGATGTCACGACCCTTTTCTCTTTAGGAAAAAATTCCGTTTGTGTGTTATTATAACTGCCCCACTAAATGTACATGGATCAAAGAAGGAGTACCCTACTCCTATTTATCATAGGATCAGAAAATCCACGCTGCATAAGTTGATATCAACATAGGCATCCCAATTCACAAATAAACCTGACCCCATCCCCATGAATCCTAACGCAACACAAAAATTTATGACTTTTAGGTGTATGTTTTGGTTTTGGGTTCAGTCAAGTCTCGACACAGTAAAATATAGTTCAGATAAATTTGGGTCAAACTAGGTAAACTTTGAGTCAAATTGAATCTTAAACAATTTGGGTCAAGTCAAGGTTTGCATATACCTGCATTTTTAGTCCAAATGGTGATAATCATCCTCCACTACAATCGACCATCAAATCCTTTCGCCCATATTTAATAATATACTTCATTTATAATATCATCTTGTACATATATAATATCTTGCAGAAGCATAACATGCAACCATATTGCACTTGGAGAGTGTCATTGATCAATATAATAAATGTCATTCTCATGTATTTTCTTTCAACTATATATATTTTGGAGTTGTTGAATGATTGTATTACACGACTCCAAGCATAAGAGCATGATCCATGAATACTAATAGATCTTTAGTATAGAAGGAACCCACCAAGATAATAAATTCCTATGTTGTTTTTCACCCTATTTAATTGTTGCTCCTCACATATGTGCATCTATCAGATGTACAATTAGGTAACGACATGTCAGAGTAAGTGCATTAAGATAAATAAGAAACATATGATTGTATGACAATAATTGACCAACAACAGACAAAAATCAAGAAAACCATCAAACATTAAAACATTTCATTGATGTACATTCAGTGATTTCCTTAACATTCTCTTAATTGATTAGATGTCCACCAACATAATTGCACTCTAATTATAAGGTAAAATTATGGTGTTCTAGCTACAAGGAACAAGTCCTCATTATACATAAAAACAACTTAAATAATATAATTTTGGGGTTATAGTATTAAATAACTAATCTCTTGATTGTGATTCCCCACTGCTGGATTACATAAGCACCCGCCATAGTTTCCACGTATTATGTTCCTATGTTGTTGACCAAGATTCGTTATGGTGAAATGGGGTTAGTGGAACAAATACATTCACCCGATTTCCTAGGACTTTTTATAATTACATAATGTAGTTATTTAATGACAACTCATAACATAATCCACTACTAGGTTCTTGATATTTTCTCATAAGGGTTTGATTTTGTTAAATGAATTGCAAGAAAAGTAAAACCTAAAAATAAATTTGAGTCTAGATCAATATAAAAAACACTGGGTAGAACTGGTTTCACCACCACTATCAAAATCTTTGTGTTCATTCCAATCCAAAATCGCATGAAGATCTAATTGGAAGTAATAAGTTTCCCCTTTAGGCATTAGAAACTTGTATAAGAGGGTATCACCTTAAACTTGATGTTTTAATACATATTTATCATATACTTAGTACTCTCAAGACTTCCCATCTGAAGTACTCAACAAAGCATCAACCAAAGATAAATAATATTTGAATCTTAAATGTTGATGTTTTAACAGCCTAAGATTATAATAAATCACGAAGTGAATCAATCCAAAAAACATCATTAAATAATTAATAATGAATAAATTGAGTTCAGATAAGACTTGGAACAAGAGTCAAAATGCAAGAAATGAGTAGCAGAGATAGTCCCCTCACCCCAGTGTAAGGACTACTCATTCCTCATAGCCAGATTTTTATAACCAATGGAAGTAAAGGGGGCAATGTCAAACATTACTAAAGGCATGCAACAACTAGTTTGGTCGATTACAGGGGGTTGATAGACTTGTTGGGTTGGAGGTTGGTTGTTTTGGATGGATAGAGGCATATGAATAGCAACTCGACTAAGAGGTGGATCAATCTAGAGGTACATTGTCCTTGACATGCAAGATCGATAACTAGAGGTCAATTGACAAAGAGATTGAGAACCTAGAGGTCAATCGATGTGGATTTGTTGATAGTACATCATCACTTTAATGTCAGAGTTCAATTTCTCTATTAATGCAAGTTGGTTGCTCAAGGAAACGGGTAGGTCATTCATTCTAGAACATCAAAGTTCAATCACTTTCTCTATAGTGGTCAATTACTCCAAACAAGCCCAATTGTCACAAAGTGGGGTTGGTGGGTCTAGAGTGGAAATTTTCTTGGATGGAGTCATGAACTGGGTAGGAAGGATACAATCTTTACTAGCATGGAGTGGAATCAAATCACCAATATCCCTATGACTCATAACATGCAACACGATAAGGTTCTTGAAATTTTCTCATAAGGATTTCTTTTAATTATGTGGTGAGTTGACCTATAAGTTGATATTCACATATGTATTGCAAACAAACTTGGGAAAACTTACAATAGGGCATGTTATATGATAATTTGGTATGATCCAGTAAAAATTTGTTATAATGTACAATATTTGTTTCTCTCTTTCTATTTTTTAGTTGGTCATATTTAGAGAGGAGAGAAGAGGAGATGTTGCACTATTATTGATTGTTCTATAAATAATATAGGATATATCATGTACAACACTTTTTCACAATTATAACCAAATCTGACCATTCCCAACACAACATGAAAATCTAGGGCTTTTTGGTCTTTGTTCGGGTTTTGGGTTGAGTTAAAACTTGGCTTGGTCAAATATAGTTCATGTACATTTGGTTCCAGTCAAGTAAACTTTGTGTCATATTAGAGTCTTGTATTGTTTGTGTCTCTGGTTTTACATAAGTCTACATTTCTAAGTCCTGAAGACAATTATCATCCCCTACTAAAGATAACCACCAAATGTCTTTACCCACCATATTTAGCAATATAATTTTACTGTAACATCCTCATTTACCTATATAACACATTGTTGAAACTTAATCTGCAACCATAGTAGGTAGCATTTAAGAAATGACATTGACTAAATAATAATCATTCCAATATACTTAAAATGTGATGTAGACATATAATAAATCTCATTCTCATATATAAATTCTTTCAAAAGACTATATACATTTTCAAGTTGTTAGATGATTGTGTTACATGGTTCTGAACATATGAGCATGAACTAATAAACTTAATAGATCTTTAGTATAGAAGGGACTTATGAAGACAACAAACTCTTTTATAGTTTTTCACCCTACTATTGTTCCTCATGTATGTGCATCTAGTAGATGTAGAAATAGGTAATAAAACCTTAGATTAAGTGCATTAAGATAAATAACAAAGGTATACTTATAACAGGAATTGACCAACAACACACAAACGTCAAGAAAACCATCAAACATGAAAACATTGGATTGAAGTACATTCATTGATATCCTTCCATTACATAGTTTTACCCAATGTATAAGGCACAATTAGATTTTTCAATATATGAAGAACACATACACAATACAATTTTTGGGGTTGGTATTGTATAACTATTATCTCTTGATTGCGGTGCCCCACTGCTAGATTACTTAAGCACATGCCATGGTTTCTAAATATTATGTGACTATGTTTCTGATCAAGACACGTTTGGAAAAGTTGTCTAGGTGAATCCATAGTCAGAAAACTCTACGAAGAAGTCATGGACTAGGTAGGAAGAAGATAAACAATGCTAGCACAATATGAAATTAAATCACCTAATTTCATATGACTTGTTATAATTACACAATGTAGTTATTTTTTGACAAATCATTCCCTAAGGCAATACAAGGCTCTTAAAATTTTATCATAGGGGCTTCGTTTTGTTTAAGTGTTGGACCTATGTAGTAGTTGATTTTGTTAAATTATTTTGGTACTTTCTACTAGAATATATTGACTTATGTTTCCAATATATTTATTTTATCCATGATTTACCTACATCCTTGTTCAATGGCATTGTTTAACGGGGTCATGGGGTATCTAATTTTCATCTCAAAGCCCGCTAGAGTTTATGTCATTTGTGTGACTATGTTGTTGACCAAGCTAAATTTTGGCTAAGTCAGGTTGGTGGATCCAAAGTGGAAATTTTCTATGAGGGAGTCATGAAGTTGTAGGAAGTTTACAAATGCCACTGGCATCCTCCAACATCCCTAATTCTTGTGGTAATTACACATTGTAATATTTTTTTTAAAAACTTAGGATCTTCACATATTTTGGTGTTTTTAGCAACAATTCCATGGTTAAATACACATGGGATTTCATGATAATGTCTTTTTTTATGTATTTCAATAGGCTTTGATTTACTAACATTTTTTATTGAAAATGATACAAGCTCTTAGGTCCATTCCCTTTCATTGAGCATTCAATATACATCTATAGATGCCTTAGTGAACTGGATTGAAAAATATAGATAAAAGTTTAAAATGTGAATATTGTGGCATGTATAAGTCTAGGGTATTGTCCATAGTAACCAACACATTGTGTTCTCTAAACAATTATATTTGAATAATTGTGTGCGTGAAATTACTAATCTCTTAACCATCCTAATTTTTTACAATAACAAAAAGGAACTTTAGTGGATATCGAGATAATATTAATAATGGAACTATTTCAATATTTTATTCATTAAATATGTAGTAGAGTCATCCTAGAAGAAGAATTATATTGAGTGATAAACAACTATGTGTACGAAGGGTGCATATGGCACTCTAGATGGCTAGCGTGTAGGCAAGTCTGTGCTTGACCAACTGTGTGGCCGATGTTAGGGGCTAGTAGGTATATAAAATGGTGTTGTGGATGTCATCAGTAATGGAATCTAAGTCTATTAGTGGAACAGAGACCTTGATGGAAGGAGTCTTAGTGTTGGGATCATAAAAAGGCTTGAGTACCTTGCTCGACTTGATCTTTACCTTCATGGTAGTTTGTTGTTTGTTCGATGCTCGACTAGATGGTGTATGAACAAAGCAACTAAATTATGATAGCTGCTTCTGGTTTTGCATTCACATAGCTACAATGGGAGGTGAGAATATAGATAGCTAGATTGATTCCTTGTTTGTTGCTCGAACAAGGATGAAGAATAAACAAGATAATGGATAGAGTGTAGATCACATGAGCTAATTGGTTGAGCTGCTTGGCTGGTCATGGTAGGATGTAGTGAGGATCATGGTGGGCATTTGTCGAGGTATATATAACTAAGCCATCGAGTATATGATTCTTGTCCCACTACCTGTCATTTTGTTGCATGTTATTGTGTTATGTGATAATTTTATTGGCCAAGACAAGTTGAGGCTTGAGTACCTTGCTCGACTTGATCTTTGTCTTTATGGTGGTCGGCTATATGTTGGGTTCTTTGCTAGGTTTAGTATGAAAAATGAAACTAAATTATGGTAGATGATTTTGGTTTTAGATTCATATAGTCAAAATGGGAAGTGGCAGGATAACTAGCTTGATCGATTACCTATTAGTTGTTTGAACTAGGTTAAAGAACAGAGAAGAAAATGGTTAAAGTGTAGATTATAGTATGACAAGAGGTATTTGGCTAAGCTACTTCTCTTATCATGGTGAGATGTTATTATGATCATGGTGGGCATCCCCCAGGGTATATATAACTGAGCAATGGGGGATCTGATTCACATTCCAGTGCCTATTGTATTACGTGACAATGTTGTTGACCAAGCCTAGTTGAGGTGCAGTGGGGTTGGTGGATCCAGAGTGGAAAATTTCTATGGAGGAGTCATGAAGTGGGTAGGAAGTAGAAAAACCCTGATAACATGGGATGTAATCACTTCTCCAACTTCCCTATGACTAGTTGTAATTTACACTATAATGTTCTTGAAAACTACTGATAGGGGTTTCTACTAGTTATGTTGTGAGTAGGCATATACGTTGATATTTGCATAGGTTTGGCAAACAAACTTGAACTGATCCAAAAAATCCTAAAACCACATAGAAACTAGGGCTTTTAGGTTTTCATTCAGGTTTTAGGTTGAGCTGAGACTTATCCTGGAAACTATAGTTCATGTAGATTTCAATCAGAATAGGTAAATTTTGAGTCAGATTAGATCTTGTATAGTTTTGATCAAGTACAATTTCAAAGATACCTACACATTTTAGCCAATAAGACAATTATCATCCTCCACTACAATCAACCACCAAATCCCATTAGCAGGGACTGGACTTAATTCTCTGACTTCCCTATGATTGGTTATAATTTTTAGATAAGGGTTTGGTTTGGTTCAAGGGTGAGAACTTAGTAACAATTGATGTGGTTAAATTATTATGGTATTTTCTGGTTATGGATATGTGAATGATATGATGTATACACACAACTAAAATGAAATATAAGGAAGATGAGTAATAAAATGTGACTCCAAACCCTTTTGAAGGAAAAACCAATCCTCCAAAACACTACATCCATAGATCTGGATGTCAGAAACATTACTATGCATAACTTTTGGCTCTTATTAGAAGCTCAAAAGCCTCTGGTTCTAAGAACCCAAAAGTATCAAACCAAAAAGGTAAAAAACATGTTTATTGTCGATAAAAATGGTTTTCTTCACAAGATAGAAGACAACCCAAATGGCTAAGGAAGAAAAAGAGAAGTCCACTTTTATCATTGAATGGGGAGTATTGTTCTATTGATTCATGACATTTGGCCTCAAAAATTCCTTTGACACATATTAAAGTAAGATGGTCATCCTCTTCCACAATCAGATGAACAAAGAGGTGGAAGTCTATGTGGATGTATGATCACCACATCTATGCATCACAAATATCAGATCGCTCACTTGGAAAAACACTTCAAACAATTAAGAAGATTCTCACTATGACTAAATCCAACAAAATGTATGTTTAGAGTAACATCTAATAACCTCATTGGATACATTATAACCAAAGAAGAATCATAGTGGACATGGGAAATGGCTACACCAACTAGGAAATCTTTTGTCCTAAGACACAAAAGGAGATATGGGGAACTCTCAATACATTAGATACTCGTAGGCATACACATTGTCAATGTGGGTGTTGTAGGTGATGACGTTGAAGGTTGTGAGAGGAACAGAGATGTCTGCGAAAGGATTTTTGGTATTATGGCATGGATTCTCACATATATTTACATATCTAGAATACAAATATTTTTATAATACATATATATTAGAAATGTTGTCTGCTTTGTTTTAAAGAATGATGTTATTGTGCAAATTCTCCATTCCTATGGTTCTCATGGACATTATAGTTAATCCAATAATATATATAAGGAAAGAAATAGAGAAAATCATAAAATAGATTAATTATTAACGGTAATGGGTAATTGATATTTTTCATATGGAATTAAGTGGAATTTTCTAGAAAAGTGGTGTTGAAGGAAACTAGTGGATGTTTTTTTCCACTTTTTTTTAATGAAAAAATTTATCATAATAGGAAATATGGCCAATTACGGAAGAGAAAAGGATTAATTTGGTGCCTTGAATAAATAGAATAAAAGGGAGCCTTGGAGACAAAGAAAAGTGTCTTTATGTTTTGTATGTGGGTCTTCAATCACATCCATATCTAGAAGAAGGTATTTAAGTCTCCCCTTTGATATTTGGGATTAAAAAGATAAAAGGAGAGAGATATATGAATTTTATAGATTTCCAAAGTGAATGGATTATGGAAATAAGTATTAAATGTCACTATTTAAACTGATTTGGAAAAGAAATAAAAAAATCATCTCTTTTTATTTTCATGTGTTTTCTAGATCATCGCATCATGATCTGATAGTACATAGATCATCATCCTCCTTGCATAGGAAAAAGGAAATAGAGACTCTGTAATGATAACTTTCCTGATCAATTTCCTCTCAACTCAGAGAATGAGAGAATTTGGAAATCTTTCCACTAGATTCACTAGAGAAATACACATGGTCTCATCTTGAGTTTTGGCACCTTGGGAAAGATATTAAACTATTCCCTAATTCTCAGTTTCTCACAGACCTGTCCACCATGCCATGGGATGTAAATGGGGATACCACCATTCTCTGAGTTTAAAAACATCATATTGAGACCCCGTGAGACCTAGAGAAGTCATCTCTATCCTCAATTTCTCTACAAATTTCGTCCCTCACCTCTACCTCTCTTTGTTACCTTGCTAGAGATACCTTTTTTCTTTCCTATCATCCCGAACCATCTCCTTGGAAATGGAAGCCCTCAATGGGTTTGTGGAGGCACAAAGAACGATCAAGTGATCTTGTTTATCACCCTGAGGGATGAGATCTTGATGTCAACAACTGAGTTGACTACTTGCTCATGCTAGAGAAGGAGTTGAAAGTTGAAGATAACCTCTAGGGAATTTATTTCTTTGTCCCCGACTTCTCTTCGGTAGGTAAGGACCTTTCTATCCTTTTCTCTCTATTATCTCCACAACTAGCATGTGTCCACACAAGCACACCAATTCAAGTTGGAATGAGCCCATTGGCTCAACCAACCTAGTTGGCAAGGCTGACACCCAGGTTCATCACCTTGGTGGTGAGCCCTCATTCAACAACATTATCTAATCTTGCAAAAATAATAGAAAATTGAAGGAATGTCCAATGAAGATAAATTATATATGAAAGTTGATAAAAAACTGCAAGTACTCCAACAAAAATAGTTTGAGACCTAAATGTTCTTTGAATTCTAAAAGTGCCTAATGTTACTAACGTTAATGTGTTTAAACCATGAAAACCCTAATTTCTTAAGTTAATGACCATAGTATGCTTAACTAACTTTAATGGATAAAGTTCAGTCTTTTTGGATAAAAAGAGGATCTTGAAATTAATATGAGGTTAATAATGAATACAACATCACATTTAGTGTTTATGAGTTAAAAAGACATTAAATGTGATAAATAAGGTTTGGAAAGCCAAAACCTTATGAAACTTTAATTTCACCCCAAAACCCTAACTTGGAACCCAAGTCAGTCTTACTGTGAGTTCATGAGAAAAATAGTGATGCTTGGGTGTTATGCATTAAGTTTACAATGACTTCTTGCTTAATGTTAACTACACTTATTTGGTTGGACTTTTGATTTCTTCTGATAAAGTTATGTGGTTGTGCCTATGACTAATCACTTTAACTGTCATCCTTGGTTTCTCAAAGTTTTCTTGATTGGATTGCAAATAAATGCCTAGATGTTTATTTACTTCTTGCAATCTATAAAATTACTATGGTATCACATTACATAAGTATAACTTTCTCAACTATCTCTGGTGGATTTAAGTGATACATGCGGGATGTGTGAAATGTCATTATGAGGATGGGTTATCAAGTTGGGATAGGAAGATCACCAATAAGAACAAGCCAGGATAGGGTGTTCATTTTGAGACAAGGCCAGGATAGGATGGCCATTGTGAGGCCCACCGGGAAAGGAAGGACATAACAAACCAGGACCAGGAACAAGAAGTTAATGAGAGGTCCACCACTAAGACTAAACCCTTTAGAGAGGGTACTCCTCAATGAGTATGCCAGAGAGGGAGTGTATCATAGAGATTAAGTTGAGAAATTAGAAAGAAAATCCATGCTCAAATTTGGTAATCATAGTTGTTGCTGTGGTTGATTATATTGTTACACCTACAAGTGAATATTTTGATTCCCCCCACATACCAATGTAACTTGTTATACTGGACATCTTTTTGTTTCATGACATTTTAGGTTAATCTGCTATTAATCTAAAAAATGGTCATCTAGAGAAGAAGGAACCAAAAGGGTAGTTACTTAAAACTACCTGGAGGATTTAGATAGATAGATTCTATTTCATGCTAAAAACTTTGGTTTTCTCTTTCATGTAACTCCTTAGTGGAGAGTTTATCTTTCATCATGTTACCAAACTCTTTTCCTTTTGATGAAATTTAATGATTATTCTTGGTTAATTCCTAAACCATAATTCCTATAATATGGTAACTGCCCTTGCCATTTTGGTCCAGCTTAATTGGGGATAAAACAGGGAGTGGATCATTATAATCAGTGTTGGGCTCAAAGATAGGCTCGAGTACCTTGATAAACTTGATATTCACCTTCATGGGGGTTAGCTGGGTGTTTGACGACTGCTTGGCTAGGTGGAGCATAAGCAATGCAATTGAGTTATGATAACTGCTAGATGGATTGCTTATTAGCTACTCGAACAAGGATGAAGAACAAACAAGAGACATGATACAATATAGATCAAAAGAACAAGTTGGATGAGGTACTTGATGCTCATGGGTGTTGTGCTAAGGATCATAGTAGGCATCCGTGAAGGTATATATAACTGTGCAATGGTAGATATGATTCCCATCCCAGTGTCCACCATAGTTTTTGCATGTTGTGTGTGTGACTATATCGTTGAACAAGCCCAATTGTGGTGAAGTGGGGTTGGTGGATCTAGAATGGGAGATTTCTTGGAGAGATTCACAAAATCAGTAGGAAATAGACATACACCACTATCATGGGGTGGAATTAAATCACCAAAATCATCCTGACATGTTAAAATTACACATTCTAGTTGTTTTTTGGATAACTAAGAATGTATGACACTATAAGGTTCTCAAATTTGCTCATAAGGATCTCTTATAGTTATGTGGTGGGTTGGCCTATAAGTTTATATTTATAGAGGCATGGCAGTGGCATAGAAACCCGACCCACCCAATGAATCCCATTTAAACACAAAAAGTTATGGATTTTAGGCCTCTTTTAGGCTTTTGGGTTCATTAGAGACTTGGTTGGGTCAAATAATGTGTTGGTAGATTGTGATCAAATCATAAAAACTTTCAGTTGTATTGAATCTTGTATTGTTCGGGTAAAAATTTGGGTTTTTAATATACATAAATTTTATTGTCCAAAGCATAGTTATCATCCTCTACTCCAATTAACCACCAAATTTCTTTTCCCATATTTAATAATATAATTCAATTGAAATATTCCCACATACATATATAGCATTTTGTGAAAGAATAACATGAAACCATTATTGAACATGGGGAATGAATTGATGCAAGCATAATCCTAGAAACAAAATTATGTGATATTGACATAGAACAAAGCTAATTCTCATACATATTCTTTCAAGGAGTTGTATACCTCACTCTATTCTTATGAGAATGAACTATAAAAGTTAGGGGTTTAGGCGTCTATTTGGGTTTCTGGTTGAGTCGAGACATGGCCGGGAAGAATAAAGTTTAAGTAGATTTTTGTAAAATTAGATAAACTTTGAGTCAAATTGGATCTGGTATTGTTCAAATGAAGTCAGATATTGCATATACCTACATTATAGTCCAAACGATTATCATCATCTAATATAATTAACCACAAAATATCTTCTCCCATATTTAATAATATATTTCAATTTAAACATGCAAACATGTGAAAAACATTAATAGTTTGACAAAATATCGATCTTATGCATATTCAAAATTTGTCAATGCTATCATAGTGTGTTGGTTGTTATTAAAGGATGGAAAAACCAAACACAACCTCAATGCTCGACTAGACTTGAAATGTTGCGTCAAAACTAAAAAAATCTTAATGTCCTAGAAATTATCGAGTTACTAAAAATGTTATCTTCCTCCTATATCATATAGCATGACGACGATGAAAAAGGAAATTTTCCTCTCATTTATGAATGGTATTTACCTTCCACATGAGTTATCATCAAATCTCTTTGATTTAATTCGAGTATAAGAATAAAAAGGATTAATGGAATGAAATATCAAGCTCACAATGTAAATATGCAACAACTAGCTAATTCCATTAGAATAAGAAAAACTATTAGAGAACCAATTGCATTTAGTGGGTTCATTTCGTTTCTAATGATATCTTCCTTAAACTAAATTTATATAATAGATGTCCAAGGAAGTGATCACATTGATCACCTACTGATATCCCAAACAAATTTTGTTCTTTCTATAAAGAATCCAATGGTAGAAACTCAAGTCCAATCACAACTCAATCAAAAAAATGATATTGAAGATTTTGAATATTATAATTAGCTACTTTGTTGTTTATCCTTTATAATTCCCAAATGAGTTAATTTATTTTATTTTTATAATATGTTCCATGAACTAAAACTCTTTCACAAATTCTAAAGAAAGGGAATATGTTGACGATTGAGGGAGAACCCAAGTGAACAATGTTATGTCTAAAATAGGTTCAATGGTTGACACTCATGTCCCCTCATAAGTTGATCTTGAACAAGATAATTTTTTATTTAAATACTTAGCATATATAATATTAATGAATAATTTGTTTTAATGATATATTTCTTAATCTGAATTACTATAATAGATGTTGAAGAAAGGGAACATGTTTACTACCATTTGAGAACCCAAATGAATAATATACCTTCGAGAAGGGTTCCAATGGTAGAATCTTGAAGTCCACTTACATGTTGTTCAACAGAATGATATCAATAAGTTTGAAGATTGTAATTAGTTCTTTATTGCTTAGCTTTTAAAATTCAATCAATTTTTTTGAATATGCTAGTTCAAGTAGATTTTTCTTACATATTCCAAGAGATGGAACATATTTACCATTGAGGGGGATATAAATGAACAATATTCCTTCTATAAGAGGTGCAATTATTTACAAAGAGGACTGGTGCTCCCCATGGCGATGTACTGGGTCGGATGAACCCCTTATCCAACAACTCTTGCAACTAGGTTTTCAACTCAAGCAACTCAGCAGGGGCCATTCTATAGGGTGCTTTAGATATAGGGTTAGTCCCAGGAGCTAACTCAATCGAGAAGTCTACCTCCCTCTCAGGGGGAATCCCTGGTAGATCATCTGGAAACACATCTGCGTACTCCCGAACCACCTCTATGTCCTCTAAGGATTTCCCCTTAACCTCGGGTATGGTAACGATGGCTAGGTAGGCTCGACAACCCTTGGATAGCATCCGTTCAACTTTCAAAGTAGATATGTAAAGACTGGTTGTCACATCTGTCCTTCCTCGAATGGGGAAGTGTGGATAGCCGGTCTTTCTAATGAGAATCTTCTTCTCTCTACAGTCAATCTAGGCCCTATAGGTGGAAAGCTAGTCCATACCGATGATTACATCAAAATCATTCATGTCGAGAAGGATGAATTCAGTGGGAAGCTCATTGTTCAGATACTTAACTGGAAACACTGGGGTTTTCAAAAGAGAGGTATAAATACGACCACTCGGGGTTGTGACATCCAAAACATAACCCAAATCCTTGATATCCAAACTAAGCATAGTTGCCAGATTTCTCGAAATAAAAGTATTAGTAGAACCAGAATCAAAGAGTGCTTTTACATTTTGTCCCATGACTTCCAGCAATCCTACATAGTTATTCCACATCAGAAATCTATTACATGGTCTTCTGAGCTAAAAGGAAAAACTCTATGGGTTATTACCCTCGATCAACTTATTAGCATTCGCTGGAGCTTCTTCATTGTCGATGGTGAACACTCTAGCTTGTCTCCTCTCTCTAGCTGGAGCTGCTCCGGCTGGTGCTCCTACTGGGGGTGCTGCAGCTACTGGCTGTGCTGCCACTGGCTGTGACCTCAAAGGTCCTCTTGGGTCAGACTGAGGGCAGTTTGTGATGAAGTGTCCCTCTTGTTGACATCTGAAAGACACCTTCTTCTCAAAGCGACACTTCCCAGGATGTGCCCATCCATAGGTGCGACACTGCTGGAGGCGACCATGGGGCTTGCCTTTGTGCCCATGCTTGTTCTTGTTGTGGTTGCATCCTTGTCCCTTCCTGTGTTCATTCCTCTTCCCTTGAGCTCCTTCGGTGAAACCCAAGTACCCTCTGGATTGGTTCTGTGCAGGCATCACTGTCCTTTCCATGTCCCAGGTGGTGTTGTAGGCTTCGGCGAAGGTCTTTGGCTTACTAGCCATCACATGAGGCTTGATGGCAGGGTGCAGACGTTCCCTGAAGTGGTCCACACTCCTCTCTTCATCCATCATGTGTCCAAAATGTTCCAGGAGGTGGAACCTATGACCAAAGTCTGCAAATGAAGAGCTTCCTTGAGTCATGCTGATGAACTCTCTTTCTTTCTCTTTCTTCGCTGAGATGGGGAAGATTCTGGTGGTGACGATGGTCTTGAAGTCAGTCCATGCCATCGGCTCCTCACTTAGGTCTCTTCCCGTGATATGGTTCTCCCACCATATCTTGGCTTCACCTTCCGAAAGATGAGTAGCAAACAGAACCTTCTTATTTGGCTGTACTTCGAGCATACAGAACTCATTCTCAACTGCGAGCAGCCAAGCTTCAGCCTTATCGACTACTTCAGACTTGTCTTCTCCCCAGAACTTCTCAACTTTTAGCTTGACGAAGTCCAGGATGGTGGCTCTATGTCGAGGAAGAATTGGAAGTGACTCACCATTCTCAGCTCTAGTTATGTCCCTAAGGCTCAGGGCACGAATAGCCTCAGTCAGATGCTTTAGTTGTTCCATCCAAACTGCATCTGTTGTCTGAACCACCATGGCTGGTTCTGGACCACTGGGTTGGTCTTCTTACATTTGGGCTTCCTCTTCGAACCCATGGTATTCCTCATATTCTGGTCCTTCCCCTTGCTCTTGGTTGACACCAGGCATTGGTTTAGGGTTGGGGGCCTCATGCACAGCCTCTTCAGGCCTCTTTCTCTTCTTAGAAGTCTCTCCACCGTGGTTCCGCTTCCTCTTCTCGGAAGACCCATTCTCCTTACGGGGTGGTCCACCAGCACTGGTGGAAAAAGGTATAGCCACGACTTTTATACGAGCCATCTGTACAAACACACCAAAAAGACTTTTAGTTTACCTTTAAACTAATTACACTTATGTCGATAACATCTTAATTACGTATCTTTTATTAATTTTGGTGGAGGATCCCTTAGACCTTATCAACCTTAACCCATACCACATGAGGGTGAGGAAGAGAGAGAACCCTAATCCTAAAAATCCTTAGAAGAAATTGAGTTGCGAAGGGATGAACAAGATGAGAGAGTCATAAAGGTATCTTATTTTGAGTCTTATCCTAAGACATCGACCAGGCAGTCACACGATCCGGGAGTCCTCGTATTCTGACTAGCGGTGCAGAGGAAAATTTTGCCAGCCCCCGGATGTGATCCTTTTCTAGACACCTCAGTCTTTCAGAAAATCCTCTAATAACTCCCTCGGTTCTATGGAATTCATAAAATTATTAATGATTATTAATGATTAGAAGAAGAACCTACGCTCTGATACCAGTTGTAACGACCCCGCCTCCTGGTAACCCTCCAATTAAGGGAGACCCGAAGGTCAGAGCCGTTAATCAAATACAAGATCAAAGGTTCAACATATAATCAACAATAATTATGAAATTCTACTAACTAAACTGGAATTGGGTACAAAAAAAAATCAAACTTTACTTACCTTTTAAAACTTGGAAATCTAACTACCCATAGCTTGAATTACCCTATCTAATCCTCCTTGCACTTTATTTCTTAATTTCACGATGTGTCACTTTACTGTTTGTGTTTTCAGGATTTTACCTAAAACACCGACAAACAAAACATCGATTAACAATTGCTGGTATGTGGAGGCAACCAAAATTTCACAATTAAGTCTAACAATTTAAATATTGCAATCAAGATAACTAGCAAGTCAATTTAGATTTTCCATGTGACAATCCCCACCACTTTTGCCCTAACCCTGGATTTGACTTAAGGCCACCTTCTCAATCTCAAGCTTGATGCCTGGGAGTCACCTCTCATGGTACTCCATAGTCATGCCTCATTGACCACCTTCTCATTCTCAAGCTTGGTGTCTAGGGTCACCTCTCATGGTGCCCATTGGTCTACCCTCCTGGGCCTGACCTTTATGGCATCCTCCATCAGGGTGGCATGTAGGTGCAGGAATACACATTTAAATTAAATTGTGATAGTCATAGTCACTTTATAATTGCAATATGAACATCCAAACAGTTTAGTTACATTCAATGTGATTAAACATCTGGGAATCTGTCGTGAAACTAAAGAGGTTATTCATAATTAACCACATACCTGTTAAGTAGACTTCAATGTAGAAATAACCAATCAATCAGGATTCAAGCAAGCACACACACAATTATTTCCTGAAAAAGGCATCCAATTTCCTATCATTAATTATGTCATCATGATCTATCACTCCTAGTTGTCTTCTAGGGTTATTACTTCTTGTTAGGGTTTTACCCATAATTTAGGGTTTCACTTCCTTTTTTTTACTTTTACCTTACTTTTATCAAGAAATCCATCAAACCCTAATTATCTTGTCTTATTTTCCATTAAGGTCCTTAAGATCAGATTTGGACCATGAAAACCCTAATTTTCAGATTACTATATCTTTTCTTTTCTTTTTCTCTAATTTAGGGTTTCTAAGCATCTTAACCATTATATTATGTTTAAAACCCTAAACTTTGCAATGCTATTATCCAAAATAGGTTAAAACCATCTTAATCACTAATCAAGTTAAACATGCTCGAATTAACCTAACTGCAAGATTAAACATATCTTTTATCAACTATTATGGTTCCTAACCACAAATTAATCCCTTTCCTATTAAAAAAACACTTTTGCAAAAAAAGATAGATTTAGTCTTCCAAACCATTTTTAATGCATTCCTCATATTTTTCTGATCATTTTTCATGTATTGACTTTTTGTATCTGAGTTTTCTATCACCAGATATGATTTTATCAAGATAATTCCTTTTTTAGATTTATATACCATTTTCTAGAAAAAGCCAGGGCCACCCGATCCATGGTCCGTAGATCCACTGAGGATCTGATGGCCGCGGATGCGCATGCCTCGACTAGCGATTAAAATGGATGAAAGATGATTCTGACCTTGTCGTGACTGAAGGGAGCGAGGGACAAGTTGGTCATTTAGCGGGAAGTCTTCTTCAACCTCGCGCGCCTCCCTATTGCACTCTGATGGTCAACCTCAAGGTTGACTTGGAGCTTCCGGCCACCAGCGGGCTTGCCAATTTGCAGGGAGCTCCGCCTCCCTTAGCCAAACTCGTCTACGCCTTCAATCGCCCACCCCAGACACTCTAGGGTCATGCTCTACTCGTCGGACTCCGACGATGGTCTCCGAGATACTACGGGTGTAGGTCAAGACGAACATGGAAATTTCTCTCACCAACGCACTCCTTGCTTCCTTCCGCAATGCTTAGACTAGAGTTTTGGGACGCTGGTTCCCTCCATAGCCCTCCCCTATTTATAGGGTCGGGGCAAGGTCCTACCCAGTTGGGCATTTCCTGGATTAGCAACAAAATCTAATAAAATTAGGGATGTATCCCTTCGGCTTGCTTTCCCGAATTCAATGGGAATAATAGTTGGCTTTCATCTGCCCTGGATCGCAAGGAAAAAGGTTGGGAGACTCTTCCTATTTCCAATAGATTTCCAGTCCTCTTGGGACTTGGACGATGAGCGTCCATCGTTGGATTAGGATCCAACGGGTCTCATCACTCACGTTCAAAGGAAATATATATATATATATATATATATATATATATATATATATATATATATATATATATCATTAATTCAGGAATAATTCCCAAATCAAAGATAACTTGCAAAATTAATATCTCCCAAACCATAACTCCTATTTATCTCAAATTTTAAGGCAACGTTCCTTTAATTATTTCCTAGCTTTGTACCAAATTTGGGAAACAAAAAGAAATGAATGAGAAGGCTTCCTTCTCTTCCAAGATTTCTTATTAATTACTCCAAATTCATTTATATTCCTTTTTTCTTTGTGATTATCTTGTGATTTTGGGTCCCTTGGACCTCAAGAAATCCTAAAGGCATGGATTCCCATATTGGGGAATATTAGTTTGCCTTTATCTTCTTTTAATTGTCAATTACTCACATTTCCCTTTTATTAAACAATTTCTTTTCCTTATTAATTCTCTTTTCTTTTCAATTGAGCTTAATGGCCAACAAAGCCCATCATCAATCAATCAAGGCCTTTTTATACGAAATCCATTGCAAATTAAGGAAAAAGATTTCATTTATTCATCAAAAGAGAATTACATCTTCCTTTACATATTCAAGAAATTAACGTTATAACAGGAACCATCAACTATATACATTCCGAGTTATCAGAATCCTTACTAAAACTCCTGCAACCCTCACCATACAGTATGGCGAACAACGTCAACCCTCACCAAAGGGTGTACCGGCTAGGGTTAGGGTTAGGTTTCACTATCGGGCTAACCTTCAACATGTGCCATATCGGCCAAAGGGGTGTCGCCCAAGGCGCCCCTATCGTGCAACCATCTCAGCATCATCCGAGGGTTAACCCTATCGGCTAGGGTACTCATGATTCCTATGAATGGTGTCATGCATGGCCATGAAGCATCTTAATGGTCAGCATCCTAGGGTTGGCATGTCGGGTATGAAGCCATATCGTCCAAAACTTCATATAGGTCAAAGCTTCAACTTAAGACATGGTGCTATCGGCCAAAGCTATCCTAGGCACCATACCATATTGCCCAAGCTTATCAAGGATAACGACCAAGGCTGTGTCGGGCACCAAGCTATTAAATTCTATCAGTCAAGGCCACCCTAAGACAAGGGAGTGCATCGAGCATCCTCTATACATGGTGTATCGTCCAAGACTTAACCCTAAGGAGGGTATCAGGAAACATCTCATCAAGGGTGTATCGCCCATCCATCAACTCCACAAAGGGTATCAACCAAAGGACCATCACGGGCACCAACTAGGCTTCAACTAGGAATATCAGCCAGGGATACAAGGATCACCCAAGCAAGCATATCTACCAAGGATTCCACCTCAATGACATATCCTGCAAGGCACAACCCAACAAGGTCGTCTTCAATCACAAGCACAAGGGCAGTAAACCCTAATTGATCAAGAAGGTCGGCTCACCTCTCAACAACCAAGAGAGAGGTGTTTTGCACAACCTCTTTCACGAGTCGGGAAACCACAAGGATCCACCTCAACATAGGTCATCAAAAGATCACCTCTCAAATCCATGGTGAGAGGTGGGTGTTGCTCAAGGAACTAGAATGCAAGCTCACCTCTCAACCTAATCGAGAGAAGGGTATTGCCCACATTACTAGAGCTCAAACTCACTTCTCTAGACGAAGGAGAGAAAAGAGTGTTGCTCAACAAGGAAACCCTAAACCATGGTTCGGCCAACTAGGTGTAAAGGCATATAAACCATCAACAACAACAACAACATGCTCATATATCCATAAGATCAACAACATGTTCTAGACCAAGAAACAAACACGCATGGCCGATCATCATCATATATGGAACATGCAACATAGAGAAAGTAGTATATCTAGGGTTACAAGTTTTGTAACCCACCTCAAGAAAACTCCCCAAGCTATAAAGATCCAAGCTTCAAGCTCCTAGATCCAAGTTTCACCACAAAGAACAAGACCCATCTAGGGTTCGGCCACCAATCTAGAGGAAGAAGAAGGGATCACCACCAAGGGATAAGGATCGGCCACCAACTTGCTCCAAAGGGTAGGTGTATCATGCACCAAGGAAGAGAGGAGCAACAAAGAGCTAAAAGGGTTCCTAAGGAAGAGAAAGGCAAAGCATATATAGAAGAGGATGGAGGAGAAAACATGATAATGTGTCACCCACCTAGGACACTTGTCTAAGGGAAAAATCCACCTCCTTAACTCACCTTATACACACGTCCAAGGCTATTGCCACATGCAAGCATTATGTACCAAGTGTCCACTAGTGGTGACACAAATGAGGTCAAGGGTCAAAGATGGTCCATGGTCGATACTCTCCACCTCCATGCCTGATAGACCCCATGGGCGACCCAAAGCAAGGCCAACACAAGCATCCTTGCCAGATACAAGGCTCAACCAAGCAAGGCAAGGCCCAAACAAGGGAAACCAAGGCCCAAAAGAGCTCAACCAAGCCCAAGACAATTGAAGGCACAATCCCAAACCTTCTTGTCAACCCTAGAGGAACCAAAGAGAGAGAAAGACATCTCTCAAGGTGACAAACTTGCTCTCCTACCCTATCTTAGGTTATTTTGCAAGTAGCATCTCTAGCTCTCAACTAAGAACAAGCAAACCCTAATCATCACTAAAGATGATTACCAAGCAACCAAGCACAAGGTTTAGGCAAAACAAACAGGGTAAGCCCAAAATGAAGGTCAGGGTCCTTACACTGGTAGTCATCCTCTACCTTCATTAATTTCATGGAACTTAAAATAGTTTAATGTGTTTTCTTTGGATGATCCGTTCTTCCTCATCAATTCATCTCATCATGAGATTTCTTCACCAATGTATCCACCTCGCTCTGACATTTTTAAGGATCCCTCATTCATCTTCTCTCTCCCTTCATTTAAGAAATGCCCAATTTAGGGCTTCAACCACCTCTCACATCACTTTAACATACACCTTCTTTGCCCTCTCTTTTCCTCCTTAAGGGTCCTGATAACACTGCCACCCATTGCTTTTCCCTACTCCTCTTCCAATTCAACCCCATGTTCCTCGGACAGCCCTGACCTACTCAAGTTAAAGTTTTAGTGACTTCCATTTCATCTCAGCCTCATGGGTGTCCTCTTGTGTAAAATGTTGCACCTATGAGTAAGCTCAACACCCCTCCACCATGTCTGCATCGCCGGTTTTCTCTGAACCTTTCCCACTTGTTGTACCCAATAGGCTGGTGCCTACTCATTGTCGGTGTTGGTCAATAGGGATTCTCGAGACCTTTCTGATCTTGAAAATAGATGCTTTGGCCTCGCCTAACCTCCACATATACTTTCTTGATCTTTGTGGGCATGTTGCTGCCTAGTTTTTATGCTTTCTTCTTCTTTGACTCCACATTTGTTTTTCTGAGCTTTCTACGGTGAGCTAGGGACACAATACTTTGTTCTGTCATTCAATTGTTTTCTTGACTTTGTTTGACCATGTAGGATGATTTCTTTCATCTTTGGTCACCTCATTTTTTCCTGACTTCATAGACTATGGTTGTGCCTAGTGTCTATGGTTGTGTCATGTCAACTAGAGCTCCAAGCAATGCCAGAGCATGTGGCTTGGCTTGAAGCCTTTTCTAGGGTGTGGGGAATACACTGGAACTTTTTCTCTCCCAAGAGAGCATGAATTCATGACCCATGGTCTATGTCAAGAAGCTCCTACAAGCTGTTTGACCCCTGGATCACTATGGAGAAGAAGCATGATCATGAAATGAACTTGGATCCCATGCCTATTCATTCAATTAATTGATATCACAAGGGCTATTTTAGTAATTTGACTTTTGATTTGTTATTCTAATGCGCGATTTGTAGTTGGGGCTAAATGTCCCGTTTGCCCCCATCATTTTGATTCATATGCCACTCGCATCAAGGTTTTTCTGTATTTTCACACTTCATTTATATTAGATTTATTTTTTATTTAATCAATCTCACACCTAAAGTTTCCTGAACTCTGATTGGTCCACAATGCAAAATTCATAACTTACATACAACCTCAGAAAAAATGAGAAAAAATATTCATTTGATTTTTTTATTGTGTATCGATCTAGCCTATTTTAAATGTTGTTTTACACATCCAATCTCTTCGAAAATTCAAAGACCAAGATTAGGGTTTAATGAGTACGAAATAAAGTATGTAATATGAGTTTAATCAAATTATAGGTAATTAGATGACTCAATCAAGTGAAGGTACTTGACTTAAGGTGACCTACTCTAGGTAAGCGGGCTATGTATTTTTGGCACAAGTAATTTGTTTTATTAATTGTTATTTATGGTTTTTCACCTTTGATGATTTCATGAATTATGATTGTGTTCTAAAGAAGACATCATGAATACATATCATTGTTTGATAGGTTGATTACCTATAGTATATGGTAAAACCTAATTATGATTATTGATTATGAATTAAGATTAATGGACAATGCTCAAGAAGGGAAAACCTTATTATGGTTTATGAGGGAGAAATCCCCTTTATGATTCAAGGGGGAAAATATCATCATGTTAAAGTCCAAGGGTCATGCTAAGGTCAGTGTTAGAGTTAATGTTAAAATAAATGCAATTGAATTAGTTTTTATATGCTCCTGAATCATGCACCTTAAGGGATCATCAAGGGCTTTCTTAGCATAAAGGGCTTTCATAGAAATCATGTGATCCTAAGTGGGTGTTATAGAGGGATTCATATATTTATTGTTCAATTCTTCATGTCAATAATGAATCAAGAATGCTTAAGAAAATCCATGTTCAAGTTTACGTCAAGTTATTTCATGTCAATTTAATTCATGTCAAGTTATATTTATTTTTATGTCATATAAAGTGCCAAATACCACTTACTGATATGACATTTGTTTTGCATGGTTGGGGATGAGATGTCTATAGGACTTGGAGCGAGTGAAGGATAAAAAGAAAAATAAAGAATAGGATTTCTTCAAGATTTTCCTGGTAGGGTTCCATTTACCAAGATGATCTAGAGATTTATATAACATTTAACTTGCCCTTAGTCATGTTATCAATTAGATTACATTTCATAGATGATTATGATGATGCTTTCATTTACCAAGAACTATGTATGAATCAGTTTTAAATAAGTGCAAAGTGTTTCATTTACTTTAATTTCATGATTAGCATATTATTACACCTACATCGAGTGAACTGAACCTAGTTGAATGAGTTTTCTTTTGATGATCCACTCTCCCTCATCAATACATCTCATCATGAGATTTCTTCACCAATAGATATGCCTGACTCTGATGTTTCTAATAAGCCCTCACTCATTGTCTCTCTCCCTCCATTTTAAGAAACACCTAATTTAGGGATTTGTCTGCCTCTCACGTCACTTTAACAAACATCTTCTTATCCCTCGCTTTGCCTCCTTAAGGGCACCGAAAGGATCGCTGCCCATCACTTTTCCCTCCTCCTCTGCCAATTCAACCGCATGTGCCCCAGGTAGCCCTGACCTACTCAAGTTACAGTTCTGATGACTTCCAATTCATCCCAGCCTCATGGGTGTCCTCTTGTGCAATTTATGCACCAATGATCAAGCTCGACACCCCTCCACCATGTCTGCATTGCCGATTTACTCCGAACCTACCCCACTTATTATACCATACAGGCTGGTGCCTACTCATTGTCAACACTAGCCACCAGGTCTTCTTAGGACCTTTTCGATCATGGAAATTGATAATATAACCTCACCTTGCCTCTATAATTGCTTTCTCGATCTCTGTGGGCACATTGCTTCCTAGTTTTATGGTTTCTTCTTCTTCAACTCCCCAATTATTTTTCTAAGCTTTCTTTGGTGAGCCAGGAACACAGTGGTCCATTAATTCTCATGATTGTTTTCTTGACTTTGATTTGACTATGTGAGATGATTACTTTCATCTTTGATTGCCTCATTTTTTCATTGGCTTCAGTGACTATGGTTGTGTCTGGTGCCTATGGTTGTGCCATGGCAACTGGAGTTGTAGGCAATGCCAAAGCCTCTGTCTTGGCTCTATCCCTTCTCCAAAGTGTGGGGAACCAACTGGAACTTTTGGTTTCTCAAGATAGCATGAATTCATGATCCTGGTCTATGTCAAGAAGGTGAGATAAAGTGGAAAGAAAATTGGAAACCTATAGAATTGGAAAGCAATGAATTGAAGCAGAAGAAGAAGAAAAATATTGAAAGGAGACAAACTAGAAACCAAAGCAATAAGAGAAGAAGGAAGGTTTCTATCTTGGAGAAGAAAAGGCATGTTGTTGACATTGATAACAAGGAAAATGACTAACTTGGATAGGAAGGAGGTGTAATGAGAGAATAAAAAATTAGGATATCAATAGAAAAGCAACATATGAGAGGTGAACAACAAATACAAATTGCTAACAATTAATAGTGGAAACTGACCAGATGCTAATAATAATGAAGGAAATCGATAGAAGAAGAAGAAATTTACAATGTTATTAAATTTAAAAAAAATTACTTCTATAAAGGGAGAGAAAGAAAAATTGAAGGATAGAATATTAATAACACAAAAAATCCTGCAAGCAACATACCAAGATGAAGGGGCCATCATCTACCAGCTAGGAGTGTCTTTTTTCTCTCTCATATAGGATCTTAGCTTTGATACCATGTAGATATAGTAAATATAACTATACTAAGATGTCTAACAAGTAATTACAAGGCTTTTATAAATAACAAATTGTACATGATAGAACTCATGTGCTCAATAATATGGGACTAAACACTCTAATTGACTATACTTTCCATAAATGGAGGCATTCCTGTTCTTCTGACACCATTGCAGGTCAAAATCTTCTTTTCTTGTTTTTCTATACTTACTACATTCAAAACACCAATCATTAGTTATGCAGGAACAATTAACAAATGGAAACTCAAAGAACAAACCAAAATGGGATCCACTAAAGTCTTGTATACAAATATTAACATGGGAAAATCAAAACATATGACATACTTCATATTATATATTGACATAGTGGAGGTATGGGACAAACTAAACTATAAGAATAATGCATTAGTAAAAGTGAATCGGGAATGGATTTATTCATTCAAAGCACAAAACATTGTCCTATTGTGATGTGAAGAAGCTCATCAATGTTTAGAGTCAAGAAAATAATTAATAATAATCAAATTAACAACAAATGAACAACAAAAGTTCCTTCTGAGAATATAAAAGAATGTAACACAATTAGTAAGAAATAAAATAATTTCCTATTTTACGTTTTGTGTTAAGCCGAAAGCATCTTGAAGTGAATAAAAAAAGATGATTAAAGAAAGTTAGAAGAATCAAAATGTCCTTTTGACCATATAGAGAAGATAAGATTTTAGGTGCAATAGGTTTACGTATGACAAATTGAGGGTGTCATTGTCTGATTGGACGTCTAGTGTGTTAATATTGAATTTACTTCTTCATTCCAGATTGCTACGTAAGGAGTTCAATGCCACATGTTGGCTAAGAGAATAATGTGGTGGCAGTCAAAGATTCTTTGAAAAGGAAGGATAAGAGAGGTAGGAAGAAAACATCAACACTACTATCACCTACCAATGTTCAGGTATAGGAAAAGAATAGAAAGTTGTAGGAGACTGAGGAGAGGGGCTTTTGGGATACGATAAGGGAATAGAGTTGGGTATATGAGATTAGACAACCACATGTAAGGGTTTTACCCATGATCTTTGGGATTCTAAGATTAATCACCTCAACAAATACAACTACTTTTAATATCCAGTCCCTCCCTAAACTGGATTCTTAACCCCTATGTCCATGATTATGAGAATGAATTGTTGAGAAGAATGTGGGAACCTCCTTTAAATAAGGGAGCCAGAAAAATTAAAAATGAAAATTTTTAGAAGGAGAGACTGCAGAAGAACGAAGAGAATTTTAAATTTTCTAACCTGATTGAATGTAATTTTTAAACCAAATTAATATACACACTAATGGAAAGATTTTAATATGTACAAATTCTACTACTAATTGAGAGATGATAAGAGTTGAACGTGAAGTTGGTTTAATATACACCCTAATGGATAAGAGTTGAATCTTGTGGGAAAAGGGGAGTTGATTGAAGAAAGGAGGATATAACGATTTTTAGAAGATAAAAAAAACTTCCTAAAGAAAAAAAATAATGATGGCATCAATGAATGAGAGATATAAAGAGTGAGGGGTTTGCAGAGATGTCGTAGGCTATTGAAGAACTATTTCATAGGATGGGAGTAAGTGAGAGAAATTTTGTTAATTGTTTTTGAGCATGTTGATTTTTTCTCCATAAAAGGATCTAAAAATGGTGTGAAAACATAGGTAAATGTGTATTTTGGGATTGTTCAACATAAGGTTATCAATTGCAATAGTAATACATGGACAATTATCATGTGATATTAATTTAATTTCAATATACTCATCGAAAAAATAGGAAGGCAAAAGGACGTGGTTGTTTTATTCAGTGGGAGTTGTTGATAGGTTTTCAAAAGAATGCGAAGAATCAATTATTTTGAGAAAGAAATGTGTGAAAGATAAGAGAGTGGGGTCAGGAGTTCCTCATAGATGATTTAGGATAGAGAGTACACATGAAAGATAAAAAATAACTTTTAGAAGAAAATAAACGAGTGAAAGATGGAACGAGTGAAGGGTTTGCAGAGATGGGTGTAGGGTATTGAAGAACCATTTTTTAGGAGGGGAGTAAGTGTGAGATATTAGAAAGCAATTGAAGAAGCCTCAACTTAAAATACTACCATACTATCATAGGTTTCAAATGTGATGGAGATCACCATGGATGTTTTTTTCTATCATCATAACTGGATTTCAATATTATGACATTTGTATCTTCCCTTTCTCAAGACTATCAACTTACTACGTGATCTAGACGTCTAGTGTGTTAACGGTGCATTTACATCTTTGCTGGTTAAGAAGTTCCATGCTAGTAAGTCAATCGATCATTTTCATCATTGGCTAAATTGATATACTTCTCATATGTACATACATAATCCTACTGGTTGTGTGAACATCATCTCTAAGTTAACTTCTTTCAGCACAACAAGTGTTCATGTCAATTATTTTATAAATTCATCCAACAATGATTTTACAAACGTTTACTACTAAAGACCACTCGGTAGGAAAGCATTAATATGAATTGTGTGGGGAAAACAACACAATCTTGAACCTGGTTATAGAGATTTTATTTTGTTTAAGAAAAAGAAATAAAAAATTAACAAATAGTGACAAGGATATTTTGAACATATCTAGTTTCAAATATTATCAATGGACAAGAGGAAAAAATACACGTCAAGTTGTTGTAGATCCTGCAAACATCAGAAACATGTGCATACATATTTCCTTGGTGATTGTGGAAGTGCCGATAAGTAGTGGAGGCACCACCCCAAACATAGCAAGTATGTATGAGAAGGAGAGTTTTTCTATCACTCAAATAAAATACAACACCTCATACTTGATTTGAGGTTCATAGGTCTTCTAGTTTCTATGAACTTTGTCCATTGACCCAATTTTTGACCCCAAATTACACCATTAGTGGTGAGAAGAGGGACAAGACGTATGGATTTACAAGCCACAACATCTACCATAAGTGAAAATCTACTTTACAGTTTAAAGTTTGTTGTTCATAACTCAAAATTGAGGTGTTGAGGTCTTATTTTCCATACTAGTTGTTGTCAATGAATTGCCTTTTTTGCTTCCTAGGTAGAGGTGTAAATCGGCTATGGAGTACCTCGAGTCTAACAGCCACCACTGAGTACTTCTTTAATCAGATTTAGAATGAAGGATTCCTCATATAACATGTAGACATGAGCTCATCCACACAAATTTGAATATTCTTCCTTAGTTATATTTAATCCTTATGTTTTTATATGTTGAGTAATGGGGAGATGTACCATGATGTTTCATGCCACCACCACCTGATGTGCATCATTGTACATACAAAAATTATTAGAAAAATTCCTAGAGTTTAACATTCTAACTAGGTTATAAATTTGGTGCAAGCACCCAGTCAACTGAGTATAGATAGATATCGATCAAAGGGACAGTGGAAGGAGTGGTAGATATCCAAATTTGATCACTAAATGAGAAAGTAAAAGTCCAGATTGAGAAGGTTAGATTAAACTAAGTATGGAAATAAAAATGTTGAAAAATATTAACTAATCAAAAAATAGAGATCAGGGGGTGCAGAGGAACACCACCAAAAAAACGTGTTCCAATTTAACTAATAAATTTCTAAACTCTATGGATCAAATTAGGCCCTTTTGGTTGCATGTCCTTATGAAAAAACTCACAAGGGTCAGACTTCCCGTAAATTTGTTGGTCCTGACATTCATGGATCATTGCCTAATCATCCAACATGACTATATCAGATCATCCAATAACCACACATAAATAGAGAGATGCTATTTTTTCCAATGGATCAAGAGAACCATGTATTGAATAGAACCAGGCTAAGGGGCTACTCCCAATGCCCCAAATGAATCTACTCTGACATAATGAAACTACCAGGTGTACAAACTAAAATGAGATTTGTAATATTACAAGATGTGAACTACATACTAAAAATTAGATTTGTAAACTAAGACTTGATGCTCCTTTTCTTGTGGAGTACCCCCTCCCTTTATAGGGTGAAACGAAGGGTAAAAATTTAGGAGGAATGGCTTGTTTAATCTCCAAGTCACATGGGTCAAACTTTGACTGCTTTGATGACTTTCTCGTTTTGGAATTTGACTAGTCTTCTCTTGTATTTATTTTCATAAAAGCATATGGAATTTTCCAAGTTTTTTAGTCAAAATATTGAATTTAATGTTTTCCCACAATGAAGATTTTATTGAGCTGTCTCCTCTTTAATATTTGACTGTGTGACCTTTGATACAAAATTTCACAACAACGACTTCAAGAGAATTTCTCATCCGTCAAAGCTCAAAAATGGTCCAACTAATAGGATTTTCTTTTAAGAAACTAAATTTACTTATTGACGAGTATTTGTACATCCAAATTGGAGTTTGGACACAAAAGTTATGGAAGTTTTCAGGTCGAGTATAAATTAATTTTAGGACTACTGGAAATTGTGCAAATATATTCAAAGAGTCTTTAATCATTAGAGTGATTTGGCCATTTTCCTAAAAAAATCTAATCATATTTAATCAAAACTCCAATTAAAGAGATAAAAATATATACTAGAATAATTAATTCTAAAACTAAGAAAATAATCAATAGCATAATCGTAAAGAGATATCTAAAGATGTAAATAAATAGATAAATACACATTTATCAAAATACCCTAGACCTGAACTTTTGCTTGTCCTCAAGAAAAAAAAATCACAAATTATTGCAATTTATATTATAAACATGTCTATCCTCACCCTCATAGCATAACTTTGTTCCTTACCTCCTTATTTGGCCAAGAAACACAATCTCATAGAACCACATAACACAAAATTTTATATTCCCTACTAAAACATGTTTTATAGCTTATTCTTGAATTAGGGCTTTGTAGGAAATATATTTCATCTAACTTCTAATTTGACACTCATATTTTTTTTATTTTTTTGTGAGTTTGTGCACAAGAACATGAAGAAGGAGGTGTGGAATAAGATGATGCCTCCTCTATTTTACTCGGGATTTATTTATTCATGGACTTCAATTAAATTGACCAAATTTTTTTGTTGTGCTTTTTGGCATCTTTTAATGGTATGCCCCTAATAGATATGAGGGCATCAAAGAGATGAGATGGGGATCATGCCACCCCAAACTTGGAGTTTGTCCTGACGTGATTTTTTGCTTTTTCTTTGAGAGAAGGAGGAAGAAGGTTGTTCCTGTGCTTATGAACACTTCCTCTTTTTTTTTTCTTTTTTTTGAGCAGTGTCATTGCGACATATTGATTCATTCTATCAACACATTATACAAGATTTATGATCGGTTAATCAATAGTTTAAAAGATCGAAAATTCATATTTGGTTCTTATCAATTCCATACGACTTGCCAACATTTCCAAAGAGTGATGCTACTTTTGGGGTCCTAAGTGACATGGTGTTTTCAAATCATGGTGATTGATAAAAAATTTGCAAGAAAGATTTACTGATTTCTAGGAAAGTATATATTGGTATGAATTGTTTTATTCATCTGGACGACTAGATAAATGCCAAAAGGAAAATTTGTGAAAAATTGTTTGAAAAATTTTCAAAACTAAGCTATATAACCAAATAGTAATAGCAAAAGGTGTAAGATAGAGTGGGTGGAAGGATTACATACCATTCATCTCCACCACAGACTTAAAATTTTTCTCATCCCGAGAAAACCATAAATCTAAGTTGGAGGGAAGAAAAGGACAAGCATCTCCAGGGAAATCTAGTAGCCTAAATGATGTCTAGATGAATGGAATATGTGTGAGGACTAGGACCTTTATTGTTGGAGCTTCATAATGTACCCAATGATGGGGTAGTTGTGAAAGATCAACGTGGAATTCATATTTCCTTTCAGGTCATAGTTTCTCTAATAGGATCTATGGATCTTGATTCAATAGTGAAGGAAGTGTTGGAGATGGATGTGGATTGAGGGAGATTGATGAGTGCTCGATGGGTAAAACATGTAGTACGAAATGTGCAAAATTAGGTAGAAGATCTAGTTCCGAGTTCTCTCTGTCATATTGATCTGCATATATGACAATTGTTGTTGATATGCAAGGAACAAAAGGATAAAAGTCAACATCAGAATTATATTTATTCTCTTAAAAAATCATGCATTCAAAATTGGTGTTAGTATGTTTCATTATTGATATAACATACATCTCAAATTCTTTGATTCAAGGGGTCCCCAAGGGTTCAAGTAGGATACAAGCGGGGCGTATTCTTTGTAAACAGGAAAAGGGGGTATGTGGACTTCATTTAAGGGTGGTGTCTCCCCTACTAGATCAACTGTATGTGAAATAGGGATTTCCAATATTGGAAGATATGGTTTGTCATCCAAGTAAATAATCACATGGGGCCATGTCTTCTTAGAGAATCATGTGATAAGGTGCATTTGAATCCTTTTCCCCATGGAGGGAGGCCACTGGATTTGGTGTAGACAACTGGTGGATGGTGTAATTGTCACCATAATTATAAAAAATGATTAATCCATACTACTCCATCTCTATTGGGGAGTTCTGTTGGTATGTATGCCTAGATAGACAATCATATGATGAATGTAATGGCATAACATGTAAATGATTTGATTAATAATAAAGACATGTTTCCAATTTGTTCTATATGACTTAGTAATGAGATAGTGATGTAACATAATAAATGTCTAGGGAATGGATTACTCAATGATGTATGTCTTCAAGCATGTGACTTGAACAATGAGATCATATTGATGTTAAGAGTATATACATTCTCATTATGTCCCTAGTCAGATGTTATTATGGAAGATTGATAGTCAACAATAACACTACATAAGACTAGAATTTGTGTTGGTTGATGACATAATCTCATTAGTCATGAGATATGATATCAAACCAATCACATGGATACTTGTTAGCGAACAATGTATCAAACAGACCCACTATGAGAGTGACACATGGAAACAATGACAATGGTAGTGATAGTTAGTTCTCATAGTGTTGGTGGTGATTCTGGTTCTTTGGCCTGAAGTTACTAGACTCATCACATGTCATTTGATATGCTTTGACATCATACACCATGATCCTAAATAGGGGTTGCCATAAATGTGATGATTGGGTACACTGTGACACATTGGGATGACTGTGAGTGATGTAGATGGGATTTGTCCCACCTATAGGAGTATGATATCCTGGCCACTTGATTAGCAATACTAAGAATGGAATGGCCATGCATATGTGAGTCAATATGAGATATTGAGCTTACACATATCTCAAATAGCCTTTTATAGCAAGGAACAATGATTGAATGTTGAAGAGGATGACTACTCCATGCCTCTAGATCAATCTTGATATCAACGATAAAGGAGCTATACAAACACTACAACACCAAACACATATTGTTGGTTGAAGTTGTTCTTCAACTTTCCATTTGCATGGGTAGCAGTGATGCATGAACAGGCATCACTCTTTGCATGTGGTGTCATAATTGGTTATGTACATTCACTACCAAACATAATATGGGACCTATAGGGTCACACACATATGAAATGTCCTAGAAGAGGGTTTAATCATAAATGATAATTGAATTGATTACTAAAGTATTTAGATATTCAATTCAAGCAAGAAATCAACTGATTGGACTTCCAACCAATTGGTTCATGTAATGAAACAACCAGTTGGAGTGTCAGGTTGATTAGATAGAGTGTTGTCTAAATTTTGGATGAATGGGGCTAGAATCGACTGGTTCACGGAGTGAACCAATCGGCTCATGGTCGTGAGACGACTGGTTCATGAGTGAACCGCCTAGTTCAAATGTGTAATTTGATTGCATCAAGGATTAGTGTTGAATTCATGTTGCATTAATTAGATTAGAAATTCCAATACAATCACAATTGTTAAACATGTTGCCATGAACAATTCTTGGCTCTGTTAGAGGACAAGCAGTTTGGATATGCCCCTCTTGATTACAATGGTAACATACTCTCTTCTTGTGGTGGCACTCACCGAAATGCCATTTCCTACATGAGCCGCATCGAGGTCGGTTGTTCTCTTGATGGGGTTTCCCTTTTCCTCCATGTCTTCCTTTGGCTTGATGACGTCCTGAACCCTTCTTGTGATGGTTCTTCTGACCCCGGGTTCCCTCAGTGAAACTCAAATACCCCTTGGGTGGAAGCTGGGCAGGCATCACCGTCCTTTCCATGTCTAAGGCAGTGTTGTAAGCTTCTGCGAAGGTTTTAGGTTTGCTTTCCATCACATGAGGCTTGATGGTAGGGTGAAGACGCTCTATGAAGTGATCCACCCTTCTTTCTTCATCCATCTTGTACCCAAAATGGTCCAGGATCCGAAACTTTTTCCCAAAGTTCACCACAGAGGAATTCCCTTGAGTCATGTTAGTGAATTATCTTTCCTTTTCCTTCTTAGCTACAACAGGGACGAATCTGGAAGTGAAGATGGTCTTGAAATCAGCCCATGCCATTGGTTCCTCAGTCAGATCTTGGCCTGTGATGTGAGTCTCCCACCATATCTTAGCTGCTCCTTCCACGAGGTGAGCAGCAAAGAGGACCTTCTTGCTTGGTTGTACTTCAAGCATGCAGAATCCATTCTCAATTGCAAGCACCCAGGCTTCCGCCTTGTCAACTACCTCAGTCTTATCTTCTCCCTAGAACTTTTCTATGTTCAACTTGAGAAAGTCTAGGATGGTGGCTCCCACACGGGGGTGAACAGGGTATGGCTCACCATTCCAAGCTCTAGCTAAGTCTCTAAGGGCCAAAGCATTAATAGCCTCTATGAACTTCCTCTGTTGCTCCATCCACAAGGTATCAGGGGTGTGGATCATCATGGTTGGTTCTGGATCACCAACTTGGCCCTCTTCCTTCTTGGCTTCTTCCTCGTACACATGTTGCTCCTCATATCCTTGGTCTTCTTATTGGTCCAGGTTACTAAATGGTACCAGGTTAGGGTTAGGGACCTCATGAGTGACTTCTTCAGGCCTCTTCCTCTTCTTAGAGGATCCACCATCATGATTCCTTTTTCTCTTTTTAGAAGACTGCTTTCCCTTACGGGGAGGCCAACCACTCCTAGGTGGATTCCCAGAGCCCTCAGGAATAGCAACATTCTTTGTTCGTGTCATCTAAATAAGCATAACAAACAAACCTTTAGTTTATCATTTAAACGAGTTATACTTATGTTCAATGATGTCTCATTACATATCTTTTATTAATTTGATGGAGGATCCTTAAACCCTTAACTCACTTGTCCATACCACATGAGTGTGGAGGAGAGAGAGAAAATCCTACTCTTAAAGCCTTAATAGAATATGTGATGAGAAGGGAGGAATAAGATGAGAGAGTCCTAAAGGTATCATATTTTGAATCATACCCTAAGACTTTGGCCAGACAGTCACACAGATCCGGGAGTCCTCGTAATCTGACTAGCGGTGCGGAGGAAAATATTGCCAGCCCCCAGCCGTGATCCTTTTCTAGACACCTCCGTCTTTCAGATAATCCTCTAATAACTCCCTTGGGTTCTAATACATTTGCAAAAATTTAATAATTATTAATGGTTACATGAGGAACCTAGGCTCTGATACCAAATGTTACGACCCCACCTTCTGGTAACCCCCAATTAAGGGAGACCGAGAGGCCGAAGCCGCACCAATAATTTCCAGATCAAAGGTTCAACATATAACCAAGAATAATTATTAAATTTTAACAGACTATACTGAAAAATGGTAATAAAATTTTGCATACCTTTGAAAAGTTTGGCATATATACTAAACTTCTAACCACAGCTGAACTATTCTAACTAGTTCCTCCTTGTTCTTTAATTCTTGAATTCACAATGTTTCGCTTTACTATTTGTACTTTTGAGATTTGTACCTAAATCGCCGAAAAACAAAACGACGGTCAGCCGAAGCTGGTATGTGGAGGAAACAGGTAATGTTCAACTATGTTAACAACATAATCATTCAATTAATCATTTAACAACAAAGATTACATTTTAAGACAAACTACTCAATCCATACCTATCCACAACTCTGTGTTGTCCCTGTGGAGGACTTATATAATACCTTTATAAAGGTAGAGTCGCATGGCACCACCCGAAGGTAGCCCAATATCTAACTCAATGTGACTTGATGGACCTACCCTCTAGGTAGCCATATACTAAGTCATTCCATGACCTGATGGACCTACCCTCTAGGTAGCCATATACTAGGTCAGCCATTAAGACACAAAGGGGACCAGGATCTAAGCTAGTAGGCGCATATATTATGTGATAGTCATATTCACATTATAGTTTGCATGAACTAAATTCATCCAACAGTTTATTTCAAGTCATCGGTGAAAATCTCGGAAAACCTCAGAAATCTATCTCGAGATATTCATAAGCGTAACCACATACCTTTGGTTGCAGATTTCAGGACAGAATCAAATATGCAGAGAAACCCAATCAAGCAAGCAATGAGGAAGAGAAATCCTAAAATAAAAGTACAATTTTCCTTTTATTAATATTTATCCAATTTCATCACATTACTTAGGATTTCAATTCCAATTTTAGGGTTCCTTTAAAAATTAGGGTTTTTACTTCTTCTTTCCTTATTATCATCCTTAATTTAGCAAAACTACATAAAACCCCTAATTTCTCATTATATCTCTCTTAAAAAGTTTTAGGATCTTTATTAAGCATCTGATTATCTTATTCCAAAGAAAAATGATTTTTATCTCCTTTTATCCCAAATTAGGGTTCCCATACAGGTTAGCCTTCTTTTCTGGAGTACAACTCTAATTTAGGCATCTTTGCATTCAAAATGGATAATTAAACCATCGTTATAGTTAACAGGGTCAAGGTTATAAATTTGACCTATTAATCCTCCAAATTATACCCTTAATATTCAATTAGGGTTTCTCATCAACTTTTAATACACTTTACTAGCAAATTAGGATACTTTTGCAAAACGGAGTAGAATCGGGTTCTCAAAGTATTTTTATCAGATTCCTCATATTTTTCTTCACAACTTTCATAAAAAAAGTTTTGTCATACGAGATTCCTAGTTATTTCTATCATTTTTGCAAGAATAATCCTTTTTCTGATTTATTTGATTAGAGAGGAATTTACCGGAAAAATCCTCGGTCGCTCGATCTATGGACCGATGGTCCGCTTCTTTGATCCAACGATCCCGGTCACGCGTGCCTAACCAAAGCTGCTCTTTCCCTGGAGCGTTAGATCTTGATTGAGACCACCGTGGTCCCTGATCCAACGGCTACCCGATCGTCATCTACCTCCCAACCGAGTAAGGTTCTGCGGTCAACTCACCAGTTGACCCTGAAATCCAGGCCGCCTGCGGAGCTACTGAGAAGCCACGAAGCTCCTTCGACGATGACCGAACTTGTTGCCTCGATCAATTGTATGCTCCCGCTCGACCTTCGCCACCAACGAGTTGCCGGAGTGTCGCCGCCGACTTGCTGGTCGTGGAGTGGGTGGGTCAGGTTTGATTCTTCAAATGGAAACGTCGTTCCACTCGACTTCGCACTCCGCAACGATTGAACTAATCAAAAGGGATGATGGTTCCATCCATAACCCTCCCCTATATATAGGGTCGAGGTCATGTTCGTTAGAATTGGGGATTTCCCAAAATGAAGATGAAACCTACTCAAACCAGGGATGATCCTTTGCGATTTCATCTCATGAATCTAATGGGGCTAGCAGAAAATGCCCACTCTCTCTGGATTTCAAGGAAATCGGGGAGGAAGAATCCTCTATTTCCCATAGATTCCTAGTCCCAATAGAACTAAGACGTGACCGATCATCGTTGGATTAAGATTCAACGGTCCGTATTATCCACGTTTGAATAGAAGGAAACAATTTCCAAATCAATTCAAATTGTATTCCTATTTCAATGATAATCTTGAAAAAATCATAACTCTCAAACGGTAACTCCTTTCCTACTCAAATTTTGAGGGAAACTCAATTATATTTTTATCTTCCATCCTACAAAATGTGAAGTTATTATCTCAAATTTACAATCCCTTTTCTTGGTTTGTAAGTTATCATTCAATTACTCATATTTTCCCTGTCCTTTCTATTCCCTTTATCATTAATTTATTATCCTGAGTTTCTTAATCCCCAAGGAATCCCACTAATTCGAAATTCTATTTTTGGAAATCATTCCTTATCCTTTTGTTCTTATTTCATTTATTTATTTATTTATGTATTCCTTTATTCTTTTTCTTTTTCTCCTTCAATTGGGCTCAATGGCCAATAAGGCCCAATAAGAAAACACACAAGCTATCAAACAAAAAATTCATTCAAATCAACTCATCACATCAATCACGGATTTCATTTATCTTTAAAAAGGAGATTCAGAATCTCATTACATGTTTTGGAAAATTGGGGTTATAACACTTTCTCCTGGACATAGTAAGATCGTTCATCCTCTTCCTTCAAAGATGCAACATGTCAGGCGGTGGTTAATGCGGTTGTTGAGCTGTACTGGTAGTACAACTGCTTCGTCTGCATCGTTTGTCGTCAATACGAGCGAGACCTCTCTTCTTCAGGTTCGTGACCGGGTTGAATAAGAGGACGATGCATGCCCAGAAGAATTGCAAGGTGCTGATTTCTTTAAGTATATCACGTTCATTTATCAACGAACGACCTAGTTTGATCCTGACCTCATTTACTTTTGGTCCCCTGTATTAGTTTATTCTACGTTTTGTTATCTGTATTGGCCTAAACTGTTAACTTAATTGCACCTGTCGCAATTGCATGTAACGATGTAATTCAAAATTAACAACAATCTTATACAAATCATTATCTGTCGTTAGTTAACTATGGCTAGTTCTGACATGAAAATTGATACGTATACTATGCCTAAAAATTTTACTCAAACTTATTTTGCTCGTTGACAAAGTAGGATGCAAATTTGTCTTAACATGGTGGGGTATAATTAGTATTTAGAAGAAGATGAAACTATTTATGATAATGCTAATATAATTGAAACTTGGAAGAAGGGTCACAAGACGTGTTGAGAGTTGATTCTATTTGCATTAAAAAACAAACCATATGACTCATACTCTTAGCTACTTGTTACTATATCTAAGGCTCTATGGAAATCATTAGAAAAGAAATACGATACCAAAAACCGAAGAACAAAAAAATATTGTATCATTAAAATTCTAAAGTGTCATATGTCTGAGGGAAAGTCTGACTCTAATAAAACATATGATTTTCAACTCTTGGTGCAAGAGCTCGTTGATGCTGGCATGACACTTTCTAAAAAGTTTGTTGCAATGTCAATGACTGAGAAATTCCCAAAATCTTAGGAATCATTTTGCATGATTCTTAAGCACTGCAAAGGAGACATGTCAATGAACGATCTCATGATGGACATAAATATTCAGGAAGAGCATCTGAAAGAGAAGATTATCAAAGTACCCATTGATGTTAATGTGACTATTAATTTTACTACTGATAAGAACAAGGATAATAAATCGAAGAATTCACTTAAACCTAAGGCCAAGATCCAGAAGAAACCGAAGAACAAACCTTGTTGGACTTGTGGACATATTTGCCACTGGAATAAGGATTGTCCTTCTATGAAGGACAAGAAAGTTTATGCATCTGCAAGTGAGGGAGTTGTGGTCAACATGATGACTGCATCCTTGAACCTCGATGATAGGTACATATCTATAAAACCTGAAGTTCTTTCTATTTTTGAACCACTATATTATATTATAGACACTGGGGCTAACGTGCATATGTGTAGGGCAAGTCCATGTTTGTGTCTTATCAGGCCTCTAAAGGTCACTATGTTACTTTGGATGATTACAATTATGTAAAAGTCAAAGGTGAAGGACGAGTGGACTACAAATTTCCTTCAGAAAAGATTCTGACACTTCATAGAGTCAGACATGTTCCATCAATACAATACAACATTATTAGTGGCACAATTTTAGTTAGAGATGGTTTTAGAGTAGATTGTAAATATAATAAAACTATTATTACTCGCCTTCGAGATTCTTTATTTTTTAGCAAGTGATATCTACCTGATATGTAGAACTTGTTTAAGATTCTTGTAAAACTTGTTTTAAATTATGTTTTAAATTTGAATGATAATAGTTCTTTATGCATGAATCTTGTATCATCTGATGTTTGGTATGCACGCATGGGACATGTGAATGTTGGCTCAATTAAAAGTATGATGAATCTGAATTTAATCTCTAAATCTAAAATTAGTAATAATTAATGTGAAATCTATGTGCAAGATAAATTACCTAGGAAACCTATTCATTCTGTTATTAGGAATTTGGAAATATTGGATTTAGTGAATACATATATCTATGAATTTAGTGGTATTGCGACAAGGGATCAAAAGTGTTATTTTATAACTTCTATTGACGATGCTAGTAGATACAGCTATATCTTTTTTTTTCTTAGAAGTAAAGATGTGGCATTGAATAAATTTAAAATTTATAAGACAGAAGCTGAAACTCAAACTAGAAAAGTACTTAAATGATTAAGGTCTGATAGGGGAGGAGAATATACCTCAATTTTTTTGGAATTTTCCCAATTACATGTTATAGCTCATGATGTTACTGCTTCGTATTCACCACAATCTAATGGGGTAGTTGAACGTAAAAATTGAACCCTTATAGATATGGTAAATTTTTCACTCCAAACCTCAGGTCTATTGAACTTCATGTGGGAGGAAGCTTTGAATATGGCTTGCCATATTCTGAATAGAGATCCCCACAAATATGTAGAGAGTAGTCCGTTTGAGTTATGGAGAGGAAGAAAACCGAGTCTTAAATATCTTTGAGTGTGGGGGTACCTTGCTAAGGTACTTGTCCCTGAACACAAAAGGAATAAAATTTGGACCAAAAACGTTTGATGCCATATTTTTGGGGCATGTAGAGACAAGTTATGCATATAGATTCTTAATTGTAAAATCTGATATCTATGGCATTGAGGTCAATACAATTGTGGAATTACGTGATGCTACATTCTTTGAGGATGTGTTTCCCATGAAATCTGGTGTGCCCAATGAAGTATCTCAAAAGGATTCATTCACCTCAAGTTCCAATCCTGAACACATGAAAAGGACGACAAATGAGGGGGTGACTCGTAATAAGCTATTTTTGAATCTAATCATTATGAAGAAATAGTTGAACCAAGGAGAAGTAAACAATCTAGGACATCCAAGGACTTTTGAAGTGAGTTTCTCACTTACAATGTTGAAGATGATCCTGTAACTTTCAAACAATCTATGGAATATCCAAAAGCTATGTTTTAGAAACTAGCCATTAATGATGATATCGAATCAATTCTCTCAAATGTAACTTGTGAATTGATGGATTTGCTTCTTGGTTGTTCTGTAGTTGGATTCAAATGGATCTTTAAGAAGAAAATTGAAGTACATGGGACAATCAATAAGTATAAGGCTAGGTTATTTGCTAAGGGTTACACATAGAGGGATGGAATAGATTATTATAATACATATTCCCCTATTTCCCGTATGACCACAATCTGAGTGGTTATAGCATTGGCTTCCATTTATAATCTTTGTATCCATCAGATGGATGTGAAGACAACGTTCTTACATGGTGATCTTTAGGAAGAGATATATATGAACAACATGAGGGATTTGTGGGTCATGGGAATGAAACCAAAGTGTATAAACTTGTTAAGTCATTATATGGCTTGAAACAAACCCCTAAGCAATGGCATGAGAAGTTTGATTTTATGATATCATTGTTTCACTTTTTTTATAATGCATGCAATAAGTGTCTCTACTATAAAATCATCAATGATGGATTCATTTTATTATGCTTATATGTCGATGATATCCTTCTTTTTGATTCTGATATGAAAGTAGTAAATGAGACAAAGACATTCTTGTATACCAAGTTTGAAATGAAAGATATGGGTGTCACTGATGTGATTTTAGGGCTTAAAATCATAAGGACTATTGATGGTATAACTCTCTCTCAGTCTCACTATGTTGAGAAGAGACTGGAGACGTTTGAGTACACATCACGTAAACCTGTTAAGACTCTATATGATTCATCCAAGGACTTGTGGGTTCTAGTGACTCAATTATGATACTCTCAGTTTATCAGAAGTTTGATGTATCTTATGAACTGCACACATCCTAACATTGTGTTTGCCATGAGCAAGTTAAGTAGATACACTAGTTGTCTGAACAAGACCCATTCGAAAGCTCTTGATAGAGTTTTGAGGTATATCAAGGGAACTTGTTCTCTTGGGCAACATTATGGAATATATCCTTCTATAGTCGAAGGATATAGTGATGCAGGATGGATCGCCATCAACTCTGGGAGTAATGGTGTCTTAGGATATGTATTCCTATTGGAAAGATAAGTTGTTTCCTAAAGATCTAACAAAAAGACCATATTGTCTTGGTCTACTTTTGAGGCAGAGTTTTGTGATTTAGATGAAACTAGATTGGAAGCTGAATGGCTACACAAAATTATATCTAGTTTACCTATGGTAAAGAAGCCGCTTCCTGTAATTTAAGTTCACTATGACAACACAACAACTATTGCCAAGATAAATAGTCACAAGTACAATCAAAAGCAGCATAGGCACATCCAAGTCAGACTCAAGTATGTAAGGGAGTTAGTGTCTAATGGGGTCGTGGCTGTGGGCTATGTCAGTACCAAAGAAAATATAGTTGATCCTTTCACTAAAGGTCTTACTCCAGTCTTAGTGGAAAAATCCAAGTTGAGAATGGGACTAAAACCCCTCATTATTCACAGGTAGTAGCAACCCAACCCAACAAAGTGGAGATCTCATAAATTGGGTTCAATGTGATGATAACAAGTTGTTAGGTGAATTGGATGAAACTATGTAATTACTTTAATGCTTCATGCATCTATGTGTCTGTATATTAGGAAACATGTTAGTGTCACAACTACAAGTAAATGATAGATTAGTCTCTGAATAGTGTCAAGTCTTAAGACATGATGTTAAAAGTACATCCTTGGAGACTCCAACTAAATGATTGATGTTGTGTAGGCCACTACAAGAGAATCAGGTTGTTCTCTATTATCAATCATGACATAAAATTTTGAATGCATGACCTTAATGCATTGTTTAATTTTCTTCCATGTCTTTATTGTGTTATTACCAACCTATACTCTTGCACCCAAGGTTTAGGTTCAAAAATTTTGTTCACCTTGTTCCTATGGGGGTCACAGTTGGATAACTCAGGTAGATTCAAACCGAAAGGTATCTGTTGAAAGCACATTATGGAGGATTGAATGGTAGAGTGCACTACACATTGGACTTTATGGGTGACGGTTAGATATAAGGATGCAAATGCCATGTATATAACATGGATTAAGACCAATGTAGTGCATCTAGTACATGTGAGAGAGGTAGTTTGGTCTCTAGTGCAAATGGGAAAGAAGTTTTATCCCACATTACTCACTCCTAGAACTTTTGTGGTCCTTATATGTAGGATCACATGTAACACTAGTGTCCAAGGGTCCTAGGAGGAGGGTATGCTCACCTCCTTGGTGGATATGGTGACCACAACACACACACAAACATACGCGTGCACGTGCCATACTACGCCTCTCCTGGCCTGGCCTGGCCGGGCCGGGAGGACATGAGCTCAGGCTCGAGCTTGTGACTTGTAGATTGTAGATTGTGTCTTCCGTCTTCTTTTTGCACTAGGATACTACTAAGTAATTAATTATTAATTTAATTCACTATTTCTTTTCTATTCAAATTTATTAATCCTAACTAGACATTATCTCTTTTGTGGAATTTTCTATAATGTGTACAAGAGAAACCAAGTGATCGTGTCTTAATAGGAATATGATTACTGGGACGTGTAAGGCTATAAATATACCTTCAGTCATTAGGAGTGCAAGTATGCACTATCCTTAGGAGTATTTCTACTTTACTTGATGACAAACACTGGTCAAGTAGTAAACTCGACGACCACTCTCCCAGGATACAATAATTTTTGAATCGGTGATGTATGCACTTGCATGTCGCAGTCTCCTACAAACAACAGTTGATCATTCTTCCAACGATCACTCAGACAATGTTGGCGGCAACAACAAAACACGAAAGAAAATGACCGAGAGAGAGTTTCATTTTCTATTTGTTGTTTTGTTCATAAAATACTCGATAACATTTTTTATTTTATAGAAGAGTTGCATCAATTGTTGTCACTTGAAAAGACACAAGCGACCTGGGTTGCACCATGCAAGGGGCTCCGGGAGACCGGATTTGCATCCCTCTGCGCATGGGACGCGACATGCACTGACACACCTGGTTAAAGGGATTCCAATCTGGATGGACCCAAATCCATTTGGATTGTCCCACCATACGCATTCCAATCCCATTGTGTTCCTCAAATATCCTATGTATAAGAACCCATATATAAGGAGAAGGAAAGTTTCAGAATTCACTAATGTGGGACTAAAATTTAATGTATTTTGGTTTGAAATACAACTAGAAATATGAAAATGCCCCACTATTTAAAAAACGTAAGTAATCACTGGGAGAATTTAAACAAATGACATGCATAAGCTTTAGTAGAACTATGTTCTTTGAACCAAAGCATAGATTAGATGTATGTAATCTATAAAAGATTGGTGGAACCATATTTTTGAACCATTTACTCTTTTATATGATTAGAGGTTCATTACTAACATGATATTCATAAAATTAATTTCCATTCCTACATTTTGTCACCTTAGGCCATGTGCCTACTAGAAATATTCATGAATACTCTAGAATTCTATCTGAATCATAATAGTTGCAGCCCCATTCCACACTCATATAGTTAGACCTTCATCAAGTATATATTGCAGTTACATACACCCCCAATAATGGCCATGAAGTCAATTAAGAATAAAAAATATTCAACAAATACGCTGTAAATTATCATTTACATCATAATAATGAGATAAAAGATCATAAAAATACATTGAGTAGACAATGATTTCATTTTTTCCATTGAAACTCCTTCTCGAGATCTCTATTCATGAAGTTGGGTGTCCACCAGATTGACTCTGAGTATGGTCGTAACCCCATTCTTCTCAATGAGTTTCTCACAAGCCTTTGACTTAATGACTTTGCCAGAGTATCAACCAAGTTTAACTCTGATTTTACATAATCCATAGAGATCATACCATCATATATAAGCTGCCTCTCAATATTGTGATGTATAGGAATATGTCTACTCTTCCCATTATAAACTTTGTTTTTAGGTCTCACTATGCCAGCATGATTATCACATTATATATAGACTGGTGGAGAAGATTTCTCCCAAATGGGAAGATCCATCAGAACATGTCTTAGCCATTTAGCTTCAGTTCCACCTTTTTCAAGGCAATAAACTCAGATTCCATTGTGGAATGATCCATACATGTTTTCTTGGTGGATTTACAAGACACTATACCTCCACCCAAAGTGAAGATGTAGCCACTTGTAGATTTCAGTTCATCTAAATCAGGAATCTGATTGCCATCACAAAATCCTTCTAGCACAATTGGAGATATATAAAAAATCAATCCACAATTCATTTTGCCTTTTAGGTATCTTAAAACCCTATGTAGAGCATCCCAATGATCCTTGTTAGGATTTTTAATATATCTTCTTAATCACCCCACTACACATGCTAGATCTAGATGAGTAAAATTCATTAAGTACATTAGGCTTCCAATTACTTCTACATATTTTATTTGTTGAATGCTCGTAGATTTATTTTTCTTAAGATCGCAATTAGAGTTAAAAGGTGTGCTAACTGGATTACAATCAACAATGAAAACCATTTGAGAAACTTCTCAACATAATGTTCTTGAGAGAGCATGATGCAATTATCAATTTTAAGAAGTTTTATTCCCAAAATTACATCTGCTTCTCCCATATCTTTCATGTCAAAATTAGAATCCAAAAGACTTTTTGTATTATTAATGATATCAATATTAATGCCAAATATAAAAATGTCACCCACATAAAGACATATATTAACACAACCTTGATTATAAACTTTATAATATATGCATTTATCTCCTTCATTCATATGGAACCCATATGATATAATGACTTTATCATATTTCTCAAGACATTATTTTGGTTCTTGTTTCAATCCATAGAGAGATTTGATCAGTCCACATACCATATGTTCTTTTCCAAGAACAACATAACGATACAATTGATCCATAAATTTCTTCATCTAAATCTCCATTCAAGGAAGCAGTTTTGACATCCATTTGATGTATAACTAAATTCTTAATAGATGCCAAAGCTATTAAAATTGTAATTGAAAAGATTCTAATTACAGGAGCAATTATATAAAATAGTCGACATCCTTTTATTATTTATATCCCTTGGTAACTAAGTTATCTTTATATTTATCAACGGTTCCATCCAATTTTAATTTTATTTTGAATATCCATTTAAAACCTATAGGTTGAATACCTCGTGGAAGATCAACTAATTATGATATGTTATTGATTAATATAGATTCAATCACACTATCAATTTCTTCTTTCCATGGAGAGGAATCAGATGAACTAATAGCATCATGATAAGATTGACGATCATTATCCACAACAAAGGAATATAAATCATCACAAAAATTCTTTTCCTTCCTCATCCTAGCAGATCTTCTAGGTTCTAAATTAATAGGTTTCAAAAGAATCATTATTATTAGATGCAACATATATAATTTCCAAAGATTCATTCAATGGACTAGAACTTGTTTTTATAGGAGTTTTCATTGGAAATATAAGCTCAAAGTATGCTACATTTTTAGATTTAAAAATAGTATTTTCTTCTACAATCTTGTTGCTACTTTGAGGAAATGAAAATCTCTACGCAACACTATTTTGTGCATACCCTGTAAAAGTACCATCAAGAGTTCTTGGTCCTTATTTTTGTTTGTTTGGTCCAATGAGAAACAATTTTGGCCGAACACAACCACACTTTAAAATATTTGAGTTAGGAGGATATCCTTTTCATAATTCATATTGAGTTTTATTTCTCTTTCTTCTTTGAATGTGATTTTGAATAAAACAAGATTTTATATTTCCTTCCTCCCACAAGTCATTGGGCGCTCCTAGTTTTATCATGATAGAATCCATCATATCGTTTAAAGTTCTATTTTTATGTTCAATAATTCCATTTGATTGAGGCAAATAAGGAGGAGTATATTCATGTATGATTCCATGAGTTACATAAAAGTCATTAATAGTGAACAATCGTATTTACCACCTCTATTTGATTGAAGATGTTTTATCTTTTGATTTAGTTGGTTTTCTACTTTTGTCTTATATTTAACAAACATCTCAAATGATTCATACTTTGAGTGTAAGAGAAATAATTTAGTATAGCACAAGAAATCATCCATAAAAATTATGTAAAATATTTTCCCACCTCTAAACATATTTCCTTTTAAATCTCCAAGGTCCATGTGTATTAGTGGTAATAATTCAGAATCCCGACATAGAATTTGAAGACATGATTTCTTTGTAGATTTAGTTAAAACATAAACTTGATACTTATAATTTAAATCAACAATGTCATGCATATCTTTTAGCAATCCTAAACATTTCATATGTTGTACATATTTAAATGTAACACGTCCAAGTGTATTATGGCGAACGTCAAAGGAATCAACAATATAGGCAAAAGGAGCAATTTTATTTACTAATTTTTTGGAACATTAAGGCAAAATAAACTATTTGAACTATAAGCCATGCCATGATACTCCCTAGACTTAGAACGTATGGCCCAATCAGATTTAAAAGACACCATTATCCCATATTTAAATAGTTGGGATACATAGAGTAAATTTACCCTAAGGCCAGATACATGTAGCATGTCTTTGATCAATAAGAATTTCCCAAAAGTCATCTTGATATCGAGATCGCCCTTGCCAGCCATGAGGGATGTTCTTGAGTTGCCCATCACAAATTGGGGCTCATCCCATCCTACTTCAATTTAGGTCACGAAGGAATCTCTATTTCCACTAAGGTGGCGTGAAGCCCTAGAGTCAATGATCCAATCATGATTATGAAATAATTCCATATTGTCAATGTTGAGGAATGGCATAAACACTTCTTTCCTCCCAAGGTTATTAGTTGATTAATATTGGACCACTTGCTTCTTTATATGTCTGCACTTAGGAGATGTGTGACAGAGTTTACCACAAATACAACAAAAAATATTATTTTTCTTAATTTATTTGTGGTTTTTATTTTTATGGTTGTTTCTTTCATTGTTTTTATTTTTCCAACAATTTTTAGTATGAGCGGAGGATTTATTATTTCGTTTAACATCACTATTAACAAAATTTATAGAAGACATCAATTCTTTATTTAAATTAGATATTTCTCTTGAATGATTTTTATCTTCAACTCAGATGTGCATAATTACATTATCTCGTGACATAGTCTTTTATTTATGTTTTAAATTATTCTTGTTATTTTTCTAAGAACTAGGCAATTTTTTAATTAAACATCCAATGATTAAAGACTCAGGAAGATTTATCTTTTCATTTTTCAAATTGTTAAGTAAAATTTGAAAGTCATGAATTTTAGTTGTTATTTCCTTATCTTCAGACATACATAATTCCAGAAAATTTGTAATAATGATATTTTGGATAGAAGCCTCTTCTAGAGCATATTTCTTGTATAGACTTGTCTGTATTTTAGATGCCATTTCAGTTTGAAAATAAGTGTCAAACAAATAATTAGAAATAGTGCTTAAAATGACATGATAAAAAAATCAAATTTGTCTTTTCCCATTCAGAAAATCATTTTCTATTTTGGGTTCAGATAGAGAAAATGCTACCTTAGTGACTTCCAAAGAAGTGTATACCTTTCTAGTCAATGATGATAGTGAGATCCATCAAAAGTTTGGGTCTTAGTTACGTTAGACAAAGAATTCGTAGACATAGTAGAAACAATAACAATCTGGTTTTTAGAAGCGGACAATGTCACAAGAGTAAAAGGTTTTTTAAACCCTTCAATGTTAGTACCCATCAGAAAAAAAATACTCTTAAGATTGTTGATTTGGTGGATATCAATAGTTGACTTATAAATAAGAAATAATATCAGAATCGTTGAGGCGTGCAAGTTTGCACTATCCATAAGAGTATTTATGCCTTACTCGATGATGAATATCGGTGTAGTAGCAAATGAGGCGGCCACTCTCCCAGGACACAACAACATTTGGAGCGACGATACGTTCACCTGCAAATCGCAGTATCTAGTGAATAAGAATGATCATTTTTCCAGCAATTACTAAGACAACGTTGATGGAAACAACAAAACATGGAAGAAAATGAGGGGAGAGAGTTTTGTTTTTTGTATGTTGTTCTATTCATAAAAGACTCGACAACATTTTATATTTTTACATAAGAGTTGTGATGACAATTGTCAAATAAAAAGTGACAAGCAGTTTCCAACCGAACAAATACCTATAATTGGTCTCTTCCTAACAATCCCAACTACAACTTTGAATGGTTGCAACACATTCTAAAATCATCAAGTGAATCAAGAGGCAAAACCAAGTCATGGTTGTGGCCACACAAGGGACTACAGGAGGCCGGATTTGCACCCTTGCATGTGAGACATGACATTCTCTGATGCACACAACTAAAGAGTTTTTGAGTTGGACCGACCCAAAACCAATTGGGCTACTCCACCATGCCTATGCAAAACCCATATCCCCTTGTGTTCCTCGAATATCCTATGGATAAGAACTTATATATAAGGAGTAGGTATGTTTCAAAATTCCCCAATGTGAGACTAAAGTCAATGCCTTTTAGTTTGAAATATAGTACAAAATACAACAATCTAGTCAAATTTGGCTTTGGTTGTCACTACTAAAATATAGAGACCGAGTCCTCCCTTTGGTGCGCTATACCAATGGAGACGGGAGTTCTATTTCTTTATGGAGAGACCCTTGGGCTCAAGGGGACTTCCTTTCTTAGCAGCTAAATCCTTCGCTGGCCATGCGATCCAACCTGTCCAACCAAGCTAATCATAGCAATGTTATTGCTGACAGAAAGTGGAACCTACCCAAAGCTCGAGGTCTGGAGGCACTAGCGGAAATCTGCAAGAACATCCCACTGTCGCAGGGCAAAGATCTTTGTCACTTTATGAATATGACAATATTCAAGTTAAAGGAGGATTGGAACCTCTGTAGGGAAGCACATGTTGAGGTGGATTGGGCGTGATGGCACTGGAAGAGTAAACCCCCCCCCCCCCCCCAAGAATTAAGGTTAGCTGTTGGAAGTTGCTCCACGACAATCTTGTAAGTGAAGTTTTCCTCCAAAACTGAGGCTTCTCCCTAGCCTCTCGTTGTACTCTTTGCAAGACTTGCAGTGAAACAACTCAACACATTCTCTAGAATTGCAGTTTCTCCATTGAGATCTGGCACAAAGTGCATGGTAGGATTGCTTATCTATCTAAAAGCAGAGAAGAGCTGCTACTCATCACTGGCAGTAAGGAGAAGATGCTTTTCATTCTTGTTCTCCACAACATATGGTACCAAAGGAACACTTCCATTTTTGAGAATCCTGAACCATCCACAAATGTCGTATGGAGACACATTCAGCCTGCTTAGCTAGCTCTACTCCTTGTATAGATAGCTTTTCTTTGCTGCATAGCTTTACATCTTATGGAGCATTGCTTGCTCACTCACATGTACATGATAGCATTTTGGAAAAAGTAATAGAAGAGTCCCACGCTTACTGATAAAAAAAATTTGAACAATCATTTGTGTCTTAATCAATCTTACCACTTGAACTAAGTGACAAATACACAAATTGCATATTAAGCTTATTGTTCATGTTGTGTCAGTGTAGTAGAAAGAATGACACACAAGATGTACGTAGTAAAAATAAGAATAACAACTGAAATAAATAATAAATTTGGGATTTATGTGGTTCGATAAAGACGACTTACTCCACGTGTGAAAAAAATCATTTTCACAAAAATGTAACAAAGGAAGGATACTTTCATTTAGAGAGAACCAACAACTTTGAAAAGGTTACACCAAAGAAGAGAAATAATTGTTCGGTATAATTCGTTATATTGGCACTTTTCATTGCAAGAAAAACTCAATCCCAAAGGTCCTATTTATAGGATGCATGCTATGAGGCTTCAACGAAGAATAAACAATCCTAATAGGAGTCTATAACACAATAAAAAACCAAGTTTCATGTAGAGAGTGCCATCCCCAGATCCTAATAGGAATATAAATCCAAATCTAAGTAGGAACATGGTTTGGACTCAAACCCAGGCCAAACCAAGCTAGAACTGTCACAACATGTAAGATTGGGACTAGAGTTAAGAGTTTCTTAGGCATAACAAATATCTACGTTGACATAATGTCAAGATCTTGCAGTAAAATTAGCAAGCTTCTTCTACTTTATCACCTAAGGGCCTCACTATCAGTGGTGAAGGCCAACCAAGTCCTTGTAGTTCCTAAACTCAATAAATTGGTAATGGGTTTATCATATTAGTAGGATTATATTTACTAATAATCTTCTTATCATCAGAATGCCTGACAAGCTCACAAATATGATTCTTATAAAGATATCCATCCCTTCATTTATAGCAGCAACACACATAGTAGAATGTGGAGAAGTTACAACTGAAGTACAAGAAGATGGCACACCAACATCTCTGATCACCTCGTTAATGGCTAAATTATAAGTAGCAAAATAATTTGAATGTCTTGTTTGTGGACTAAACTATCTTCTTTTCATTCCATGAGAAACACTATAGGGTTGTGTATTAGGTACCTTGTATTCAATATTATATGAGGTATCTTGATTAATTGCGACAGAGGGTGTCAAAATGCCATGTGGAGATGATGACACTGCATCACCCCCTAGCTTCATCTTCTTGATGACACTAGGAGAAGGACCTATATCAAAAGTAGTAACATAACCCTTTTTCATTTAGAACGTAGTAGACTCATCAAAGGTGATATTCCTTTCAATAGATAATTTTGGAGACTTAGTGTCAGGACACAAGAATCTGTACCCTTCTACACTTTCATCATAACCTAGAAAAGATACATTTCTTAGACCTATTATCAAGCTTTCCATCTTTGGATTATACATAAGTAGGAAACCAAAAATGTAGAGATAAGAGTAGTTCATAGGATGACCAAACCAAACAACTTCTTGAGTTTTGAAAGCGAGGGGTGTAGATGGAGAGTGATTATAATGTAGGCAACTATAGATATAGCTTCATGATAGAATTCTCTCCCAAGACCAACATGAATTGCCACACATTTCTCTCACTCTAAGAGTTTTTAATTCTTACACTCTACAAGACCATTATTTTATGGTGTATATCTAACAATGTGATGCCTAGTATCCTGTTAGATTGGCACAAATTTATGAACTCATATGAGAAAAAATCTAAATTATGATTAGTCTTCAATGTCTTGACACACTTCATGATTTACTTATCAATCAAAGTGTTCCACATGTGAAACTGCTCAAAAGCTTCAAACTAATGATTTAAGAAGAACTACTAGACTTACCTTAAGAAGTCGTTGATAAACATGATCATGTAACTAGAACGACCCTTGGACAAAACTTGAGAGGGACCCTAGATATTGAAATGAATATAGTCAATATTACCCTTATTGATACAAACTTTTTCATAAGCTAACTTCCTTTTTCTTTCCCATTGCATAATTTTCACAAAAATCTAACTTCCCAATAGTATTTCCATTTAAGAGTCCTCCCTTACTAAGGATGTAAAGTCCTTTCTTTCTCATGTTTCCAAGTCTCATATATAGATCTTGGTGGTATCCAGATCAGAAGTGGATGGAGAAGAAGAAATAACAGTTTTATAGGTGATAGTTTCACTAATAAGTGAGTATGTATTCAAATCTGTCATTGACCCTTGATCACTACAATTCATATTTGAAAATGGACATGATTCCATATTTTGGAATATGTGGATAACCTTTTTATTCAAGTGTTCCTTAAGTGATGAGTTTTTAGTAAGACATTTAACATGATGGACATTGGATATGGTTATAATAGCTTCACTAAACATATTGATACATAAAGACATTTAACATGATGGCCATTGGATATGTTTCTAATAGCTTCCCTAAAGATATTGATACATATATATCTAATCCCACTATATTTTCACTATAATTGTTTTCCATAATCACTTTGCCTTGAACTTAACTATATGTGAATAACCAATCCCTTCAAGGAAACATATGATAGGAACAACAAGAGTCAAGAATAAATGAATCCTGATGTCTTAAAGTAGATGATGCCTTAAGAATAAACTTGTCATTTTCTTGTGTGACCTAGACACCACTAGGTTGTTCTTGAAGATAGTTATTTCCATGCCTCCCCTTATTATGAAATTTGTAGCACACTTGGATTGTATGTCCCTTCTTTTTCTAGTATTTGCATGGCTTTTTATTTTAGGTCTAGACATATATCTATTACATTCTTCAATCTTGGCTTTTTATTTTAGTCAGCCCCTTAATTTGAAAGCCTCTTCTTGTCCTCCACTAGCCAAACAAAAAACAATTCCTTTTCCATCAAATATTTAGAAATGGTAGAAGACATTACTTTTTCTAGTTTGATGGATTCTTTTCCATAGAAAATAGTCTCACATATGTAAGAAGGAGGAAGAGAGTATAAAAGAATCTAGGATTTTTCTTCATCTTCCTCTTTGATGTCAATAGTTTCCAAATCCATAATGATGGAGTTGAGCTCATCAATATGATTACAAATAGATGTACCTTCAGCCATATGCATTAGATATAGACATTTCATATGAAAAAAAATTGTTTGGAGTGTCTTTTTCATGTAGAGTGATTCAAATGTCTACTACAATCCTACAACGGTCTGCTCTTTAGCGACTTCACCAACAACCATCAATGAAAGTAAAAAAATGATGGCAATTCAGGCTTTCTCATCCATGTTCAGTAGTCAATGAAGCTAGCATATTCTCCACTCTAAGGAGAACTTTAGAGAAGCCATGGTGCACTAGTAAGCCTCACATCTTGATCTATAATAACTCAAAGTTGATTGTTTAATCAAAATTCTCCATTTAAAAGTTGGTATTCATTATTCTTAATCACCAAGCTCTGATGCCAATTTGTTGAGTAGGCACAACAGAAAGAACAATGTGCAATATTAGCAAGAGGAAGAATAACAATAACCACAAACAATGAACTCAGGATTTACATAGTTTTTTTCTAGATGACCTACTCCATGCGAGGAGAAGTGAATTTCATTATTGTAAGAAGGTTATAAGGATATATACACTCAAATAGAGAGAACACAAAAAACCATTAGAAGGTTACAAAAGAGTATGAACCTTTCGATACAATTCTATATATTGATACTTTTTCAGTACAAGAAAAACTCGATGCGCAAAGGTCCTATTTATAGGCTCCATGTAATGAGTCTTGAACTAGAAATATGAAATCCTAATAGGAGTCTAGAATATAATATGAACACAAGTAGAATGTAAAGAGAGCCATCCCCATCTCTAAATAAGAATATTAATCTAAATACAAGTAGGAACATGGGTTGGACTCAACCCAAGGAAGTACCCAAATTAGGATTGCCACACCATGTTGTTTTAGGACTAGGAATAGAAGTATTTGAGGCATTAAGATTCCCAATTACTACTAGATTCTCTTTCTATCCTGTTCCTCGTTAAAGTTTTTTTGGATTTCCTAAACCAAAGATGACTACTAGAGGACTCATCTATTGCTTCTTGATGACTTCAACATATATGTACATGATAGATTAAAGTTTAAACATTTGAACTTGGAAGTGGGAGATATAAAGTATTAATGAAATATCTCATTATAGTCCTAGTAAAGTTTAAAAATCACGAGGCCCAGTCTACTTGTCTGATATCTAAAATCTACTAGAGACATTATTATATATAAAGAGCGCAAGATGTGTTTTATGTAATTTTTTCTTTATTTTTGAACTAGAAATTAGTTCTTATCTTTTCAGAAGAAGTCTTCTGATTCTTATGGTTATCCAAGGTCTAGCTTTTCAGTTATTGAATTATAAATTGACCTAATAAGGTTATGTAGAACATCATGGGAGGGCCAAATATAATTTTTGTCTTTAGTTTCTACAATTGTATATGGCCCTTAATTATGTATTAAAAAAGAATGGTTAAGGTCGCATGCAATCTTTGTCTTTCATTTTTTGAGTTATATATTATCATTCATGTATCATAATAAAGAAGAATTTATTGTGGAAGGGTTTTATTATATAGTTCTTCGCACCAGTTGTCACTGCTAAGGTAGAGAGTGTGGGGGGTACCAAGGTTGTAGGGGGTGGAGATTGTCTTTATTTTGGACCATTGGGGGTATTCATTCCCTTTTTATGATTTTATTCTCTTTGAGACTTTTTTATCTAACTTAACATTATGCCTAGTAGAATTAGTCAAAACAAAATCAACAAATGTATTTTCCCTCCTGACTATCTTAACCAAAACTCGATGGCCTATTAACTTCAATCACATCTCCTTATTTGTATTTGGCTAAGCAAAGTGATTAGTCATTGAATATACTACCCTTTATGTAATTTATTATTCTCATGTCTACGAAACACACATGTTTATACCTATCAAATAAACAATAACACTGGAAATATCCAAAATGTGGTTTTGAATTTTTTGAACTCTAAAGTAGTCATTGTATTCTAATCTAGGCTATATATGATAGAACGTGATAGTTGTGATATGAAAGTTATTTATGTATATAGCAAAGAGCATAAGAAGGGTTTCATGGATTTTTTCCTTTATTTTTTAAATTGCAAAGTAGTCCTTGTATTTGAATCTATACTATATAGAAAGACTATGGCATTTACCATACGCCATTCATTTTTCTTTTTTTTTTAGTTACAAATTATTCCTACTTTTTTATGAGGCAACAATTTGATGAAAATGTTTATGTTTGATTGTATTGCAAAGGATGTGGAAGGGGTTATATGTAATTTTGTTTTACTATCAAGGAAAGACTATAGGAGGCATTCCATGATTTTTCACTTTATTTTTTGGATTTCAAAGTATTCCTTATATATTAATGTAGACAATATGTTAAAGAGTATGAAAGGAATGGTATGTAATTTATTCGTTTACTTTCTTCAATTAGAAATTTCTCATTGTATTTCAAAAATGTTATGCATTTGTTTATTCTTAGATAAATAATATCCCTTTACTATATATGAAAGGGCGCTAGAGGGATTATATAAAAAAATCCTTTTCATTTTCCATGATACAAAGTAGTCCTTCCATCTTCAAATAACACCATATAAAAAGTTGTTGGAAGGGACATATGTAATTTTTACCTTTATCTTTCCAAGTTATAAATTGTTGCTTGTCTTACTATATATAACAACTCTAGGAAAGTATTGAATGAAACTTTTATCTATAACTTTTCAAATTTACAATTTGGTCTTTACATCGTATGACAAGGGTGTTTGTACAATCATAGTGGGAGTCGAATCCCTCCTTTCTTAGAACATACTTAATCATCTTTTATGGCTTCTAGTATGGAAAAGTGGGGAAACTAGTGCCATAGGAAGTGTTAGATGTGATATCTTAAATGTGTCTATGTTGGGAAACAATTTTCCAATTTTTAACATTTTTTAGTCAAGATCAGTTCCCTCGTTAAAAATCTTCACTTATGTATTCCTTATCATTGAGTTTGGAATGACATTGGTTGAAACAAGTTGAAAAGATATATCCATTATTTATGTAGGGAAAGTTATTTACCCCATTCATATGGTATTTAAATTAATCTATACTTCCACATAATGCAAAATTATGTATAGTTAGGTTTGTCCATAGACAAGGTCTATAGAGTCTCTATCTAGTTCCATATTTTGGTGGAACAATGATGATTATGTATAATCCTTTCATTTTATATATGTCTCTTTTATTTGAAAAAGTATTATCTATAACACATTGGGAGTGGATCCACTAATCTCAATTGTGATACACATATAATACAAGAAAAAAGAATTTTCTAGCAGGTGTTCATTACAACCCAAGCTATAGGATTAACTAGACATTGATTATGACCTTTCTAATATTGATATTACCTTGGTTTCTAAATTCCTTCACTTTATATAACCTACAAGAACTCAGGCATGGATAGGTGAACTTATTGTGTTCAACTAATGTTTCTATGTCTTCAAGTAAACTACTAAATCCTATACAAGATGAATATGTCTAAAATGTATTAGATGATCCCACCCATGAATTTAATGGACTTATGAATTAAGTGCCTTATGATATTACTCCCATTATATGGAAGGAGAAATTTTTTATCTATATAACAAAAAATTTCCCACGTATTTACTTTTTTAAGGTCATTTTGAGTGGTACAAGTGTGTAGTGGTCATCATTTAACCAATGTAGTGACTCTAGTCTAGGGACCAGAGCACCATTTCCATATTAAGATAAACTGAAGATATCATATAGTAAATACATAAAAACACTATCATAATATTTGAATATAATACTTGTTCTCTATAAAATACCTATTATCATACTTGATATTTAAAGTCAATTAGGAATAAGATTTCATCAACAGTTGTTAGACATATTTGTCTCATAGTTATCTAAATTCACAATAATGCTTGAATATGGAAATTTTATAATATTAGTTTTGATCTTGAACACCATATAACAAATAAGGCATTACTCTAATCATTTGGTAGTGAATAACTAATCTAGGGACTTTCAAATATATTTTTTAATATCATAGTCTTAAAATAAGGATAATAAATTAAAAGTAATTTACTATTCAAATCAATAGATAATTTTTAGTCACCAAGTAATTTAAAATATTTTTTATAGACCATAATTCCACTACATATATAAATTCTTCATAATTGTGGTGATTTGCGTAGTAAACCATAACCTAGAATGCTACTATAAGGAATGGACGCCTAATTACGTTTATAATAAAAATAGAGATTCTTAGATACAAAATTCAAATGGTTTCTGCAACAATCATAATATTGTTCCCCTATTTAACTCCTATGATGGAAAATGACATTATATTAAAATTATATATGTGATATTCTATAACATTACTTAAATTGGTCAATACTAAAATATGGAGTTAGGTTTTTTGAATATTATCATTTTGTAAATTGTAATTTGTATAATTAGGTGTCCCACATATGTTTGGTATTATGTGTGAAATATTATGTGTTTTACTTCACAACTCTTAAATGGGTAAGATTTTAGGTACCTTTGATTCATAATTCCTACTTTTTATGACTAAATTTGGTTCTTGAACCGATCACATATCATAATTGGATGATTTTTCAAGTATTTTTAGATTCATGCATTACTTTTCCAGGTATCATGACTAAGCTTTCCAACTATTCTCATCTACCACAACTAAATAGAATTTATGATGATTTATTGATCATTAAATTTTAATATATCCTATTTGGGTATGAATACTTTTTTTAGCATGGATCATTGTTTAATCATTCAGCATAGAATATTATGGTACCTCAACATTGTACATAAAGTCCATCAAGTATCCAAACACGTTTCTTGGATTAATCAGGGTTCAAGATCATGCAAGAGTGACTCTATTTTTATCTTAAGCTTGACTAAGGATAAAGTAGTAGAATGACAAAATGAATGTCATTCAATGGAATGATAATCTAAAATTTGGGCAGAAATGATTTTCAAGTGCAATAAAGCACTATAACATCTGCCCTTTGTAAAATGTATCATCTTTATATATAATGAAGTATAAGTATGTGACCCATATACATGATGAATCATGATAAACAAATACTATATCATTTTTGTGATTTTGTTGCATTATGGATATAGACTATTAACATCTTAACTAATAAATATATAACCATTTTTCACTAGATTTGATAATTCCCCTAAATTTGTTGTTTTTATTATTCTTCAAAAAATATTTAGTGATAACGCTTATAATTGATTGTTTTATTGTTTATGTCCATTAGTTAATCCATTACCCAATATAAACATGTTGTTTATTTTTGGGACTTGATTTCAAGACCTAATCAATGCACGAAGATACAACTTTTTCAAAATAAATATATTTGTATGTTTGAGTTGCCATTGTAAACTCACTAATGGAATGAAAGTGATTATACAACCCCAGGAATAAAAAATATCACAAAAAATATCAATAAAATTTACTTCATCAAACATGTTCATAAGAGCCTTTCTTAATAGAATGTTAGATGTCAATACTATACATATGATTTAGTAAAATTAGAATTGAATTATGAAACAATGTACCTCTACATGATCATGACCTAGAATACACTATAAGATAATTAACTAATGACATATCTTACATAATTTGAATTGTATCTATCAAATAGAATTTGGGATTAATGCATACTGATACAAAGAATATGAAACATGACTTCACTGGGATATATATTATATGAATTATATGAAAATAATTTCCTTTTATAATTACTAGACTCATACATAGCTCAAACTAAATTACAATTCCCTTAAAGAAAACTCAAACAAGACGTATTATATGCATCCATATTAGGTTTAGGATTGTAAGTTTATATCTTAACATGGTATATGTTCCAATGAGTAAAATCGATAACTTGAAACAAACACACATTGTCTTGTTACTATTGGATTTGATCTCTTCATTTTTGAAACTAACATTAGGACCTTAATCAAAAACAATATTATTGTAACTTCAGCATTTGTGTTCCTCTTTAACTAGAGATTGTTTATAGGCCACCCAAGTATTCATGTTTCTCATGTGGTCGCATGATATATTCAACAAATGCCTTGATGATGGGTATGTACATGAGCCACATCATATGGTATTCAATTTCTTTGGAGGAAGTTCATGAGATATAGGTACAAATAGTTACAAAACATTTTTTCTACCATGACTGCACTCTTCTCAAAGTTTTTTTGTTAGTGACATCACTCATCCTGAACAATTTATTGTTTGAACTCATCACGATGACATCTAAAAAAGACCCGAACTTGTTTTTGTAGATGCCAGAAGTCTCCTCTCTCTCTCTCTCAGGTGTATCTTTGATTTTTAAAGGTTTGGAGGAAACTAATAAAAATAGATATGGATTCCATGATGATCTTTCTCCATTCATACATAGGAGTGTGGCAAAGGGTATGGTTTCTTAAACTCTATCTAACTTGGGAAGGAGTTCTTATTAGAATGAGGAAATCCATCACCCTCTGGGTCTGAGATGTGTGACATCCATCTATAGTGTTGATTTTCCAATGTTATATGAGACATCCTCATGGATTTATGAAACTTAATTTAGAAGCATTTGTTTTGTAATTTAATAAAATGTCCTATAAGTTGGGTTTTCACTCACTACTTTTTCTTTAGCATTTTGCAAAATGTCCACATTATGCTTTCTTTGCACTATCACTATGTAACATACCTATGTTGGAAATAGATTAATTTTTAATGAAACAATTCAAAAGAAATAATAATTGTCTAGAAATGAATTCTAGCTAACTAAGTAGTAGGATTAGTCCAATAATAATAAATCATAGAAAACCATTTTCATCCTTATGGAGTTCAATCCAATTTCCTTGAGTTTTATGTAGACTATAAATTTAAATTAGATCTCAATATCATATACTAGCTAACATGTGGACATGTGTTCCTCTACCCTCATTTATCAAGAGGCCTAGGATATAACACAAGCCATACAAGATGGTAAAAGTTTCTTATATCTAACTAAAAATTCATGTAATAACTATTCTTATATCTAACGACTAGCTTTGTGCTAATATTATGCAAGATTACATTGGATTGTGTTAGAATATGATGACCATCATTCATTTGTTGTAGTGCCTTTAGGTCAATTAACCACGACATCATGATCACATAGAAAGATGATTATGAAAATCAAGTGTTTGTCCCTGAGTCCCTCTCAAGATGTATCTATCCAACAAAATTATTGTCTAACATATACCTATGTTTGTGACATACAATTTCATAATATGACTCACGATACATGGACACCGATTGCTACCAATTTCTTTGTACCTAGAATATCTTCAAAAATCCTTAATTGATCGCAAATAGATGGATGGGTTGAAGAGTATTCTTAAAACATTAATGTCATATTGGTTCATTGTTTTCTAGAATATCCTTATTGTTGTCAAAATATTGCTAATTTGCATCATAAATGCTACAAACTACTACAATTCCATGGATGGTTTTCTTTATCCACAACTTCCATTTGGGCATCTAATGTGACAATATAGTGTGTTTCTGCTGCAAAACAAACCATTGTCAACTACATGTAATTATTCAGGATGGCAATAATATTATTGTTACTTCTTGATATTATGATTGATTTTTATTGATAACCATCCTTGTTGTTTTGAAATCTTGCATTAATTTAACCCTTTGGAACTAATGCTTACTCCCCCCTATTTACTAGTATCACATCCTAGTGTCTTATTATGTACTTGACATTGTTAATGATAATAGTTTAATGACCTTCACCTAAATCTTCTTGATATCTTCTCATCATTATCAAGGTACAAAAGATGTGTGATCGTATACATAACATCAAATATATGTCAGATCCAATTGCTGACATATACAAAATATTACTCATGTGGTACCTCTAAGAATTGTCCTTACAATGATTTATCCAATGAACACAGGTAAGTCCCTTTCTTAGACAACTACATGCTAAACCGCTTAACCACTTTTTTCAATATAAGTACTTCAACCTAAGGAAATAATTAATCTAGATATATCTATATGGATCTTGATACCTAGAATATAGGTGTATGGGCATAACTCTATAATAAAAATATTTAAGTTTTAATCGTGTATGTTCTTACTCTTTTATCATGAGTTTAATGAGTTTGAGTTATCTTTTTTTTGTTTGCTCTTGTTGTAATATGATGCATTCTTCATTTGTATAGATAAAAATTCTATGAAAGATTAATAAATGTTGAATAATGATTTATAGAAATGATATTACTTCCTTACGTTCGATGTTTAAAGGTTAGAAATCAAAGGATAAGAACATAAAAAAAAATAAAAAAAACCATGTTAGAAAAGTTGCTAAGTTAATTTAGGTTGAATGAAACACTTAGGAAGGTTTTTTTACAGTAGATACATGTTTTATATGAGATATATACCTAAATTGGTTCTCTATCTTTTCATATATGGTAGTTATTGAACTTTCAACACAATGAGAAGATAAAAAAAGGATGCTAAAGGCTAAATCAAGTGATGGTGTGAGATGATCCCTAGTAATGGACGCAAGCTAACTTCTCCTTTCTATTATTGAATGAAAGAAAAAATAGGGAAGGGAGCAAACACCACACCTACATCACAGTCCATGAGATATGAACAAAAAAGAAATGATAGAGAGGGAGATACATATTTAACTATATAAGAATTGAAATTCAAAAATTATGAATAACCATAGTCTTTGTATGTAGGGAGCCTGAAGAGACTTAGGCTGAATATGCAGCAAAAGGTAGCCAACAATGATTTTGGGTTATCCACCATATGCATCATTTATAGACTTTGCAAAGTGGTCATGCTATTAGTGACAAACCCTCATAGCATAGGGTGATGGTGGTGGTAACAAATTGGAAGGTGTTAGAGATTTGAGGCTAGACTTATGGTATATCAATGGTGGAGATTCATAGGTATACCAATAAGGTAGAAATTGAAGAAGGATTTAGGTCATAAGATAAAATGACCAACTAGTTTAAAAATGGGTTTGTTCACATCCTCATTTTGATGATGTATGTTGATGAATTTCATGCAGTTAATCTAAATTTGATAAGTATATTGATTTAAACACTTGTAAGTACCTATGAGGTGATAAAAATAATGAAAGTTCCTAATGAAACTTGTAATGATTAATTGTCATGTTTGGCAAAGAAATATTAATCATATGATAACTTTAAATTATGTAAGCTTAAATCATATAAATTTGTTCTAGGGTTTTAAATATTGAAATGTAGAATACAAGGACATTGTAATTATTTACATGGTTTATTAGGCATATGGTGACATTTTGGTGTCACTTCAAACTTGTTTACATGGCGAATTTAACTTAGATATATAATTTCCATAAACCTAAAACAACAAAGGAATAACTTTTGTAAATAGGCTCTCCATGGGCCATCATATGAGCAAGAGATTCAATATGTGACATCCTAGTCGTTTGAGGACCATTTACTATCATTGGATGTTGCAATACAACATTAGACTCTAGTTTTTATATTTTCACTGTGAATAATTTGACCTTTTGGCAAAAAAGATCTCTCATCAACTTTAGGATTCTTTAATAGTAAAATTAAGAAATAGATCAAACATCTTGTTTTTGGTGGGCACTCCCTTCCCTCTCACCTATTAGTTCCTTATAAGAGTGAAAAACCACCACAACCCTACCATTTGGAAAGCTTCACCATAATTTATGATCCATTATCTCCATAGGAATATGGGTTCTACTCACTCTACCCCTAGACCAACCTTGTTTCCTCCTCTTGTATCCCATGACCATGTTCCATCACCAAATGTTTGTGCACCAAAATCATTGAAGGAGAACCATCACCAATGTTTGTGCAATTGTCTCTACTGCTAGATTGTGTAGAGAACGGATAGAGATTTCCCATGAAACCATGTTCCCAAGAGCTCAAAAAGTTTACCTTATTGCATTAATTATCCAATCTTGAGTGGTGCTTCAAATATGAGGAGTTCAGTAGTGGGACAACAAATCTATGTAGACCCTTAGTAAACCATCATTTGAGGTGCTTTTACAAATTCCAATGTGAGCTATATTTCTATATTTGCTATAAATTGTGGTAGTTCCTTGAGGATTTAGTGGTCTTTCTAAACCATAGTTCGCTCAATTTTCCTCAAAGCACCCTCAAAAACACATAGGTTGTATCCCTATATGATAGTTCTCCTTCCCTTTAGTTTTTGTATTACTTCCATCTTTATAATCATAGAAAGGGATAAGTTAATTGTTTCTAAGAACCACTCAACTACTGTAATGAGTCACTTAGATTGGAACATTGAGAAGTTCTATGATGTGCTTCTCTTAATGTACCACTTTCTAGTTTCAGAGTTACTCTCTTGACTACTTGTATATCATTTTCTTACTTACTAGAAGGTGATGAGGAGGATCATATAGGGTAACAAGTTTTCAATTATACCACTAATTTTTACATAACCATGTCACACTGCCTTGGGCATTTTGGTCAACTGATATGTTTACTTTGATGAAATTGTGGTGTTTTGATGGTCGACATTTTATGGGTGATCCCTATCACACATTTTTTGTTGTGTGCAACATGTGAAGGTAGGATGGTGCTTTAAGAGGTTGACTTAAGATAATTTCAAGTTCACCAAAAATAGTTTTATTTGGTTTATCTTGTTGCTCATTGGTCATTAGGTGTCTGCTATTTAAAAAAAATCGCATAATAAGGGCTCAATGGTGATGCTCCCTATATGAATGTAGGTCATTTTTTTAGATCTAGTCGAAGGGATGGGTTTTATAACCCAATTAAGGTTGATTTTCACTAAGTATCATACTTAAGGTTACTTGGAGTTTTAGAATCATAATTAACTGTTAACTATGGTTTTCAAGTTGATTCAGGAATAACAATCATGAAATATTTCATACTAAATTAGGTACGTGTTCCATCCATAGAAATAAATAAGATTGTTATGTTTCCTTATTATGGAATATTTAAGTAGTTATATCACAAAAACATGTTGTGATAGTAAATTACTAAAAGTAAATGAATCCAAGTGAAAAAGGTAAATGAAGTCAAGTGCATTCGTTGAATTACTTTTTCCCATCAGTAATGATATTATCTAAGATCAAATCAGTATATCATTCACTATGACATGTTTTATAGATATTAGTAATTATGAGTGTGTAAACCCTCAAGTTTAAGTAAATCAAAATATAAAATTTAGGACTCTACTTTGATTTGTAGTTGTTGACCCATCTAGAGGTACACAATCTTTGTATCCATTAGCGTAATATGGTGAGGACACAAAACTTTTAATTGTTGACTTGTATAATGGGGGAAATGATTTTGTTAATTATAACATCATATAGTGAGGAGCAAACAACATTCATTTGTTGACCAACATGGAGGAATATTGTCATTGTAGACATTGACATCATCTGGTGAGGAAAGAACAATTTTAAATTATTGACCCATGTGGTGAGACACCTTGTCTTTTTAGCCATCCATATCCTATAGTAAGCACATAACAATTTACGTTTTAAGGTGATTCACATCATAAGATGAATATAAACTAATTTATGTGCACCATGTTATGTTTAAATAAGTCTAGATGTACATATTCCTACATATTAGTCATGCAATGATATTATAATGAGAAAATGGATAAGTAAATATGAGTATAAGTAAGGATTTAAAGTATATTTTAGTTTTTAATTCTTTTCGTATATTATTATGCATCAATGATCAATTGATTACAATAATCTTGTCAAATATATGCCTCTTTGTGGACAACATAGGTGTTTAATAGAAATGACTATGTCTTCGGAGGTTGATGCACAAACACATTCTAAGATGGAGGATGGCATGCATATCATCCAAGTTGGTTTATTTTGATTTCAATTTATTATGTAGAAAGTTTGTTTTGGACATTGATGTATTATATATTTTTTGAAAAGGTATGTGAGAACCATTATAAATCATACCATGAATCATATGATTGTGATTATTGTTGATAGGAAAATAATATGGAAAAGTAGCTTGTACCATTGTATTAACATGGCACACCTATATATATGGACTTGGGAAGTGGCCAATAACCCAATTGCATAGGTTGAGACTAATCCAACATATCCAAAGTAATAGAATAAAAGAATAATTAATAATAAAGACTTATTATTCTAACACTCCCCCTCAAGTTTGTGCATAAATATCATAAGCACCAAGCTTGTTAGATAAGAAGTTGACCCGACAACCATTAAGGGATTCAATAAATAGATCTTCTACTTTTTATTTTTATCTAACTAGAACAAGCATGATTTCCTAATATTGTATCTTTTCCTGAATAAAATGACAATCAACCTCAATGTTTTTAGTGCTTTCATGGAAGAAAGGATTGAAAGTAATGTGGACAACAACTTGTTTATAACAACAAAGCTTCATTACCTAACATTGTATGTACCCAAGATCTTCTAGTATGTTCTCTGTCCATAAGACATCACTGGTCGCATGAGCCATGACTCAATAATTAGATTCAACACTGGATTGAGCTATGAGTGTTTGCTTTTGGCTTTTCCATGATATTAGACTGCGTCCCACAAATACCCTATATCTTGAAATAGACATGCGATCATTAACACATCTGACCCAATCAACATATAAAATTCATTTACTTTGAGATGTCCATGATTTGAGTATTGTTTACCTTTTCTTAGACTCATCTTGAGATACTGAAGGATCCAGATTACAACCTCCATATGATTAGTATGGGGTTTATATGTTAATTAACTAACCATACTAGTAGAAAAGGATATGTCTGGATGAGTTATAGTAAGATAATGAAGTTTTCTGATGAGTCTCCTATACATCCATTGATCTTCATGTGGCTCTCTCTTCTCATTATATAACTAATCTCTGGGATGCATTAGAGTATCCAAAAGTTTTTCTCCATGCAAACTTGTATCATCAATTAGACCAATAGTACATTTTCTTTGTGATTTAATAATACCATCTGAGGATCTAGCCACTTTAATACCCAAAAAGTATTTCAGGGGACCTAAATCTTTAGAGTGAAACCTATTTTGAAGAAATTGTTTGAGCTTTAGAATACCCAATTGATTGTCTCAAGTGATAACAATATCACCAACATATACAATAAAGAGGGAAACACCTAAGGACCCTTGCTAATGGAATATTGAATGATCAAGATCAAACCGTAGGAGACTGATTTCTAGGAGTTCATGATAAACTATTTAAATCGTGCTCATAATGATTTTTGGGCCCATAGAGTGAATTATGAATCCTAAAAACAAAATGAGACTCACCCTGAGTAATGAATCTAGGAATTTACTCCATATTAATTTCCTCTAACAAGTGACCATGTACAAGAAAAGTGAGCAACCAAAGAAAAAAAAGTATGACAACTGGCATTTAAGCTACTATAGAAAAGTTCTTGAGGTAGTCTTCTTCATATACTTGAGTATATCCCTTGGCTACTAGCTGAGCCTTGAGACAATCTACAAAACCAAGAATCCCTAATTTCATAGAGAAACCCATATACATCCAACAATGACATTATCTTTTAAGTAGGGACAAGAATCCATGTGTGATTTTGTCGGAGAGCATTCAACTCATCTTCCACAGTAAGATGCCATCCCGAGTGACCCATAGAAATATATATAGAACTAGGAATAGTAATATGAGGTAGGGATGAGACAAATACTTTCTATGAGGGAGATACATAGTCATATGAAATTAAGTTGGAAACAAGATGAATAGTACATGACCATTTTCCTATCCTAGTGAAATAGTCAGATCAAGAGAACTATTGTTGTTATTAATATACCTAGACATAGTGGTTATTGAAGGAGGGTTTCCATATAGGTTTTCTAATACCTTATCCAGGTTGTTTACGACTGTGTATGATTTTCCTTGGACATGGGAGTCAGACAACAAAATCTCAATAATCATGGGAAGCACGAGATCTTCCTTAAGTTCCCCTACAAACTGAGATTCTCCAAAATATGAAGTTTCTTCTAAAAATGTGGAATCAATATAAATTATAAATTTTTGATTAACAAGGTCATAAAAAATGTAACCCTTTTTAGTCTTAGAATAACCAATGATAAAAAAATTATAGACCTTTGAGCTGAGTGTATCTCAACCTGGTCTAATATTATGAAAAAAATAGACACAGTCAAATATTTTGGAAGAAAACACTATACATGGGATGGTTTGCACAAAGGATATGGAATGATATGAGATTGTTTAAGGTGGATGATGTCATGTGTTTAATGAGTATGTGGCAATGATAATAACATTGCCGCAAAACTACTTCAAAACATTCATATGAAAAATAAGTTTGGGGGATATTTCAATAATATGATTGCTCTTTCATTTGACCACCCCATTTTGTTAAGGGGTGTGTGTGTGTAAGAGGATTGGTGAATGATCCGTTTTGAATACATGTACTAATCGTTCACTAAAATTCTCTTTGTTATTATCTATTTGAAGAATATCAGTACGTTGAGAAAAATGACTTTCATTTCATTGTAAGAACATTGGATTATAGATAAAAACTTTGAACGATCATTCAATAAATATAACCATGTGAATTTAGAAAAGTCATTAATATAGTATGCAAAATACTTATGATCAAGTTTTTAGGGAACCCAACAAGGTTTCCAGACATCAAAATTAATAATCTCAAACTTTGACATAGCACTCATACGATCCTTAGCCTTAGGTGGATTGATGTTTTTTCCTAACGAACATAACTCACATTCTAATTTACCAAGACTACATAGATGAGTATGAGGAATCTGAAGTTTGTCTAGAAATAGATGCCCAAGACAACTATGAATATGAAGAGGATTCTAAACATTCTTTGGAAGTTAGACTGAGATATTGGAGACCTACAAATTCATACATGCTACTAATCACCTTATCTATTCTGAGATCTTGTATAACACAATCATCATGGTTAAATGTAGCTAAGGATTGAAGAGAGCAAGTTAAGTTGATAATCGAAATTAAATTAAAGGGTTCTTTAAAACAAATAAGGTTGATGTAGTGTGATGCTAGGTAAGAGTTTAATGGTTCATGTGCCTTGTACATGCACTTTTGAACAATTGGCAATGGTGACTGATGGATATGTTAGAAATGAGGTTGTGTGTACCTGTAATGTCATCTGTTGCACTTGGGTAAAGAACCCAAGAAAATGACCATGTATAAGAAGCTTGATATATGCATGAAGTATGATCACTAAGATGTTGGACAAAGTTAGTCATAGCTACAACAAATAATGAATTTTGATGTGATGCTTTTTATTGATATATTTGATTATATTTATCATCATTCTCATAAATTTGGTGGGTGGTATCACCTAGATGTCTTCTGAGGATGCAACATTTGTAGATGGGGTTCATGGAGGATATCGATAAGTCTCATAGTAGGATTCATTGTAATGCATGATCATTCCAAAATTGTTGAATCATGGGTGGACTCATCATCTAAGAGGTCTACCTCCACATACTTCTCGTCCTCCTCATTCTCGTCCACATGTAGCCAAACCAGTATTTGTGCGACCCTTACCTTTCTTAAAGTGTTTAAAAAACTTAATCACCATAACTGAATGCTTAGAAACTAAATATAACCTTGTTATATGCTTTAGAAACATAACATAGTAAAGTTTCAAATTTGGTCCAATTTAGACATTGTTTGAGCAAATTATGCAATTTTAAGTTCATTTTGAACTTTTCTGCAATTTAAACCAATTTAGGGGTTTTATTTGCAATTTGTCACATAATATATGCTCATTAGATGTTTCCTTATCTTTCTTGAGCTTGGTGAGCCATGGGGTGCTTAATTTTACCTTGGTTTGATGGTGATTTTCTTCAAGGGTGATTTAGGGTTTTACCCCCATTAATGAGCTACCTTCAACGGCTAACAAATGATGAATCCACTTGTTTGGGCAACAACCAATGGCCATCAACTATAGGGACAACTCAGAAACACCCACAGGTCATCCTAAAGGCACTATGTTGATGGTTCATTCTGGTTTGGTTCACATGAAACCATGGTTCACTTAAAATGATGATCAATCGATGGTTCAACCACCTTCCGACCTAAACCATGAGAAAACAATGGGTACATTCAACCAAAAGGTGATGGCTAGCATGGAAAACCATCAACCAATGACCCAATACTCCCCAACATCTGGTGGACCTACTTCTTGCTCGTCCATGGAATCTTTAAGCCATGGTCACATGGAGACATGCTTGTACACCTCATGCTTGCTTCCATCCTTATCCATGGGCTATATCTACCTCTTCCTTGCCCAAGTATGAAACCTTTTCTTTATTTCTCTTTCCTCTAACCTAGATCACTGACATTGCTCTATTTTTTAATAGAAAAAGGTAGTCCAAGCTAGAAGTGGACCCTCCTTTTGAGAAGAAGGTTTCCTAGAGCTCCATCTAGCCCTACCTAGGGTTTCCAAGGTCATCTCCTAGGGTTTCTGGCGAAGGAAAGTTGTTATATTTCTTCCTTGTCCATTTTTCTTGCTCTTCGTATTCTTCCAACCTTCCTCTAGGTTAGAACTCTTTTCCATGGTAAAAGTTTCTATAGAGCTCACGATCCTACCTTTCTTGCTTCTTCTATCAAGGGTTTGCTCCTTTTATGGAGAAAGGTGGTGCTTGGCCGAGTTCAAAGCTTCTTCTTTGGTTTTCTACTTTCTTGCTCAAGTTTTCTTGCTGCTAAGTAGTCTATTCTTCTTTGTATATGTGAGTTTTATAACCCTCTTCCCTTTTATTGCTAACTACTAGCTTGCTTGCATAAGTTCTTGCTCTAAAAATGAAATTCTATGTTTGTAAAAGATAACCTTGCCCACGATTTCAAATTTTATGGTGTTTTTTCTTAGTTTCCTGTTTTATATGGATCTAAAACTCCATACAAGACCTTCTTAAGGAAGAACATGACTTGGAACACATTGTCATGACATCTGATTGTGCTAAGTACCTAGGTTTTAAGGCTATATTTCATGCTATACATCAACTGATTTTAGTACCCTTGGAACAACTGATGGTGTTGCTATCTTGACAAACGATGGTGGTGACCAAGGGTGTCAGATGATGGTGACAACTGATTTTCACCCCTTAGGTTAGGTTATGGATCAAATATAATCTTAATGATCAACTACTAAGTAACCTAATGAAGATGTCAACTAATGGTGATATCAATGTAACACCTGACAATAAGATCTAATATAGTGTTGATCCTATCAACCGATGGTGACTTAATGGTCACAACTGATGGTAGAGTAGGTATCCACAAACAATGATAAATTAAGGATGTATTTGTAGCATCAATTAAGACTTAAGCCAATGGTTTCTTGGGTTACTTGAATCAAAGTTGAACCTATACTCAAATTGATGGTTTAAACATATGAACCTGATCCAATGGTTAGGATCTAACACTTATTCATCTAATAATTTTGAATAATAGAATTGATCCTATGGTTGAGATTGGATTCTTCAACATCCAATAGTTTGTATTGAAACCTATTGTATTACATGTGAGATATAATACTCTTAATCTGATGGTTTCCCTCATGTGATCAATTTAAGGAGCTTGATAGTTGATATGATGGCTTGCTTAAATTGTACAACCAATGATGGGTCTTAACCCCACAACCTATGGTGCCCCTTTATGTTATTAAAAATGGAATGTTTAAGGTTTAATTGTGACTATTTATAGGTCACAACTCGATGGATAAACATAGGGTTGATTAAGGTGTTTACTTTTTTAAATAAACAATGGTCTTACCTTTTGAACATGCAATGGTTCTGGGTGATGTTGTAGTATGATGATATGGGTTAAATGATGATGGAACCAGTGGAGCTTAGCCCTTAATAAGGAAGTTTTACCTTTTACCTCATATGAATATAAGGGATAATAACCATATTGTGTTGATATATAATCCTAACGTAAATTTACTTATTACACTTAATCCTCATGAACTAAATTGACAATAATTAACTATGATCATACTTCCTTAGTGGAATAATATCTTATTGTTGTAGAACTCTTGTATAACTATACTCTAATGGTTACACCTTGAGTAATGGTTAGACCTTGAGTTATGTATGGATCCATACTTGAGAATGGTATAGTATCTGATGATGATGTTGTGCCTGATGTATCTAAGATTATATGGGGATTCTATGGGTTAAGGTTTGTGACTGAATGTTGAACTATAACTTTAATGTAATCTAACTAGCTAAACCTAACCCTAATGCAAGTAGAAAATTGTGGTTAATCATGATATCCTTTCGTTAATGATTAATATAATGATGGAATATCCTTACTAATGATTGATGGAAATTCATGTGTTTAACTGGTGGTCATCGTAGATTCATTATCTATGTTTTCTTATGCTAAACTTGTGCACTATAACTGTGATGATGTTCGATTGTATCTAGCTTCCTTATATGTTGATATAATAAAATAATGCTTTTAATTGCTAAGACACTCCTACAATGTTGTCCTATGAATATCTTTAAAGTTCCTTAGTGCAAATTATGTTGAGCCTATGTATCACATATGTGGTGATGTTTGTTGAGCCTTGTTATAAGGCATAGAAAGATAATGATTAACTTACAGAATATGATATGATGGTTTTAATGACCTTTGGGCATAATTGAGCCATGAATGAGGTGTAATCCTCTTATGTTGAAAAGGGTTGATCCCCTCTGATATTTTTCTAAGGATTTATTTTCTGTGATAGTATGATGACAAGTGTGGTATCATGAATGGAAAGTGAATAGTATCATGTGATAATGATGTGATGACAAGTATAGTGTCTTGATTGGTAGGTGAATACTACCCTGTGATGTTGAGATGAGAAATTTATGTCTTATATGTATTATATCTTCTAAAATTGTTATATAGCAATGTTTGCTAGAGATTATTTAGGGTTTGTATGTCCACTTCTTTGATTCAGCCTAATTCACCCCATTCGTAGGAACTAATCAAGTGAAACCCTAATCATGTAGTGCCCTGTGCCAAAGAACCATCTTCAGTGTCAGAACTTGCTGGGTGGAGAAATGAGTATTCCTAAGGGAAACTTAGAGTGCATACATAATATGTTGAGTATGCGTAGTGCTTGTCATCCTGATACCAAGTGTTTTGGGAGGATGACTGCGGTCATTTCTAGACCTCATTTTAAGAACAATTGCGATCATGTCTCGTGATTATAAAATGATGTGATTGGAGGAAAACTGTGGTTGTACCTCAGTGTTTAGGTTTGAATACCATGGAAGCTAACATCATGTTCTATACTAAGGTGGGATAGTTACATGACGATATGTCACTATTTTGCAGATTGACTATATGTCACTGTGATGCAGACTTATACTAACTGAGTATGGAGAAGATCTTAGAGTCCAACTTTTCCTAGATCTTATAAGACACTGATTTAGACTTAGTAGTGGTCAGATGGATTTGAGTGGTGTGACTCAAATCCTCAAGGCGGTAATAAAAGATGTAATATAGCTATTTATCATATCTATTTAGGGTTATACACAATGCTACACATTGAATGATAACCCTTGTTTGTTTTCCTTGCATAGACATGATGTATGGTACAATAAGAGATGATAAATATGATTATGTTGTAGTGATGCTCATGTTATAAACATGCTGATGTTGTCAGATATACTGACACTAATAATTAAGATTATGTTGATAGCTGTGTTATTACTTCTAGCCATGCCTCTATAATTAGAAATGCATAAAATGTGAATCATGCTTATGGATTTAGTTGGTCTTATGATGTTATATCTACTCATGATGTAGACTAGTTCATTTTATTAAACATGCCAATATTGATAGTCATGTTATGCTGCTAGACATATTCATGATGTTGAGATGATTATGCTACTAGATTGCTTGTGTTGTTAGAAAGGCATATGATGATAGTCAGACTAATGAAGAGGATTGTTATTGAATGCAATCCTATGAAACCTTAGTAGATATCTAATAAAAGAAATGGATTTATCTATTATGTGTAATACCTTGATTAGCATACTTATTGCTAAGCTTATTTTCTTAACCTATTTAGCATGCTTGAACTATTCAATACACTCAATTCTTTATTTAATGCTCCAAGTTCTCAGTTTATATATTGTTTAATTTGTTGTAATCAATATTTGTTGGAGATAGTTATATCTCTCATTGGGATTGGGTCTCACCTCGTGGGTCACCACATATTTTTAGGTGATCAACAACAGTGGAAGTAGACCGTGGCAGCAAGGAGAATATGAGGTGATGAACCCTATAGATGGTTGCTAGTTGTCTAGTGTGTCCTACAGTCATCCCTGTATACTCAGGTTTGGGTGAAAAGTTTGTAATCAATGTCTCAATCGAATCAAGTTTTGGTAGCATGTCATACGCTTATTCAAGAGATAAATGTGGAAATAGTTCTTATGTAAAATGTATATGTGGTGGTTGATGACATGGAACAAATGTAAGATATTTTTTAGCATTATATGAAATAAATCAAGTTGATGGGATTTTATGTAAATGTTTATAAGAAATTGAGAAATGTTTAAATGGGTTAAAAAATTTACCATGTTTTCTGGGATTGTATTTAATTAATGAGTAATCATGTTTTGTGTTTTGAGTAATCTTGTTTTGTGGAACAAGTTCTCTCAAGTTGGTATCAGATGTCTAGGTTCCCTGAGTCTATAGGGACACTAGGAGTTAGGACTAGGATGATGTATAAGTAAGGAACATGACATGAAAACATGATGCATGCTACTTGTAAGGAGGCGAGATCACATCCTTACTAAATTTAAAGGAAATAAAAAACATCCACTTTTTCCAAAAAAAATAGACATAGTGGAATTCATGTATGTAAATAACCATGTCTCAGATACATATAAAATGTCAATAGCGGCGGAAAGAAACTAAGTTATTACATTGCTTTCTGAACTCTTGTTCACTACATGAGTTTCTTTGAAAAGGAAAAACTGAAAAGAAACTATATGATCTAGCAATAAGCAACCTAGTCATCCTTGATTGCAAAACTTGAATCTACTACTCATGAACTTGGTCACCTTGGCCTTGTTCAACACCTTGATCTAATCGAGAGAGGTTGGGAAAGCACCCAACAAAAGGGAAAGAAAACAAGGTATGCGTTAGAGAAAATGAACAAGGACAAAAGATAGGAAACAACATGGAAATAATTTCTAAGATTTCATCATAAGATGAAGATGATCAAAAGTATGACGCATAAGTAAATAGATGTTTGCCAAAACAAAAATAGTAAAAAGGTCGCATGCATGATTAATATTGACTGCCTAAACTATATGGGGTTGAGGCACCTACCTAACCTCAACTAATAGGTGAGGGAGAGTAACACATTCCAATCACCTACAAAGATTGTATGTTGGAGAGAGTAAAAAATTCCAATCACCTACAAATATTCTATATTGGGGAGAGTAACACATTCCCCTGGGAGAATTTACACATGCCCTATCCATGGGTGGTTCTATAAAAGTACCACTACACTAGCTAAATATTCTAATAAAATCAACATACTAAGAAATATGGCAAGTATAAGCATCAAGTAAATATAGACATGGTAGTGGGGTACAAGACCCAAGAAATAAATAATAAAATTGATTTTGAGGCAAATTTAGTAAATGAATTATCAAAAGAGAATTTAGGGTTTCATAGAAGCCTCATTAGGGAAACTAGGTTAGTGTTGGAAATTATTCCCAACTCAAGTGTAAGGAAAGAACACACCTTTCTTAATGAAATGCAATTCCTTCACCTTCACTACTATAATCGATTCCAAAGGCCACTTTCCTATTTCCAATGTATAACCATGAATTAGGGTTTACACATATATAAAGGCAAGGAACCTTAACTTTTGGAATTTTCAAAGAAAACCTTGATTTTGACTCTAAAATTATCACCATTGATCTTATTAGGTTTTTCTGATACATATATTTTTGTCTATTTTGGAGTGATGAGGTCAAAAGTGCATTTTTGGTGATTTTTATCCATTAAATCATTTTTAGAAAACACCTTTTGATAAAACAAAAAAACAAGTCTCAAAAACATTTTTATTAGAAAGCCTACATTTTTTTATTACAAAACATATTTTCTTTTAGTTTTTGGACAATGGAGTAAAAAGATACAATTTTTCCTATTATAACCAATCAGGGAATGCCACATCAGCAAGGCCATCACAGAGAGGCAGAGAGACTAAAGAGTGGGCCTGCCTTGTTGACTTGGCCCAATCAGAGCTGGTCAAGTCAGGGGTCAAAGATGTCACTTTGACTCGCTCAAGGAAAAACAAACTAGGCAAAAAGAAAATACTACCCTCAAGCAGAAAATAAAGGAAGAAGAAAACTAGAAGGGTTGTGGAGGGAATACACATAGGGGATTCATCGCCTTCGTTGCGCAACACCATCACTGACGAACAATAGCTTGAGATTTGGGAAAATAGTGAGAGTTGATCAAACTTGCACAAAAACACACAAAAAGTAAGAGTGAAGCATCACGAACTTGATGAACCAATCATTTGGAACCAAGATGCCAAGGGGCATGATCTGCCACAATGGTCTAGATCAAAATCAAGTGTTGGAACATGAGGATGTGAGAAAATGAGCAACTAAAGTTAGAGAAAAGTCGAGCAAGAGGCTACGAAGACCGAGGGGGCAATATTTATAGGTGGGGGATCATAAATCCAGAGATGGATAGGACACCTAAAATCCTTACAGAGCAAGAATGTGACATTTCCCAATTTCTTGGAAAAACATGGCAAATAGGGGATCGCTTAGTGCAATTTTGTATCTAGAATCTTTTCGAAAGGATTTCATGAAGTTTGATTAAGAAACGATAGAAAAATCAATGAATTAATTTCTTGCTATATAGGTCCCTATTTCTCGATCAGCAGGATCTAGGAGATGATCCACAAGTCATTAGATCATGGATCCAGCATTTGAGATAGTGTGGGTCAAAGACCAATGCGTGATAGAATAAATCAAATTCCCAATCATATTAGTATATAGTGTATTTGTGCATTAATTTCCCCCTTTCTCTCTCCTTGTTTGAGGGGGAAAACATGCTCCAAATTAAATTAAAATTAACACCAAACCTAATTTTGATATGAGGAATCTGAATATATAATTAGTTTTGGCTTTTGGGAACTGTTAATGTGCTAAATAAATCAAAACTTATTTTCTCTTTCCTCCTTCATTAATGGTTATAAGATTCTTCAAATTTGATGAAACTTCACCCACAAGTCACATTAAGTTCCTTGGTACGAATTTTCTATCAATTTTACATGTTGGAGTTATTATGTCATTTATTTAATATTTTGATGGTTCTACACACTTTCTCTCTCCTGGTTTCATCTTTTAGTGAAATATTCTCCAAATTGAGTGAAAATTCACCCAAAGGCATATTTTAATGTGTAGATCATGAATTTGGCATAAATTATTACTTTTAGAGTCATTATAGAATTTATTTTGTATTTTTAAGTTATCTCCTATTTTCCCATTCAATTAATATTATTATACTTCCCAAAATTTCCAAAAGTTGTGAAACTTATCACCCAAGCAAACTTGTACTTAAAGGAAATGAATTTGGATTTAAATTATCATTTGAGTTCCAATTTTATAAATTTTAGGCAATTTCCTTTTATTTTCACTCAATGGGAAAATGAATTCATTTAATGTCACATTATCTTATTTTAGAATTTTCTTTTCTTTTTCCCATACAAAAGGGCATAGAAACTTCTATATCGATTTTTATTTTATCCTTATGCCTCTTAAGTGGATGTTGTTCAAATTAAACCCATTAGTAAACTTTTACTAAGGTATTTGTGCTTGACTCCTTATGAAGTAAAATATTGGGAAAAAATGTACACCAAACCTTTATAATTTCCACTAATTCAACATCAAAGACAAAAATGAAAGAAAGAGCTTAGGAGAAGGCTAAACTAAGATTTTACATAGATTTTAGTTCGTTACACTACCGAATCTCAATACTTGGGTGCCATGGATAGGTATTCCAATAATGAAGAAAAGGTAAGTATGAAACTCTTAGATTAATTTCTTTTGGATTACTCGAATAAAGTATTCATTTTGATACAATTTAAAGAGACAAATGAATAATATATTATGGTGAAAATATCTCAATCTTACCCTAAAGAAGATGAGAATTACATTAACCTATCAAAACTTGAATATTTGGTAACTATAAGAGAAAGATACAACACCATCAAACCTAAATCTGAATACAAACAAGCCAAAGAAGAATTCTTGAAGTTGTAATTCAAGAATATGATGAAGTAAAAGATAGATAAGTCTGTGTTATTAAAGTTATTTAAGGTATGGAATCCACATAAAATGGAGATAACTCCTGTGATAAGTATCACATGAGAAGATGAATGAGAAAAATGAAAGAGGAATCAAGTGGAACCTGAGTTAATCTCAGACCAACATGTGTGTGTTAGAAAGTGTTCATTTAATATAAGAATGGTATGTGAAAGAAATAAAAGGAGAAGGTCCTTGTTTAACGAAGAAAATATGTAATATGATGACCTATTCCTCGATCAGTGGTTGTAAAACATGGTAAGAGAGGACATATATAAAAAGGATGAACAGTTAATGGGAAAAGAGCAATGAGAAATGTTAATCTTAGTAATTCCTATGCTAATGGGAAGGAACCCAAGCTGTAAAAGGTAAGATGGTACATAAAAAGTATAACATTCATGGGGAAGATAGAATTGGTTACCTTTTTGCTAGTGACCTTTGTACATTGTTTCTTTGATGTGGGACATTTGTTTCCCTTTGTGGTTCTTCGTTTTGAGGCATACCCTTCAAGTGGATCTCATACCACTTGGTACACGTGGACCCGTTACAATCTTAGGATGGATATCTTGATATGATGTGTGATTGCCTTGCACTATAGTTCCAAGATCTTTATATTTTGTATTAGCATGCTTTTTGAACCTTCTAAGAGTTTGGGGGATCCCTCCTATATGTTGTTAGCTGGTTATGATTTTGAGGAAGTGGATGAAACCACGATATGAGTTCATTATCACAAATGTGGTGGATAATAAGGTAATGAATCCTAGTATCCATAGTGTACCAGTTATATATAAGTTAAATATACTTATTACATGAGTTATCCAGTGTTTCTCTCCATTAGAGAGAGAGAGTTGATGTTGATCCTCCAAGTGTTGTTTAGGAAAAGAAGAGTGATTCTATGATGTTGTGTATGGTCTGTTGATAGTTGGGCAAGACCACTATCAAAGATAGATGGTTTGTTGATCATCATACATATGTTTTAGTAATTATTTAAGATAAACTAGGATCTGAAACCAATGGATTAGAATTAGAGGTGATAACATGTGTTACATGACCATGATGAGTTTAGGGCTAAGTTGTTTAGACTAACCAATCTATCAGTAGCATGGTCAATGTCTTTGCTAAAACTTAAGAATGTTGAAGCAACTATACTTATTTGTGACAAGTTTGGCAAGAGTGAGTTGGGGGTTAACTAGAGTATCCTCTTGGAGTTATGATACATATGTTAAGTGTGTTGTGTGAATCCTCATAATATGAATATAATGTTGTTACCCTACCCTTAACAAAGTCCAGCAGGAAAATATATTTGGTAATGGTTGTAGACAAGAGTATGATTATTCAACTAGATAGATGACCAATCCACCATTAAGATGATTTTAAAATTTTCTAACAACATATGTCTTAAAGTTTTTGAAAATTAAGGGATGCTCACTTGATTGATTAAATTTCTAATTACAACAACCATTAAAGTAGTTTAGAGATGAAATGATGTAGAGTTGGACATAATAAGATATACATGATGTTCCATGTTTGGTAAAGAGCCAACAAGTGTGGGTAGTGTGTGGTGCAATAGATATAATAGTTCACAATGAAAGTTATAATCCCAAGTTGAAAGGTACTACAAGACCTGTACATGAGGCACAACAGTTCCTATGCTTAACTAATGTAACACATGTAGGAGTTGAGGGAGAAGAATATGACTTCTATGAGACTGATGTGACATCATCACGAGATGAAAGTAAACATGTGCAATACTGAGAATGAGGTACATTAGGAGTATGCATTTTTGTTTACATTGGATTTCGGGCGTGCAATCCCTATTAGGGGTTTAAAGTTGCGAGATCCTAACTTTGCTCAATATGTTGAAAAAGCTTAATTACCATAATTGAATGATTATAAACCTAATGTAACCTTTTTATATGCTTTGGAATCATAAGGCTTGCTTATGTTTCAAATTTGGTCCAGCTTGGACACTGTTTGAGCATGTTCTGCAATTTTATGTACATTTTGGACTTTTCTACAATTTACCCAATTGAGGGGTTTTCCTTGCAATTTGTCACATAAAATATGTTACTTATATGTTGTCTTATCTGTATTGATCTTGTTGAGCCATGGGGTGCTCAATTGTACCTTGTTTTGATGGTACTTTTCTTCAAGGGTGATTTAGGGTTTTACCCCCCATGGATGAGGTACCTTCAAAGGCTAACAAACAATGGCTCCACCATTTTGGGCAACAATCGATGGCCATCAACCACAAGGACAATGGGGAGCACCCAACGGTCATCCTAGAGGCACTATGTTGATGGTTCACTTGAACCTATGGTTCATTTAAAAGGATGATCCACCGATGGTTCAACCACCTTTTGACCTAAACCATGAACAAACGATGGTAACCTTCATCCAACATGTAATGGATGGGCTGGGAAACCATAAACTGATGGTCTAGAAATCCCCAACAGCTTTTAGACCTGCTTGTTGCTCGTCCATGGAATCTGTAAGCCATGGACACATGGAGAGATGCTTGTACACCTCCTGCTTGTTTTCATCCTTATCCTTGGGCTATATCTACCTCTTCCTTGACCAATTATGAAACCTTCTCTTGCTTTTTCTTTCCTATAACATGTAGCACCAAACTTCCTCTAATTTTCTATGGAAACAGGTGGTCCAAGGTGGAATATGAGCCTCCTTTTGAGAAGAAGGTCTCCTAGAGCTCCATCTAGCCCTACCTAGGGTTTCCAAAGTCATCTCCTAGGATTTGCGACCAAGGCAAGTTGTTTTATTCCTTCATTCTTTATTTTTCTTGCTCTTCTTCTTTCTATGATCTTCCTCCAGGCAAGAACTCTACTTTTCCATGGTATAAGTTAATCTAGAGCTCAAGATCCTACCTTTCTTGCTTCTTCTATCTCGGGTTTGCTCCTTTTATGGAGAACAGTGATGCTTGGCCGAGTTCAGAGCTTCTTCTTCCTCTTCACTTTTATTTCTTACTACAAGCTTGCCTGCATAAGTTGTTGCTCTAAAAATTAAGATCTACACTTGTAAAAGAAAACAGTGCCTAGGGTTTCAATTTTGATGGTGTTTCTTGCTTTGTTTCCTGCTTCACATGAATCTGAAACTCTATACACGACCTGCTTAATTAAGAATATGACTTGGATCTAGTTGTCTTGACAATTGATGGTGCTAAGAACCTTACAACCAATGGCTTATACCTAGGTTTTAAAGCCAATGTTCATGTTATACATCAACCGATGGTAGTACCCGTGCAACAACCGATGGTGTTGCTATCTTGACAACCGATGGTGGTGACCAAGGGTGTCAAACAATGATGACAACTGGTGGCCACCCCTTAGGTCAGGTTATGGATCAATTAGAAGCTTAATGATCAATCACTAAGTACCCTAATGAAGATATCAACCAATGGTGATATCAATGCAACACCCGATTGTAAGAGATGATAGTAGTGTTGATCCTATAAACCAATGGTGAATTAATGGTCACAACTGATGGTGGATCAAGTCCCAACAACCAATGGTAAGTTAAGGATGTATTTGTAGCATAAATTAAGCCTTAAACCAATGTTTTCTTGGGTTACTTGACACAATGGTGGGACCTATACTCCAATTGATGGTTTTCACATATAAACATGATCCAATGCTTAGGATCTAACACTACTTCATCTAATAGTTTTTAATAATGAACTTGATCTAATGGTTGAGCTTGGATTATTCAATATCCAAAGGTTTGGATTGAAAACTATAGTATTACATGTGAGTTCTAAAAATCTTAATTTGATGGTTTCCCTCATGTAATAAATTTAAGGAAATTTATGGTTGCTATGATGGCTTGCTTAAAATGTACAACCAATGATGGGTTTTAACCCCCAACGTATGGTTTCCCTTTATGTTAGTAAAAAGGGATGTTTAAGTTTTAATGGTGACTCTTTGTAGGTCACAACTTGATGGCTTTACATATGGTTGTTTAAGGTTTTTACTTATGTAAATAATCAATGGTCTTACCTTTTCAACATCTAATGGTTCGCGGTGATGTTGTAGTATGATTATATGGGTTGAATGATGATGGAACCAATGGAGTTTTGCCCTTAATAAAGTATTTTTACCTTTTCCCTATTATGAATAGAGGGGATAATAACCATATTGTATTTATATGTAATCGTAAAGTGATATAGATCGTGACACTTAATCCTAATGAACTCAGTTAATGGTAATTAATTATGATCAACCTTCCTTAGTGAAATAATAGAACAATAGAGTACTATCTTATTGTTGTGGAAATCTAGTATACAATAACGTAATGGTTACACCTTGAGTTATATGAGGATGCATACTTGAGAATGGTATGGAATGAGATGATGATTTTGTGCCTGATGCATCCAAGATTATATAATGATGTTATGGGTTAAGGTTTGTGAATGAATGCTGAATTAAAAATTTAATGTAACCTAACTAGCTAAACGTAGCCCTAATGCAAGTAGAGAATGATGGTTAATCATGATATCCTGTCGTGAATGATTAATATAATGATGAAATCTCCTTACTAATGATAGATGGAAACTCCAATGTGTTTAACTAGTACTCATCATAGCTTCATGATCTATGTTTTGTTATGCTAAACATGTGCATTATAAGTGTGATGATGGACAATCATATATAGCTTCTTTATATGATGATATGATAAAAGAATGCTCTTAATTGCTAAGATACTCCTATAATGTTATCATGTGAACATATTTTAATTTCCTTTGTGCAAATTATGTTGAGCCTATGTATCACATGTGTGGTGATGTTTGTTGAGCCTTGTTATAAGGCCTAGAAAGATAATGATGAACTTGTAGGAAATGAAATGATGGTATTAATGTCCTTTGGCCATAATTGAGCCCTAAATGAGGTACAATCCTCTTATGTTGACACGGGTTGATACCCTGCCATATTTTATTAAGGATTTATATTAAGTAATAGTATGATGACAAGTGTAGTCTCATTAATGACAAGAGAATAGTACCATGTGATGACAAGTATAGTCTCTTGATTGGCATTTGAATACTTCCTTGTGACGTTGAGATGAGAAATTGCCTTATATGTGTTATATCTTCTAAAATTGATATATAGAATGTTTTCTAGAGATGATTTATGGTTTATATGTCCATTTGTTTAATGTAGCCTAATTTACCCAAGTGGAAATAACTAATGAAGTGAAACCCTAATCATGTAGTGCCCTGTGCTATAGAATCATCTTTAGTGTTAGAAATTTTGGGATGCTGAAACAAGTATTCCTAAGGGAAACTCTAACGCATACATAACATGTTGAGTATGTGTGGTACTTGTCATTCTAATACCAAGTGTTTCTGGAGGATGATTGCGGTGATACCTAGCTCACTTTTTTCAAACAAATTTGGTTGGGACTCGATGATTATAAAATGATGTGATTGGTGGACAATTGTGTTTGTACCTCACTAATTAGGTTTGAATACCCTGGATGCTAGTGTCATGACCTGTATCAAGGTGGGCTAGTTTCAGGACTATATGTCATTGTTTTGCATATTGACTATATCTCATTGTGGTGCATACTCATTATGACCGAGTATGGAGAAGATCTTGGAGTCTGGCTCTTCCTGGATCTTGTATGACACTGATTTTGAATTAGTAGTGTTCCGTTGGATTTGAGTGGTACAGTAAGGAGTGAGACCCATAGGGGATCCAGTCCCTACTAAAAGTTGAAGAATATAACATCCATTCCCAAACACACTCCAAAGGTATGCTGAAAAAGGTTTAGAATTTTCAAATCATAATTGATGGTATTCAAAACAACCAAAGTGTAGCAGCGGAATAAAAGTAATTACTACATTCAACTTTCCAAAAGTACATCCACATCATCTCCCATATAGGGTGTACATGAGTATTACATAATAAGGATAGAGTAGAGGAAAATCTAAACAATAACAAGTTTGTCTCCAAGCATCAACATCCTTAAGCTAGTTCTATGTCTGCATGACATTTCCTCCATGTGCTACATTTGGGGTTTGAAGCATACCCCAACAAAAGGAGAAAAATAGATGACATCAGCAAAAAACCGGTATTTGCATACTAAATTTGAATTGAGAAATATAATGAAATAAAGGATGTAAAATAAAAGGATTCCCATAGCTAAGAAAAGGACTACCCAATCAGGCATAAAATAAATAACAATTTCAATAAAAGAATAGCAAACTATAAGAACCATGCATCCATGTGTTCACCTGTGACAACACTAGGCAATATAAACATGTAGGTAGGAAATACCACATCTACCAAAATTGTGGGGTGAGCAAGGTTTTGTATAAATTTTCTCTAAAATATGGAGTGGCAGGGTCTGTCAACATCTTCCTGGGAGGGAAAACATGTTTGCCCTAAATATTTTAATATGTAGGAATTTTCACATTAGCATTCATATGTGGGAATTTTCACATCCACATAAAAAGAATATGTACATTATACTTGTAGTCACCACATGATACATAATAAATGGTAAGAAAAAATAAATCAAAATAAGAGGGATGAGACAACAAATACATGAAGTGGGATCACATGATCCTAAACAACATCCACCTTAAAAGTGGGAAAAAGAGCATATATCACCAAAGAATGTTCCACCATGAGAAAAGAATAAAGAAGAGTCCAAAATAATGTCTAAACATGATAATATGATCACAAAATCAATAACAAATAAACTAGCTCACATGAACCATAATTTTTTAAGAAAAAGAGATAATGAGTAGGCTAGTGTCCATAGGACTAGGAGAAATATAAAAATAGGTTAATGCTCAAAAAGGAATAATAGGGGATGCAAACATACCTCACTTCAGAGTATAAACAATTTAAAGTTAGTACTAGATCCATGCCTAGGTCTCCAAAGAACCTATTAATCATTTATGTGGAATTAAGGTTAGACTTATCTTGATTATTCAAAACCTAACAAATCACTTTTTAATTATCTTTGAATTAGGTTATCAAAACGACACCACATTATAGGATATATTTTTATGAGCTCAAAACATATTTTATTATATTTTTTGACTTATGGATTATTGGTTATGAATTTTGCAAATTATTATCTAATTAGGAAAATCTATTGAAAATCACATTTTTAAAACATCAGATTTAGGCAACAAAACTTGTAACATCCCTGAACTGGGTTATGGAATAAACTTGGAAGTTTTTCTTAAGTAAGTAATTTATAAACTTGTTTTAATCTTTTTAAAAGTAATTAAGACTCAAGGAGAGTTTAATTTTTAAGTTTGAGTTTATTTACAAACAGTTTGTGCATTATACGATAGTTTGGGTGTAAATTGCAATTTACCCAAGATGAGGGGTTATATTGCAATATGTCACATGTTTAACGTGCCTCAAGTGATTTTGAATCATAAAGCAAAGAATGATGCTAAGGGATGGCTTGTGGATAGCCTAAGTTCCAAGTTGGAGCTTGTTTGAATAATGCTTGTGCCTTGTGTACCCATTTTGATGCAAATTGCAGTTTACCACAAACGTAGGGTTTATGTGAAAATTATCACCTCTAGAGTGTCCCCACTATATCTTAGCATCATAAATAGGAGAGATAAATAAACAGGCACCATGTTTGAATCATATTTGAGTAATGGTATTCTTGGTGATGAAAAGACCAAGAAGAGTTGTATAGTTGAAACCCTAAAATGAGTTGTATTGAGTTGTAAAGCTTTTATGGGAGTGCCTATCGGCCAAAAATCCATAGAGGAGGTTCCATATCATTTTGTCAACTCTTTTAAAAGTACATGATGAGTTAAGCACCACAATAAGGTGATGGATATTGGTTTACAACTTTCCTAGGAAAAGTTGTATCAGTTTGTGAATAAAGTGATGTTGTGTTGAAATATTTTGTTCAACAAGATAACTAAAGGCTGAAATCTTATCCCTAGATTATCCCCAAGAGTTTTTCATATCAAGATAAATATGTGTGCATGCATGGACATGTGCAACCCTTGCATGGACATGTGTCACCTAGTATTATAAGGTGATGACACCTCTTATACACACTCTCTCTCATGAGCCTTAATTATATATACCACTCCTTTCACCTACTTGTGAAACTTTTCGAATCCTACAATTACTTTTCTATTAGATATCATGCATAGTAGTTGAGGAGAAAGGAGGAGCTCGAGCCTTAATATTAAGGTGAATCCATGGTCATCTTCACCCTTGTTTAAAGCATGAATCTCAAGTTGTGATTCTTCCTTTATTTTTTTCTTTACCAAGTTCTTAACTGTGGTGATTCTTTGCATATAGAGGAGTTGTGAACATGTGTTAGATCTCTGATAAGTTCATCTTCTACCATAGGAACATGAAGCTTTGGATCTTGGAGATTTGAAGTTGTTCGTGAGGTGGGTTATATAACTTGAACACAATCATGTTATTATTCACCTTCAATCTTACTATAGTTGTTGATCTACTTTCAATTTAGATTTTTCTTGAATGATTAATGATTCTATGAGTTCTAATAAGTGCATATGATTGTTGTCCATGATCTAGAACAATAAAGGTTGAAAGTCTAGAGCTTGATGATGATGACATCATCATGGCACAAACCGATATTGGGTTGAAGCACCTCTAACCCGATATGGTAATGAAACCCAATATGGTGATATGAAATCCATTATACCTTGGAACACCACACCCCTATCATTTTGTACATTTTTAATGGTTGAAAAAGGACTAACCCATTGTGTAGGATGTCACTCAACATATGGTAGGTTGGTATTGTGAAGGTTTGAAAAGGTATGAGCATAAGGGTCTAATTCGATATGTAAAACCCTACACTTGAGTAAACCGATAGAAGTGACACACACACCTCTTGCCCGATATGGTAGAAGAACACACCTCTTTCCCGATATGGTCGAAGCACACACCACTTGCCTGATATAGTGGAAGCACACACCTCTTTCCCGTATGGTGGAAGCACACACCTCTTGCCTGATATGGTGGTAGCACCTCAAAACCAATATCGAGGTAAGCACCTCAAATCCAATATACTTGATTGAGTAGCACATGAAGTGTGTTATGTCAAATGATATATTAATATTTACAGAGTTTAATACATTTTGATAAGTGTAGGCCAATGTACCTTGAGAAAAGGGTTTAGCCAACTTAATAAAGTATGATGTAATCAATATCCTAGTGAGGATGAGAGAGAAACTCATACTTTGTGTGATAATCATTTAATGATAAATGATGAGAATAAACAAGTATGATTGAATACTTATGATATCAATGTATGCTCCTAATATGTGTGGAGCTATGAATTAGGTTCTAATTCTTGATAATATGAACTTGAAACTATAGCGTCCCCGGATTTTCAGCTTCTCAAAACCCCATGGAGATGAGAAGACTAAATCTGAAAACTATAGGAAATTGTATCAAAGTGTGTTGCGGAAGCAATATGCGCATACATGAACATCAACCTTAACATACACCATTGTTGGGTTTTAGGGGAGACAGAGAAGGCAGCGGAAATAAAAAAAAAATTTCTCCTCCAACCCATACCGAGGAAACGCGTCAACGTCTATATAATAGGAAAGGATGGTTTGTGGAATCATACCTTGTCCCGAGGATTGCTCGGAGACAATACCTCGCGCAATGCGCGGTCTTCAACTCCGGACATCGACGACGTCTGTGCAGCTCCTGGTCGCACCGGGACTGACAACTCCTACTCAAACCGGACTGTCGGATGACAGTTGTCCTCCTAAGCGGCAGTGTCCTCCTGCCTCTGTAGTAGTCCACACGGACCACATGGAACTCCACTCTCCTTGTCCCACAAGGAAGTGGAAGGAGTCACACCCTCCTGTTGACGTACTAGTCGCGAACACGCTCTCCTGCCTCCTGTTGCAACTGCAGTTGTCCTTCCCTTGCTGCACCTCCCTTTTGCGGGAAGCACTTGCTCGGGCTCTCTCACGGTTACCAAAACCAGAGAGAAGGACAACTTGCAGAGCAACTGGTTGCACTGAGCTGTACTATGAGAAGCCCCCAATACCCCCTATATATATAGGAGAGTCATGGGATAGGGTTCTCCATCCCGGGCAATGCGGGACTAAAGTAGGAGTAGAAGGGTTCGAGAATTTTCCACAAAAAGCAACCACCTCGCAACCTGAACTGATCGGTTCACTGCTGAACCGATCGGTTCGACCATTGAGCCGATCGGTTGGACCTGAGCCGACCGTTTGGGGCACTCCAACCGATCGGTTGGTGCCCTGAACCGATCGGTTCATGGTCCTAATCCGGCTCAAAAAATGACTTTCCTTGTTTATTTCCCAATTGGTATCGAATACCAATATTATTCCCAATTGAATTGGGCAATTTGAAACGAAAGGAAAATTCTTGCCGACATGACTTTCCCAACTGGTCGGTTGCACCAGTTGAGCCGATCGGTTCAACTCTTGAACCGGTCATTTCAACCTGGGCATGAGCCGATCGGCCTGGACACTCCAGCCGACCGGTTCAGCAACCTCAGCCGACCGATTCATCACATGAACCGATCGGTTGGGAGCACAGTTTGGGCAAAATCAGTCAATTGCGATTTCAATCAATCCGATACTCCAATCAATGCATCCAACACCTTGAACCATACGATATTGAGCTATCGACTGATTGAGTGTTTAATTGAACTACTAAACTCCTTTAGTAATCAATTTAAACATTGCTTTGTGGACAAAACTCCTCTTCCAGGTTAAATCCTATGTGTGTGACCCTGCAGGTCCATTTCATGTTGGCAGTGAAAGTCCATAACACTTATGACTTCACAAGCAAAGAGCGGTGCCTAGTCACACATCAGTGCTACCCAAGTGAAAGTAGAAAGTTGGAGAACAACTTTCATCCTACAATCCGTGAATGGTGTTACAGCGAATGTATAATTCCTTTGTCACTGATATCCCGAATGAACTCGAGGCATGGAATAGCCATCCTGTCAACGTTCATTCACTTCCTTGATCTAGGAGTAGACTGGAAGAGATATGTATGACATCAGTATCATATACTGATTCACACATGCGTGCACGCCTTTCTCAATCCTACTCATCAAGTGGCCATGGATATCAAACTCCCTCAGGAGGGACAAATCCCATATCTATCACTCACCCCTCAAAAGCCCCATGTGTCAAAGCCACCCAATCATCACCTTTATAACAACCCATGTTTCAGGACTGCGTTTGATGATGTCAAAGTGTGCCCAACGACATGTGTTGAGTGCAGTGATTTCAGGTCTAAGAATCACACTCACCACCATCACTGTGAGTACTGACTGTGACTACCATCTCATGGTTCCATGTGTCAAACTCACGGTGGGTCTGTCCGGTACCTTGTTCTCTAACAAGTACCTATGTGTTTGGTTTGATATCTCTATATCATGACTAATGAGATTCTTTCATCAACCAACACCACAATCTAGTCTTGTGTGTCATTGCCATCTATCTACCTTCCACAATGACATCTGACTAGGGACATAACAAGAATGTACAAACTCTTAGCATCCGTATGATCTCATCGTTCAGGTCATGAACCTGAAGGCATACGTCATTGAGTACTGTCATTCTCTAGACATTCAATCTGTTCTATCACTATCTCATATGACTGAACCAGAAAGAATTGGAAGCTCGCCTTTGATGTTTATCAAATCAATTCTCAATGTATCCCACCAATCATCACATGATTGGCTCTCAGGGCATACATACCAACAGACTCCCACTTGCACTGCGAGCCAATCACCCATGAATCATATTCATAGTGATTTTCAAACATGTCCCACATGTTACTGTGCTGTAGTGCCAACGTAGTGAGTAATGGCTACACCTTGCCAAAGTCTGTATAAATTGCATGTCTCTCATCTCTTCGCTATACGTCACACGTATGAGATGGAGTTGCTGTAATATGCAATCTTGTATTCCATTTGCTAACCTTTAGCCACATTGCATGATCAAGGATTCCAGACTTGTCATCAATGAGTGGAATATAAGTTCATCTCATGAACTTTCAGATCCATATAGTATCCACTGCTGTTCACTAACACATAGATACTCGGCTTTTCCCTTTTTTCAAATGGCTTTATTGGAACATTTCCAATTATCAACAAACTTTCACTTTTATACATCTTATGTATATATATTGCGATTACTTTTCTGTCCTTTCGGAAGTTCGCATCAATGTAACTCTTTACATCGAACTCTTCCTTACCTCCATAGAACTAGTACTTCACAAGCACTTATCAAGTTCTCATGGTATTCCAGTAACCCTTACTAGAAATAGAAAGACATCCACTCGTCATATCACACATACGAGTTATCAGGATGAGCATATCATATTGCCATGTCCCACATACAAGATGATGAATGCATTTTGTTCTTGCCATGTCATACATGCAAGATAATGGGATGATTACATACATGATAGATCCATATCTATTCTTAGCGTTCCCATTCTTCATAAGAATTGGACACTTGGCCTTGGGATACTAACTCCATGTAACATGGACAAGTTTTCTCCCACTGAATCTGTGCATACTGAACACTTCAGTACAGATTGCCAATGTATGCTCTCTCTTTCCAAGTCAAGAGATTTTCGAGAACTATCTCTATAGATCTCTATTCCTATCACATAGGAAACATCTCTATTCTTCCTTAAAGATAATTTCCACATTCAGATTTCCAATCTAGAACATTTCCATTTCACATCAATATGTGGAATGTGAACACGCTCCCACTAAATCACAGATCCCTTCTTTATCTTTGACATATCAGTCAAAACCTTTGACTATATCATCAAAATAAAGATCCAATTTTGAGTTGCTTGTACTCAATCAATCACATTGATTAGTCCATTGTAACTTATAGACTTCATTTGCATTAGTGGATTCATAAACCTTATAGGTTGTGTCACGTACACATCCTGGTTTTATTCCTCATGGGAATGCGGTTTTAGTATCCATATGCCAAATGTCTTAGCCATTAAGTTGCAATGAACAAGCATCATCCTTCTCAAAATGTTATCCATGTGTCTTAACACTTAAGACTCATCTGCACTTATGGATATGATCCAATGAGTGCTACCATCAAGGTCATACCTTATGGTTCACATGGAAGTCATTTAGGATGTAATGGTCTTTTAAACCATAACTCAAGATTCAGTTCCTCATATTCATCTTGATAGTTGACTCATCACATGAACAACTGATCACATAGATAATTGAGGTGTATCTTTTAAAGATATAAGAACTCACAACCCTTGTGATTCTTAATTTCTTTTATTAGTGTGGGGTATTCATTTTATTAAGAAGAATTAAGTTATTTGATAATCATTCTCTAACTCCTTAGAGTATGATTCCTTCTTGATTCAGACATCACTATGCCTTAATCATGAGTTCACTATGATACACTATCATAATCATTCATAAGGATCTCAAACATTTGGTCCAAGTATTTCATTCATTGATCTCATCAAGAATTAATACTTTACCAAATTTGTTCTTCATTTATGATAATCTTGAACACTTCAAGATATTCATATTGGTATTTCTCTAAACACCATTTGAAGTATTAGCATTTATTCCAATAGGTATGTAAATACATCACATGTATTATACCTAATAGGATAATCATTCTCCCACTACATTAGTGAAGATTGATTAATCATGTTCAAGATATTCATGTCTCTTACTAGTTCTACAACCAAAAGAGTCTAGTTTTATCCATCACATGGAAACTAGAAATGAATTTCTCATGATTAATGCTAATTAAATTGTTTGAGTTATCTATAACTTTTAGGTATCGTCTTATCTTATGCATATCAAATATCACAAGATAAATAAGGCATTGCCACAAAGATCATATCTTTAAGATTGAAAACACAACTTTATTTATTGCCATCATTGTCACACAATATGCAAAAATAAAGTGTTTATATCTATTGGAAAATATGAAATAGCAGTTCATAACTGTATTACATGCCTTATTGGCTGAAAATAAACTAAAGTATTCCTATCTATAAAGGCAACACTTGCCCCAAGTAAGAATGCTTAACACTTTACATCTTGATATCATATATCTCAAAAGTGTTACAAGTTTATTTACATGACACCTTCAAGCAGAGGCTTCAGTCGCCTCCTTCTTCTTTTGTTCTTTTAGGTAGAGAGGACAATTCCTTTTCCAATGTCCTGGCTTTTGACAATGGTGGCAATTTCCTTTCTTGGTCACGCCTCCCTTGGCCTTGAGAGCTGAAGATGGCTTGGACTCCTGGCTAGCTTCAGAACCTTTCTTAGCTTTGCCCTTGCCCTTGCGCTTGGACTTGCCTTTCTTGCTCGTGATCACCATCACGAACTTAGGCTTGTCCTTCTTCATCTGTCACTCGGCTGTCCTCAACATGCCCAACAACTCTGACAGTGGCCTATCAAAGTTGTTCATGTTGTAGTTCATCACAAACTGACTGTAAGATTCTGGCAACGATTGCAGTATCACGTCAGTAGCCAACTCTTGGATCAGTGGAAATCCCAGTCTCTACAAGTTCTCCACATACCCAATCATCTTGAGTGTGTGAGGACCAACTGGATCTCCTTCTGTCATGACGCACTTGAACAACGCTCTAGAAACATTGTACCTCTCTTGCCGTGCCTGATCTTCATACATGTTCCTGAGATGCAGAATCATCTCAATGACACCCATGTTCTCATGTTGCCTCTGCAACTCATGGTTCATTGAACATAGCATCAAGCACTTTGCATCAATGGCATCATCAGAATGCTTCTTGTAAGCATCCCTTTCTGCCTTTGGTGCATTAGGAGCGGGTTCCTCTGGAATTGGAGTATCCAGAACATAGATCTTACGCTCTTGAGTGAGAACAATTCTCAATGTCCGATACCAGTCGTGGAAGTTTGTCCCATTTAGCTTGTCCTTGTCAAGGACCGATCGCAAAGAAAAGTTGTTGTTGTTTGTTTCCATTTGAACTACAAAAGGAAAAAATGCAATTTTAGTCCAAAACTCATTTTTGACTTATTTGATTGATTTGAAAATTTGACGATATAATTAGGCCTTTAATTAATTATCGCTCCCACTATTTTACTTCAAATTGATAGCCCTCACCATCAATTCGGAAGATTGCAGCGTACAACCTTCTAGTGGGCAAGATCCTGAAATCCTCTAAGCCATGGACCAGCTAGGGCTGTCACCCACAACATAGATCTCTCTGGTAGGCAACTTTTTCCAATTGCATCATATGCAACTCTTGATAAGATGTCATATACAACTCTTTGCAATGATCATCTCCATGCCTCAAGGTACTATATCCCATCTAGATCACCTTGTTAAGTCTGACCCAAAGCAAACACGATGAACATGCACCCTGCTAGGGCAGACCCACACATTCATCCTTCACGCTTCCATGAGGTAGACGGTGCACCACTCTAGGGCGTGCCCACACTTGGTCGAACAAGTTTTTCACGTGTGTCACATTTGGAAGGCATCTAAAACTTAATATTGTAATGAGGGATTTGGTTTTATATATACATACATATCCAATCACCACAATACATAGTATGTATCATATACATGCTATATCCCACAGAAAACATGCACGAAATGATAAAAGCGATGATTATGGACATCCTAATGTGATTCCTCGAGCCAAGAGGAATCACGGTCATCTAGGTCTACATCACATGTAACATGTACAAGATGAACATATGTGTCTTGCCATCCGAGTTGATCAACTCATCACATGAATGATCTGTACTCTCCAGCCGGTCGTCTGGGTGCCACCAGCCGATCGGTTGGCTCCTCCAACCGATCGGTTCGCCTGGTCATCGTGCATCTCATCATGTCCGCCACCCGCTCGTCTCTCTCATCGAACCGGTCATCAACCGATCGGTTCACTCCTTGAACCGACCGTCTGAGCAGTCGTCTTGATGTCCGCCGGTCTTTGACATAACAGGAAATAAAATCCTATTCTATTAATTACATTGCTTTAAAAGAGAAACCCCGATTTACATTCGGGGGGAGCAAAGGTAGGAAAGAATCTCGAATTATTTCGAGTTACATCAGGAAAAAGGGAGGGAAGATCGGTGCGCAGACCGAGATGCAAGAAACCACAAACAACCACACACAGATAGGGGTTTATAGGCCATAATCATGCTACACACATCCACCACAAAACTCGTTTAAGGGCGATGCATATCGAGTGCATTAATAATACATATCATATATGTAATTAGTGATTTGTGGATTTAGGATTGGACATGCATAAAGCCGATATTATTCGCATCGTATGCAATAAATAAAGGCGACAAACCAAAATCGATCATATCGATATTCCTAAAATATAGAGCAGTTGACGTGGCTCTGATACCACTGTTGGGTTTTAGGGGAGACAGAGAAGGCAGCGGAAACAAAAAAAAAATTTCTCCCCCAACCCATACTGAGGAAACGCGTCAACGTCTATATAATAGGAAAGGATGGTTTGTGGAATCATACCTTGTCCCGAGGCTTGCTCGGCGACAATACCTCGCGTAATGCGCGGTCTTCAACTCCGGACTTCGATGGCATCTGTGCAGCTCCTGGTCGCACCGGGACTGACAACTTCTACTCGAACCAGACTGTCGGATGACAGTTGTCCTCCTAAGCGGCAGTGTCCTCCCGCCTCTGTAGTAGTCCACACGGACCACCTGGAACTCCACTCTCCTTGTCCCACAAGGAAGTGGAAGGAGTCGCACCCTCCTGTTGACGTACTAGTCGCCAACACGCTCTCCTGCCTCCTGTTGCAACTGCAGTTGTCCTTCCCTCGTTGCACCTCCCTTTTGTGGGAAGCACTTGCTCAGGCTCTCTCACGGTTACCAAAACCAGAGAGAACGACAACTTGCAGAGCAACCGGTTGCACTGAGCTGTACTGTGAGAAGCCCCCAATACCCCCTATATATAGGAGAGTCATGGGACAGGGTTCTCCATCCCGGGCAATGCGGGACTAAAGTAGGAGTAAAAGGGTTTGAGAATTTTCCACAAAAAGCAACCACCTCGCAACCTGAACTGATCGGTTCACTGCTGAACCGATCGGTTCGACCATTGAGTCGATCGGTTGGACCTAAGCCGACCGTTTGGGGCACTCCAACCGATCGGTTGGTGCCCTGAACCGATCGGTTCATGGTCCTAATCCGGCTCAAAAAAAGACTTTCCTTGTTTCTTTCCCAATTGGTATCGAATACCAATATTATTCCCAATCGAATTGGGCAATTTGAAACGAAAGGAAAATTCTTGCCGACATGACTTTCCCAACTGGTCCTCACCCCTCAAAAGCCCCATGTGTCAAAGCCACCCAATCATCACCTTTATAACAACCAATGTTTCAGGACTGTGTTTGATGATGTCAAAGTGTGCCCAACGACATGTGTTGAGTGCAGTGATTTCAGGTCTAAGAATCACACTCACCACCATCACTGTGAGTACTGACTGTGACTACCATCTCATGGTTCCATGTGTCAAACTCACGGTGGGTCTGTCCGGTACCTTGTTCTCTAACAAGTACCTATGTGTTTGGTTTGATATCTCTATATCATGACTAATGAGATTCTGTCATCAACCAACACCAGAATCTAGTCTTGTGTGTCATTGCCGTCTATCTACCTTCCACAATGACATCCGACTAGGGACATAACAAGAATGTACAAACTCTTAGCATCCGTATGATCTCATCGTTCAGGTCATGAACTTGAAGGTATACGTCATTGAGTAGTGTCAATCTCTAGACATTCAATCTGTTCTATCACTATCTCATATGACTGAACCAGAAAGAATTGGAAGCTCGCCTTTGATGTTTATCAAATCAATTCTCAATGTATCCCACCAATCATCACATGATTGGCTCTCAGGGCATACATACCAACAACCATAACATTTCTCAACATTCAACTTGTAATTTATTACAAATGAATTATTACAAAATGATTTAGAATTACATATTGAATGAAAATTCTATAGTCTATGATCATGTATGCTAACTAGGATCTACACACAATATGTAAACATGTACAATTGCACACATCAAGTTCTTTTATCCCATGCTATCTCTAAACATAAAACATATGTGAAACAATGAATCAACACACAAGGCATTTTGTACATGGGTAAAAAGATATATATACTAATATGTTTGCATAATTGAAATAACTTGAGAAAGAAAGTGTAAAAGAAAGCATTATTTAAAGCGATAATTAGGTAAACACATCTTTTATACATTTCATTAGATGCAATTGTACTACAATTTTATAAGCACTTCTCATACATCCAGTATGGGCAAACTTATTGTATCATACATCTAACATGGGAAATTCGTCATACATCCATGTTAGGCAACATACATCCATACTAGGCCATGTGCACTAGAATCTACAACTCATCAAATGTCCATTTATGTTCCATTATGTTTTGGCAAAGCATATAATACTAATATGCATCCAAGAATTTATATGCAAATAAAAGCATCCAAAGTACATCATATCATTATGCATCCACAAAAACTAGTCATATACTTAAATAAAAACCCATGTACCTGAGTTCAAAGATTTCTAATCATTCTTTCTCATCTAGATATCTGGTCATCACCTGATTAATAACAATTAATCATCATTAATACAATGGTCACCATGATTAATGGTATTTAAGTACAGGTTAGGGTTTAGGTCAAACCTAGGTTCCATCTGATCTTATAATGGTATATGATATTTTTCTAATGATCAAGAGGTCATTTTAGAGGTCAGGTTCAAATTTCATACTTTTCTGATGCTTTATCTATTTTCTAGAATTAAAATGAGGTTACAAACATGGAGTTGGGTTTGAATGAGAGATGGCCTATTATTTTGACATAATAGTCAGATCTGAGTTCATATTTGGTTTCCAAATTATACTAGGGTTCAATAATATTGTTGTCAGACTTAATTTATATGATATTTTAATTATACCAATAATATGATATCAAAAAGAAGCATTATCATCTACATTAAATATCATCATTGTAGAGAACATTTTTTTGAGTCTAGGGGTATTTTTGGGGGATTTATTGGGCAATTGGGCTATTTTCTAAGCATTTTCTAAGCTGATGTCATTTTTTGGAATAAAAGAACGTATTTACCTTGTATGGAATTTGTTGTGGCTGTTGGATCTTGCTCCTTGGGGTATCGATCTCTGCCATGTGCACTCAAAGTGGGGCGTGTGGCCTGTCCTTGAGCTACGGTTCACTCCTTATTGGCATTGTGTAAGTCGGTCGAGATGTAACTGAACCAGTCTATTCCAGTCTTCTTTCTCGCACATGACTGGAGAAAGACGCCTCTACGTCTGTGCGTTGTCTCCGTCACGAGGTCCAGTCCCAATGATAGATCTGCATCAACTGGGAGCTCTTCGACCAAATCTAAGGCTTCACACACATTTGACCGGCCATGACGAGTCTGAGCGGAGGGGACACGAGGTCCCTCTTTTGATATGGAGCTCTCGACCTGTTCCTCTCTCAGTGACGACGGAGCTAGGTGGAAGGCAATCAGGGTTATCCTCTCCTCACATCCTTGGGCTCCTGTTTTCCATTGAGTATGGGCACATGTCTTCTACAAAATGGATGGTGACTTCAAAACATGGTAGGGTTGTTCGTGGCTCTCCCCCAAAGACACGACCTTGATCTATAGGTTGTAGGGCTCGTTGGCCATCATTACCCACACGTGTGAGAAATTGATAGCGTTGAAGGATTCAGAAGGGACCTATGATCGTTTTTGCCTGGTCACTGCAAAATGCAGTGGAGAAAGAAGGAATGGATGGGGATTGATCTCTCTGATTCTCTCTAATGGAGACAGTGCTAGGGACACACTTTGGTATTCTCCTGATACGCCACCTCACACTCCTAACTAGGGTTTTTTGAGATTCTGAGAGTGCGGTGGTGAGGATTTCTCAGTTACAAACTCACCTTGATCTGTAGTTTATGTGCTACCAAGTGCAAATGAGTATCGACTTGGTCAGACCCTTCTGATATGCAATGATCAGAGGTAAAGGATGACATCCCTACCACAAGATCTTCATCAAAGGGCTTAAAATGATCCATGCCTATTAGTTGAGGGCCGTTCCCAATAGACATGCCAGCGTAACATCAAACAGTCGCAACCTAACTAATAAATGAACAAAAGACCAAAGTCCAATAACTTTTATATCATTGATGTCCTCATCTACAAATAGTTATATCTACTTGTAGCAGTCTCCAAATATTTTGAAATTTTAGACACAAGCTCATAATATCCTAAAGTAGCTACTTTTAATGTTTGGTACACAAACTTCATTATCTGGACATGCAAATAAATTCTTCAAAGAACCTTATAATTTGGTGTACAGACCTCGAATTCAATTCGAATAATCATCAAATCTTGATCCAACATGTCCATAAATATATTTTATGATACTAACATACCTCAAGGCTCATTAATTGGCTACTTGAGTTTGTTGTGACTACTAATTAGAACTTTTAGCCTCATAAGTACCCAAGCTCACTAATAAAAGTTATTCATCATAATTGAACTCAATTTGGTCTGGTAATCATCAATTGCATATCTAGTTATATTGGGATCAATCATCTAAATGACACACATGGTCTTAAAATACTATATTGGTTATCAGATCCCTAAAATATGGGTTATCACATTTGCCCCACCCTATATGGAATATCGTCCTTGAAATTCAATTGAACTTATACTCAAGGTGATATGAAGAATTTCAACTTCATGAAGGTCACCACTTCTAGTTACCAAAGTTCTCATATTTATATATGCATCCCAAGTCGCAATCTTAGGATCTAGAGTTGTGTAGGAACCCCACCTTATATAGATTGAAGCATGACATCCGTTTTCTTTTAAGGAATTGAAGAATCATTTCATCACTTAGTCACAACATGACATTCTATTATTATAGGATTTACATTTGTTGTTACCCTAATAGTTAAGGATTTATTACTCATATAGAGTTGAGAAGAAATTTATAAGGGTTTCATCTTCCACCCCATGGAACTGTGCAAGGTGATATCAAGTTTCCACGCCATTTTATACTAGTATTATCAAATTTAACCTCATTATTGTTGTTTATGATCAACATCCTACCAGGATTTCAGCATTAGAGGGGATTTATCTTCATGTTTGATTTCATTACTTGAGAAGTGATTACCTAAGATGAATAAATATTAGGGTTTAACCCTATTGTGTGAGAGTGATCATTAACTACAAGCATAGATCCTGAAGATTTGGGGTTAGGATCTTTATATTATGGTCATCTCATATATGATGCAAACATATCTTTACTTCAAGCTTGTGGTTCAAATTGATATATTTCATGTATAATATGAAGAGTGAGAGAATATACTAAATTAAATTTATCACAATTTCAAAGTCATATATTTCATGTATGGTAGGGGGGTATAGAATAGGTTAAGCTTATCTAAGTGACATTGCATACATAATCATCGCTATAACTCAAGTGAGGTTTCTAACATCATATATTAAGAAAGATAAGAGGAGGGATCAACAGATGCGAGTATCTTTTTTTTGAAGACTTATGTGAGTATCTTATGCACAAGGAATTTTACTCTAAGAACTAGCATTTCATATATCACCTCACTTGCAGCTAATGATGAGATTCACAAACATATGTCACTCAAGATAGGACCTAGCTCAAACAAAGGATTGACTTTCTCATCATGAATTTTTCTACCCATAAATCATTTTTTTAACCCAACTCACAAATCGAGGACTTAGATCATCATTATGAATCATGCATAATGACTCAACTCATTTATTCATGATTAATCTAGCTTAGGAAAGATCATTTTACATATATCTCATATATATCATTATGAATCATGCATTATGACTCAACTCATTTATTCATAGTTAATCTAGCTTAGGAAGGATCATTCCTTTTTTATATATCATCTATCAATCTATCATATACTCTAACTATCATATATTTGATAAAGGCTCTAGACATCTAATCTAGACTACTCTCTCTTCCAGACTGATGTCACTCCCTTTCACTTAGATTGCATGAACACCTACTACTCTCTTGTGCGAGAGTCACATTTTCATATTTACAATATATACAATAAAATATTATATTATTTTTTTTTGAGAAAGAAAATGTCAGAGAAAACTACTGAGGCTCGAGCCAATTGGAAAACAAAACCAAATCAGCAAAACTGAGTGTCCCTCACACAGTAAATAGTTTGGTGCCATGTAACCTAGTATAATGGTGAGAACATGATGTAGACTAGTGTAGCTACCCAATACATATCATCTCTATATGGAAAGGGTTTCAGACACTTGTCTAAACCTAGTTCTCAAACATATAGGTTCTCACCTAGAGGCTAAGTGGAACCTTATTCATATATAACGACTTACTAAGTTTCTAATGTTTCAAGTGAAAGGTTCAATTTATTTTTATGTTTCATGGTGAGCAATTGTTCGGTGTATCTATTGTTCATGCTTTGATACTAACTGTAACGTCCCCGGATTTTCACCTTCTCAAAACCCCATGGAGATGAGAAGATAAAATCCAAAAACGTTAGGCAATTGTATCAAAGTGCATTGCGGAAGCAATATGTGCATACATGAACATCAACCGTAACATACACCATAACATTTCTCAACATCCAACTTGTAATTTATTATAAATGAATTATTACAAAACGATTTAGAATTACATATTGAATGAAAATTCTATAGTCTATGAACATGTATACTAACTAGGATCTACACACAATAGGTAAACTTATACAACTGCTCACATCCAGTTCTTTTATCCCATCCTAGCTCTGAACCTAAAACATATGTGAAACAATGAATTAACACACAAGGTGTTGTATACGTGGGTAGAAAGATATATATACTAATATGTTTGCATAATTTAAATAACTTGACAAAGAAAGTGTAAAAGAAAGCATTATTTAAAGAGATAATCAGGTAAACACATCTTTTATACATTTCATTAGATTCCAATTGTACTACAATTTTATAAACACTTCTGATACATCCAGTATGGGCAAATTTATTTTATCATAAATCTAACATGGGAAATTCAGCATACATCCATGTTAGGCAACATACATCCATACTGAGCCATGTGTACTTGTATCTAAAACTCATCAAATGTCCATTTATGTTTCATTAAGTTTTGGCGAAGTATATAATACTAACACACATCCAAGAATTTATATACAAATAAAAGCATCCAAAGTACATCAAATCATTATGCATCCACAAAAACTAGTCATATACTTAAATAAAAACCCACATACCTGAGTTCAAAGATTTCTAATCACTCTTGCTCATCTAGATATGTAGTCATCACCTGATTAATAACAATTAATCATAATTAACACAATGGTCACAATTATTAATGGTATTTAGGTCTAGATTAGGGTTTAGGTCAAACCTAGGTTCCATCTGATCTTATAATGGTATATGATATTTTTCTAATGATCAAGAGGTCATTTTAGAGGTCAAGTTCAAATTTCATACTTTTCTGATGCTTTATCCATTTTCTAGAATTAAAATGAGGTTAGAAACATGGAATTGGGTTTTAATGAGAAATGGCCTATTATTTTGACATAATAGTTAAATCATAGTTTATATCTGGTTTCCACAATATACTAGGGTTCATTAATATTTTTATCAGATCTAATTTCGATGATATGCTAATTATACCAATAATATGATATCAAAAAGAAGCATTATCATCTACATTAAATATCATCATTAGTTGTTCTTTAAAAGCCTGATCTAAGCACTCAGAAATGTAGAGAACATTTTTTTGAGTCTAGGGGAATTTTTTGGGGATTTATTGGACAATTGGGATATTTTCTAAGCATTTTCTAAGTTGGTGTCATTTTCTAGAATAAAAGAAAGTATTTACCTTTAATGGAATTTGTTGTGGCTGTTGGATCTTGCTCCTTGGGGTATAGATCTCTGCCATGTGTACTCAAAGTGGGGCATGCGACCTACCCTTGAACTACAGTTCACTCCTTATTAGCATTGTGTAAGTCAGTCGAGATGTAGCTGAACTGGTCTATTCCAGTCTTCTTTCTCACACGTTACTGGATAAAGACGCCTATGCTTTTGTGCATTGTCACCATCACGAGGTCCAGTCCCAGTGACAGATCTCCATCAACTGGGAGCTCTTCGACCAAATCTAAGGCTTCATACACCTTCGATTCTCCATGCCGAGTCTGAGCGGCTGGGATACAAGGTCTCTCTATTGATCTGCAGCTCTCGGTATGTTCCTCTCTCAGTGACGACGAAGTTAGGTAGAAGGCAATTGCGGTTATCCTCTCCTTGCATCCTTGGGCTCCAGTTTGCGATTGAGGATGGTTGCAGGCCTTTTGCAAAATTGAATAGTGACTCCAAAACATGGTAGGGTTGCTCTTGGATCTCCCCCAAACATGCGACCTTGATCTACAGGTTGTAGGGCTCGTTGGCCATCATTACCCACACAACTGAGAAATTGATTGTGTTGAAGGATTCAGAAGGGATCTATAATCATTTTTGCCTGGTCACTACAAAATGAAGTGGAGAAAGAAGGAATGGATGGGGATTTGATCTCTCTGATTCTCTCTAATGGAGATGGTCCTAGGGACTGACTTTAGTTTTCTCCTGATATGCCACATCATGCTCCTAACCAAGGTTTGTTGAGATTCTAAGAGTGCAGTGATGAGGATTTCTTAGTTACAAACTCACCTTGATATGTAGTTTGTGCACTACCTAGTGCAGATGTGTAACGGCTTGGTAAGACCCTTCTGATCCGCAATGATCGGAGGTAAGGGATGACCTCCCTACCATAAGATCTTCATCAAAGGGCTTAAAATCATCCATGCCTATTAGTTGAGGGCCAATCCCAATAGACATGCCAGCGTGGCGTCAAACAGTCATAGCCTAGCTAATAAATGAACAAAAGACCAAAGTCCAATAACATTTATATCATCAATGTCCTCATCTACAAATAGTTATATCTACTTGTAGTAGTATCCAAATATTTTGAAATTCTAGACACATGCTCATAATATCCTAAAGCATCTCCTGCTAATGTTTGGTACACAAAATTCTTTATTTGGACATGCAAATAAATTCTTCAAAGAACCTTATAATTTGGTATACAGACCTTAAATTCAATTCGAATAATCATCAAATCTTGATCATATATGTCCATAAACATGTGTTATGATACTAACATACTTCAAGGCTCATTAATTGGGTACTTGAGTTTCTTCTTACTACTAATTAGAACTTTTAGCCTCATAAGTACCCAAGCTCACTAATAAAAGTTATTCATCATAATAGAACTCAATTTGGTCTAGTAATCATCAATTGCATATCTAGTTATATTGGGGTGAAAGAGCTAGTAATTAAATAACAAATTCTCAATTTGGGATGAATCATCTAAATGACACACATGGTCTTAAAATACTATATTGGTTATTAGAGCCCTAAAATATGGATTATCATAGAAACCCTAATTGGCTAAAAAGGGAAACCCTAACCCTAATAATGGGAAGGTTGTATTTCTCTTGTATTGAATGGTGATGATATGTACTTGATATTTTTTTATCATTAAATACTAACCATGAAGGTATCATGAGATGATGAGCACAGCCAGGTATGAGCTATGATGTTTCATATGATACAGATTAAATGGGCCTTGTGAGCCATGTGAAATACGTGTGCAACAAGTATAATGTATACCTAGGTCTGAGGACCTAGTGGTAATAGTTACTTGATAAGAGGTAAAATGTTCACTGATGCATTACGGGTTTGAATACCCATATCTAACAATCATGATGATGATAATGTTAAGGGATGAGAATCCCCAATAATGTGATAAGGGACTGAGAACCCCGAGTGTTATGCATTCAATGTGTTCCAAAGATTATGAAAGTACTTGATAAATGTATTACACCATTCTTTATAGCATCTGGTATAATTCATGCTTGTAACTTGGTTGATGCTAAAAGATACTGTAATGCACCTAATTAATCAAATGGAACCTTATCATGTAGTTTCCCTAGCCATAGATCCATTGAGAGTCAGAATTTGTTGAATTGTGAAATGAGTTTAACTTGGAGAGTATATTTTTGAATATGGGGGGTGATGGGCAAAAATATGCTTATGTCCAAATAGGGATTGTTGTGTGGTCTTTCCCTTAGATACCAGGGTTGTTGTGTGATCTCCCTGAAGAGAATATACCGGGGTTGTGTGATCTCCCCAAAGAGAGTGCATGATGTTGCCATAACTCTATAGAGAAGATGCCACTATACCCTAGCAAGCTAATTGTAGTTTGACATGTGATGTCACTGCTAGTGGTGTCATACTGACCGAGATAGGTGAGGTCTTGGAAGTTAACTCTTCCTTTGACATTGTATGGTATTGATGCTTTCGTATATGTGGTCGGTTGGAGCATGAGTGGTACACCTCATCTCCTCAGGGAATAAATGTGATTGTAAATATGTAATCAGCCATGTAGCATATTTGATTAAGGATTGAATACAAAAACATTGGTTGATGTTACACTACTATAAACCTTAAATGTATAGATGTTATATGTGTTCTTCATATTTCTTATGAAGTGAATATATGATTTATTGCTCTATCACAGATAGCTGCATTGCTTTAAAAGATGATACTGCTATGTTCTGCTTATAAACAATGATTAATCTTGATTATTAATATAAAAGATCCTATGCTTAGTTTTATACTATTTACCTGTGATAATAAAGTTGTTGATGGAGAGTTATATCTCTCGCTGGGACTTTTGTCTCACCCTGTTGGTCCCAACATTTTTAGGCGGACACAGACGAGGAGGTAGAGACTATACTATAGAGGAAGGACAACATCAACAGGGACAATAGTAATAGCTTAGATTGAGGTTGTTGTCTGTCGTGTCTTGTACATAGAAGTCCCATGTGTCGTCTCTATACTCTCATGTCCTTGGGAGTTAGTACGTAATGGTTTAATAAATAATATGAGATTATGGCTTGTATGCCTCGAGACTTTATGTTGCTTATGTATACATTTGGGCAAAGCAACTGGTATATGATATCCTCCAGATGAGATGGTACAATGTATGTACAATGTGATCCATGATGTATATATTTCTTTGGTTCTTCTCTTACGAGTTTCCTGGAAATGGATCTCTTTGGAAAATGGTTTTAATTTTTAGTGATTTTTGTTTATCCACTACTAATGGTTATTCCGCATAATTACTGTGATGATTTGGCTGTCGGTTTGATAGCGGTCACCATAAGTTTTTGGTATCAGAGATTAAGGTTCTCTGAGTCTGCAAAGACATAGGATTAAGGTTGTTGAGTCGGTTCTAGTATCCTCCAATTTATCTTATAGTGACTTCTTCTCATATAGGAGAAGAAGTAAAGCTAAAAGATGGCTGGAGCACACAAAGAACATGTTGTTGAGAGCAGTATTACTACACCAGGAGGAGGTGCAAGGGAACAGGCTCGAGAGGAATCAATGCCTGAGAATCCCCATCTTGATGAAGCCATGTTAGAAAACCCATCCTTTCATGCTCTTTTCAAGTAGTTCATGACCACAATAATGCATATGGTAGACTGGATGCCAACATTAGCACCTAGGGCACCAGTTCCCAATGAGGGACATGGTTCTGGTAAAACCTTTGAGCAGTTATGCCAGGTAGGAGCCATCGATATGCCGATACAGCTGACCTAGAAGACACCGATTTATGGCTCACTGAGTTGGAAAAAGCCTTTACAATCCTTAGCATCCCAGAAACTAATAAAGTTAGGCATGCTGTGTATCATTTAATAGGAAGCGCTAGCTATTGGTGGGCCATTGAAGAACAGAAAAGACCGGGAGTTGAGGTCAGATGGGAGGAGTTCTGACGTGAGTTTGTAAGTAGATATTTTCCCATGACTTATCTGGATGTCAAAATCTCACAGTTTGAGCGTGTTAAACAAGGACCGATGAATATTAGTGAGTATGAAGCTAAGTTCATGGAGCTTCTTTGGTTTTGTCTACACATGGCTACTATAGAGGAGGAGAGGATTCAACATTTTGAGAAGGGTTTGAACACTGAGTTAACCATAGTTGTAGCTACTCTAGAGAATAGAGAGAGATTTTCCACCTTTGTGGAGTCAATTAGGTGGATAGAGAGATTTGTGACTGAGAAACATGAGGCTAACAATAGGAAAGGACCTGCCCAGTTCCAGGGATAGAGGTTTGGAAGTTTCAAGAAACCAAGGTTTCATGCACCATTAGCACCATAGGGGTTTAATGCACAGACGCAATGGATGTCAAGCAAGGGTAGAGGCCATAGTTTTCTGCCATGTGGAGTCCATAGTACTTGAAAAACTAAAGGTCATAATGTATAAGAGGGTAGGTTAACTGAACCTTTAGATAAGACTTATCCTCCTAGTCATTATTCCAACATCATAACTAGGGTTTTAGGATCACCAATTCTAGGGTTCTCTCGTCATTGTGACTTCGTTCAAGAAAATATTGGTAAAATATAGAAATTTTCTTTTGTACATATAATAGTATAATGGAAAATAATTTTTGGCAAAGAAATTTATTCGACATAAAACAAATCATGGATCCAAAAATCAATTTTGAAAACCAAGTCACAATTTTTCCATAATAAGATCTCCTTATCCTACCAGTACCTATGACTCCATCCTCGGGCCAATACATGATAACATCCAAAGATATATGTCACCAATAACCTATATGGTAGGGTAAGATCACCTAGACCCTTAACACATTAGATTTTACTAAACATGTATCTAATGTGAATCTCATATCAACCTTTCATCATCTCATGAATAACATAGGTCAATTCAAGGGACATCTCACCTAGAGCGTAACAATCTATGGAATGGGTTCTAATTTGGGAGACAAAATTGAAATTGTCAGATTATGACTACCATGGGCTCTGATACCATGCTCTAAGGAGTGGGACCTAGAGGGGATCCACTCCATACTAAAATTTGAATAATAAAACATCCATTCCCAAACACACTCCAATGGTATGCTCGAACAGGTGAAAATTTTTCAAATCATAATTGATGGTATTCAAAGTAACCAAAGTGTAGTAGTGAAATAATAGTAATGACTATATTCAATTTTCCAAAAGTACCTCCTCATTATCTCCCATATAGGGTTTACATGAATATTACATCATAAGGGTATAATAGAGGGAAATTAAAACCAGAACAAGTTTGTCTCCAAGCATCAACATCCTTAAGCTAGTTCCATGTTAGCATGTCATGTGCTACATGTCCTACATCTGGGGTTGGAAGCATACCCCAGCAAATGGAGAAAAGTAGATGACATCAACAAAAAGTTGGTATGTTCAAGCTAAATTTGAATTGAGAAATATAATGAAATAAAGGATGTAAAATAAAAGGCTTCCCATAGAAATAGAACAGAAATACCGAATCGAGAATAAAAGAAATAAGAGTTTCAATAAAAGAAGAGCAAAGCATGAAAACAACGCATCCATGTGTTTCACCTTTGATAATACTAGACAATATAAACATGTACGTAGGGAATAACACAACTACCAAAAATGTGGGGTGAGAAGGGTCTTGCATACATATGCTCTAAAATATGGAGTGGCAGGGTCTATCAACATCTACCTGGGCAAGGAAACACCTCTTCCCCAAATATTTTAATATGTGGGAATTTTCACATCTGCATTCATATGTGGGATTTTTCACATTCACATTAAAAGCACATGTACATTATACTAGTAGTCACCAAATGATGCATAAAAAAGAGTAATCAAGAATAAATAAAAATAATAGGGATGAGATCATCCAACAAATACATAAAGTTGGATTGCATGATCCTAATCAACATCCACCTTAAAAGTGGGCAAAAGAGCATATATCACCAAAGAATGCTCCACCATGAGAAAAGTATAAGGAAGAGTCCAAAAGAATGTCCAAATAAGATATGTCCAAATAGGATAATATAATCACAAGATTAGTATGAAATAAAGTAGTTCACATGAACCATAATTTTCAAATAAAAAGAGTTAATGTGTAGGCTAGTGTCAATAGGACCAAGAGAAAGATTCTAAAAGGTTATTGATCAAAAAAGGAATAATAGGGGATGAAAATATACCTCACTTCAGAGTCAAAACAATCCAAATTTAGTCTTAGATCCAAATCTAGGTCTCGAAAGCACCTATTAATAATGTATGATGAATTAAGGTTAGATTTACATTGATTATTCAAAACCCAAAAAAAATTCCTTTTTATGATCTGTGAATTAAGTTATGAAAACCATACCAAATTATAGGTTATATTTTTTCTAAACTCAAAACATATTTTATTATATTTTTCTGACTTGTGGATTATTAGTTATGAATTTTGCAAGTTATTATCTAATTAGGAAAATCCATTGAAAATCACCTTTTAATAACACTAGATTTTTCACCAAAGAACTTAATCATAGAAAAATCACACAACATCAGATCTTCTTAGATGTACTATATACTATAAAACACTAGAGATTACATCATGCTATTAAATCTGATGGGTTCCTTGAAAACATTAGACCACAAAGACCCCAAAGAAGAGCCCCAGAAGAAACTGGGTCGTCATCACCCTATGTCACCATGAAAGCAACAGGGGTACACCACGAGCATCAACCAACCAAGGATATCAAGTAGAAATCCCAAACCAGAGTGCATCAATGATGGAACCATGAAGTTTGAGATCAAGAAAACATAGGCAAAGAGACACCTACATGAACTAATTACGTTTAGTTATAGAATGGTGGGGAATAGACTAAAAAGGGGGAAATTCTCCTTACCCCAAACAAGGTCAAATTGGCTATGTCTTAGGCTCTGAGTCGGCATAGGGAACTCCACCGAACATTTTTATAAGACTCAAGAAGTCTTTAGGGAAGGAGACGGGCATAGTCATGCCATAAGAGTAGTGTGGAGTTGGGTAAGAATGTTCTAGGTTAGACAAGGAAGATTCGATGCCCAAAAACTACAATATGGAATGCAGTGGAGATCATGGCACCATATAGCAATGGTCTGATGGTCCCTGTTGGTGAGTAGAAGGGAATGGGGCAAGATCAGAGGGTGAATAAGGGATCTATAATGGCACTCATGTTCAGAGGAATTGAGGTATAAAAACTCTAATAAATGGGGGTTAGTCAATACAGAATCAGGAGATAAACTAGTGGGAGAAGAAATCAAAATGTAATGTCAGGAGTTGGGTGAGAAATCTGTGGAAGAAGATCGGGACAAGAACTTGTTTCTAGTTCGCTCAAAGAAGGAAAGGAGGGGAGAAAACTTAGGGCCGGAGAAGGATCGAATAGCCGATTCATCAAAATCTAACAACCAAGAATAGGCTCAAGTTTTGCAAGCATGTGTGACAATGATAAAGTCAGGACTATAGGATATCAGAAAAAGTCAATCATTAAATTTAAAGTGTAATTAAGTTCCTTTCCAAATCCATTTGAGGGCCCAAAAAAGGCCAATTAATATGAAAATTTGCATCTAGAGTAATTAAGGCATGTAGAATCCGATTTTGGCATCCTTTTTCATTTTTTGAGACATTTAGTATTTTATTTAATTATTTTAAAATAAATCATATTTTCTATTTCTTAATGCATTAAAGGCATCTAGATTCACACAATTAAGGTGAAACTTCACCCTCAAGAAAAACAAAACATATTGAACAAAAATGGCCATTAAATTTATCTCTTAGTCTTATTTAATACATTATTTTATATTTTGGCCTTTTAGATACTTTCTCTCTCCTAATCTACACATGTATAGCAAATATTATCCAATTTAGATGAAAATTCACCCAAAGGCTATTTTTAATGTGTAGATTATGAATCTAAGATTAATTCCCACTTCTAGTGTCATTAAGTGATATATTTCATTTTTTGAGGAAAACTCACCTTTTGTTTTCAAAATAAAAGAGATATAGTTATTATTGTTCTAGAATTGTGAAACTCACCTTTTGTTTTCAAAATAAAAGAGATATAGTTATTATTGTTCAAAAACTGGGGGAGGGAGCGTCGTCCTGACGCCTTCCTCCCCTGGACTTCCAATAGTTCTCGGTGGTCTCTAAGTTTGTAGCGCGACGCGAGGCTCTGGAGAGGGGCCATCTTGTTGGGTGCCATTCGGGTGTGATGGATGGCGAGGAGATGAGCTGTGCCACGAGTCTCAGCTTCAGGGCCAGAGCTGGCATGTCGACTAGCTCGACTCCTTATTGTTCATGTGTGATGGTTGGAGGGAGCCGCTCCCAGCCAGATCTAGTCTGCGGCCGCGCTCCATCGCGCAGGTGAAGTTGGGCTTCCCCCAGCCTCGCCGGCACCTCCCTACCTTACTCTGAGCGAAACCTAGGCCATCCTGGGAGGCGTTGGCTCGGTTCCATCCTCAGTGGCATCTTTGGTCTTCGGTGGCGTGTGGGTACCATTGCTGGGTGGAGCGTCTCCTCCCTGCCTGTTTCAGCGTTCGGCGGCGCGCTCCACTCTCCAGCGATGGCAGGGCAATGCTGCGGCGCGCCTAGTTTCTCCCTGCTGCCTCGGTTTTGGTCACCCCTGGCTGATCAAGCCCCGTCGCAGCCAGGTGCTGAAGGTGGTGCCTTTGCTACCGCTGGTTCAAAACACTTTCAAGATGTTTTGACGGATTGCCAGTTAGCTTTCAGGTGCTGCACGAGGGGTTTTGTCCTCAAGCAATTTGATGCTTTGCCTAGTAGGAGTCAGGGGCCCCTACTCTCAGTGGTGCCTCTGCGTCAGTTGGCTCGGAGCACCTTCATGGTGTTTGACAGATAGCCTCATTGGATTTAGGTGTGTTCACGAGTATGGGCTTATGAGGGGGGCTGGTTCCTTCTCTTTTCCTTCTTGTCCTTGTGCTGCTGTGTGCAGGGGTTTGGTGTTGTGCTAACAGCTTCTCAGAGACATGGACCTTTGCAGGTTAGCATCTCAAGTGTGTGACGGGATGTTAGTTCGAAGTATCTCCCTATTCTTGGCATAGTACCACAACTTGTGGGTACGGTTATTAGATAGTTGGTACTGTGCCATGCTTGATGGAGTGAATTGGAGCTGACATTCCCTACCACTCTTCGTTGTTTAAAACGTGTTGGCTCTTGCTTCTCTTGTGGTTTGTTCAGCTTATGCTGTTATGTGCTAGGGGTTCTTTTTCTTGGGTGTCGCCCATTACATTAGAAACCTGCAGTTGGATAGCAGAGAAGATCAGAAACTTCTTATATAGCTCTGGCTTGGACTGCCAGTGGTTGTACTATGTCATGTTGCTATTAATATTTGTGGGTATGCTGAATGCATGTAATAGTTTCTTGCGCAGTCGTCTTCTGGTTGGACAGCTGGGTCCTAGCTTGTTTAGTTCGTTTGGTTTTCTTAGTTTTTGTGTTCACCTAGAAATCTTGTATGTCCCCCTGCGTCGGGATTTTGTTCCTTGTCTAAGCTTTATAGCTCCCGTCGATGTAATGGGGTACTCAGTGCCCGAAGTTTTTGGTATTAATAGTAACACATTTTTTGACCGACCATAAAAAAATTGTGAAACTTTTCATTCAAGCCAAACCAAACCCAAAGAAAATAAATCTCAATTTATATGTAACCAATTAGTCTTCCTTTTATAAATTTTATCTCATTATGAAATATTAGCATTGTTTCTCAAAATTAAATAATTTAATATCACATTAACATGTTTAAAGCATTATTATTCATTCTTTTTTTTTTCTTTGTTGATCCATAAGGCTGAGGAATGTTCTAAAATGAATCATCTTATCATTTATGTTATTTCATATCTATTTGAATTATGTATCAATATTGTCAATGATGGACACCTAGTCCCTCTATGCACATTATTTCTCTTAATCAACATTATCTCACATGATTTAGTTTATTGGTCTATAGACTATTATGAGAGAATTAGGTCATAATTATTTACGTACATATATGCTAGGGTGATTTATTCATGCATTATCATATTAGGATTATAATTAATTACTATTAGGTTTATCTTCATCCTTGTTTGGCTAAACTAAAGAACCAAGCTGACTATCCTCTAAGACATAAGATCATGGTGCTAAGGCTAGGTTTTGGTTCTTTACTCGACTCCTTAAAGGGTTTGGTCCTCAAAATCTAGTCATCAATACTTCATAAACCAACTACTCTCCACCCCTTAAAAGGTTTTTTTCCTAATTAGCCCAACTAAACAACATCTTGGTACTATGGTTACTATTGCATGTTTTTAGTTGTGAATATTTTAGGGGTATATGTTGTCCATGCATCCAACTAAGAAGTCATATCCAACTAGGGTTGAAAATTAAGTCCTTGTGTCTCTAACCTAAAAACCCTAACATACACTTCAATAACTAAAGGTCATAGTGTATAATAGGGTAGGTTAACTAAACCTTTAGATAAGACTTATCTGCCTAGTCATCATTCCAACATCATAACTAGGATTTTAGGATCACCAATTCTAGGGTTTCTCTCTTTAGTGTGACTTTGTTCAAGAAAATATTGATAAAATCCAGAAACTTTCTTTAGTACATATAATAGTATAAAGGAAAATAATTTTTGGCAAAGAAATCTATTCAACATAAAACAAATGATGGATCCAAAAATCAATTGTGGAAACCAAGTCACAATTTTTACATAATAAGATCTCCTTTTCCTACTAGTACCTCTAACTCCATCCTCAAGCCAATACATGATAACATCCAAAGATATACGTCACCAATAACATATATTGTAGGGCAAGATTACGTAGACCCTTAACACATTAGGGTTTTCTAAACATGTTTATAATGTGAATCTCATATCAAACTTTCATCATCTCATAAATAACATAGATCAATTCTAGGGACATCTCACCTAGAGAGTAACAATCTAAGACAAGGGTTCTAATTAGGGAGACAAAATTGAAATAGTCAGATTCTGACTACCATGGGCTCTGATACCATGTTGTAAGGAGTGGGACTCAGAGGGGATCCACTCCCTACTAAAATTTAAAGAATAAAACATCAATTACCAAACATACTCCCAAGGTATGCTGGAATAGGTGTAAAAGTTTCAAATCTTAATTGATGGTATTCAAAGTAACCAAAGTGTAGAAGAAGAATAATAGTAATGACTATATTCAATCATCAACATAAGGATATAGTAGAGGGAAATCAAAACCATAACAAGTTTGTCTTCAATCATCAACATCCTTAAGCTAGTGTCATGCCAGCATGCCATGTCCTACATCTGGGGTTGGAAGCATACCCTAGCAAAATGAGAAAAGTAGATGACATCAGCGAAAATCTGGTATGTGCATGCTAAATTTGAATTGAGAAATATAATGAAATAAAGTTTGTAAAATAAAAGGCTTCCCATAGAAAAAGAAAAGTACTACCCAATCGGGCATAAAAGAAATAAGAGTTTCAATAAAAGAAGAGAAAAGTATAAGAACAATGCAACCATGTGTTTCACATGTGACAATACTAGATAATATAAACATGTAGGTAGGTCTTGTATACATATGCTCTAAAATATGGAGTGATAGGGTCTGTCAAAATCTCCCTAGGTAGAAAAACACTTCTTCCCTAAATATTTTAATATGCATGAATTTTCACATCTGCATTCATAAGTGTGAATTTTCACATCCACATAAAAAGTACATGTACATTATAGAAGTAGTCACCAAATGATGCATATAAAAAGCGTAATCAAGAAAAAAAATCAAAATAAGAGGTTTGAGAACATCCAACAAACACATATAATGGGATCACATGATCCTAATCAACATCCACCTTAAAAGTGGGCTAAAGAGCATATATCACCAAAGAATGTTCCACCATGAGCAAAATATAAGGAAGAGTCTAAAAGAATGTCCAAATAGGATAATATGATCACAAGATGAGTAACAAATAAAGTAGTTCACTTGAACCATAATTTTCAAGGAAAAAGAGAAAATGTGTAGGCTAGTATCTGTAGGACCAGGAGAAAGATAAAAATAAGTTAGTACTCAAAAAGGAATAAAAGGGGATGCAACCATACCTCACTTCAGACAGTAAACAGTCCAAAGTTAGTCTTATATCCAAACCTAGGTCTCCAAAGCACCTATTAATCACGTATGTGGAATTAGGGTTAGATTTACATTGATTATTCAAAACCTAAAAAATCTCCTTTTTATTATATGCGAATTAGGTTATCAAAACCACACCACTTTATAAGTTATATTTTTTTAGTTTGAAACATATTTAATTATATTTTTCTAACTTATTTATTATTAGTTATGAGTTTTGCAAATTATTATCTAATTTGGAAAATCAATTGAAAATCACCTTTTTATAACATTAGATTTTGGCAACAAAAGTAGTACAATTAGATAGCTGATAATTAGATGATTCCAATACATATTTTATTTTATTTTTCTAAACTATGAATGATTTAATATAATTTTTTTAAAAACTAACCAATCGAAAATTATGAAATATTCATGTCATTAGCAATTCCAGTCAACGATTAAAGTTTGTTGAGTTCACCCAAACTCACGCAGACAACTCAGCACGCAGGGTAACACAAAACTCAGTCGTGAATGAGTAAAATGAGAGGGCTACAAGACAAGTTTACCCGTTCCAAAAAACAAAACAAGAAAGGGAAAAAGAGGGACGTAAACACCATTCAATGATCAGTCATCTTCTTCATCTCAGAACTTAAGCAAAGAAAAACCTCACAACATTAGATCTTATTACATGGACTCAATACTCTAAAACACTGGAGATTACCTACCGCTAGTAAATCTTTTGGGTTCCTCAAAATCTTTAGACCATAATGACTCCAAACAAGATCCCCAGAAGAAACCAGGTCATCATCACTCCATGTCCCCATTAAAGGTATAGGGGTACACCACGAGGATCATTCAAAAAATGAGATCAAGTAGAAATCACAAACCCAAGAGAATGGACGATGGAAACATGAAGTTGGATATGAAGAAAATAAAGCTAAAGAGACATGTACACAAACTAATCATGATTAGTTGTAGAATGATGGTGAAGAGACTAAGAAGGGGGGAAATCACCTTACCCTAAAAAGGTCAAATTGACTATGTCTCAGACTCTGAGTCAGCACAGGGCACTCAACTGGACATTTTGATGAGCCTCGCACAGGCATGAGGAAAGAATACTAGCACAGTCTGGCCATAAGAGCAGTGTGAAGTTGGGGAAGTATTTTCTAGGCCAGACAAAGAAGAATTGGTGCCCAAAAACCACAATATGGAATGAGGCAGAGATCATGGCACCATATAGGAATGATCTGATGGTCCGTGTTGGTGAGGAGAAGGGAAGGGGGCATGAATAGAGGTGGAACAGGGGCTCTACAGTGGCACTCATGTCCAGAGCAATTGAGGTTTAAAAACCTTAACAAAAGGGGGTCAGTCGGTGTGGAATCAGATGATAAACTAGTGGGAGAAGAAATCAGAATGTAATGTGGGAAGTTGGGTGAGAACTCTGCATAAGAAGATCGGGACAAGAATTGGTTTCCTGTTTGCCCAGAGAAGGATAGGAGCGCAGAAAACTTTGGGTAGGAGAAGAATCGAATAGGTGCTTGATTAAAATATAACATCCTAGAATAGGTCTTAGTTTTAGCAAGCCTGCATGACAGTGACAAAGTCAGGAGTATAGGAAATCAGAAAAAGTCAATCATTAAATTTAAAGTGTAATGAAGTTCCTTTCCAAATCCAATTGGGGGTCGAACAAAAGTCCAATTAATATGAAAATTTGCACCTAAATAGATTAAGGCAAATAGAATTTGATTTTGGCATCGCTTATCACTTTTGGATGCTTTTGGCATTTTATTTTATTATTTTAACGTAAGTCATATTTTCTCCTTTTTAATGCATTTAAGGCATCTAGATTCACTCAATTAAGGTGAAATTGCACCCTCAAGCAAAACAAAATATAAGCAACACATTTGGACATTAGTTTTATCTCTTCATATTATTAAATACATTATTTAATTATTTTGGACTTTTCCATACTTTCTCTCTCCTAATATATACATTTATATCAAATATTATCCAATTTAGATAAAAATCACCCAAGGGCTATTTTTAATTTGTAGATTATGATTGTAAGATTAATTGCCACTTTTGGACTCATTAAGTGATTTATTTCATATTTTGAGGAAAACTAACCTTTTCCTATCAAAATAAAAGAGATATAATTATTATTGTTCTAAAATTATGAAACTTGTCATTCAAGACAAACCAAACCCATCAAAAACGAATCTTAAGTTATCTTTAACCAATTAGTCTTCCTTTCATAAATTGTATTCCATTATCCAATATAAGCACTATTTCTTATATAAAATAATTCAATATCACATTAAAATGTTTAAAGAATTATTATTAATTCCCTTTTTTCTCTTCCTTGATCCATAAGGATAAGGAATGTTCTAGAATGAATTCAACTTTTCATTTATCTCATTTCACTTTGATTTCAATTATGTGTCAATATTCTCAATTATGGACACCTTGTCCCTCTATGCATATTATTTCTCTTAATCCACATTATCTCATGTGCCATATTGTATTGGTCTATGGATTATTATGAGAAAATTAGGTCATAATTGTTTTTGTACAAATATGCTACGGTGATTTATTCACACATTATCATATTAGGGTTACAATTAACTACTATTAGGTTTATCTTCATCCTTGTTTGGCTAAACTAAAGAACCAACTTCACTATCCTCCAAGACATAAGATCAGGGTCAAAAGGCTAGGTTTTGGTTCATTATAGTCACAACTCAAATCCTCAAGTCATTAATAAAAGATGTAATACAACGGTGTATCATATCTATTTAGTTTTATACACAATGCTACACATTGGTTGACAACCCTTGTTTGTTTTCCCGACATAAAGATGATATATGGTATAATAAGAGATGATATATATGATTATTTTGTAGTGATGCTCGTGATATAAAGATTCTGATGTTGTCAGATATACTGACACTAATAATTAATATTGTAATGTTAGCTATGCTAATACTACTAGCCATGCTTCTGTAATTTGAAATGCATAAACTCCTAATCATGCATATGCAATTAGTTGTGCTTATGATGTTAGCTCTACTCATGATGTAGACTTGTTCATTTCATTAAACATGAGAATATTGATAGTCATGTTATGTTTCTAGACATATTCATGATGTTGAGATGCTTATGAGACTAGATTGCTTGTATTGTTAGCAAGTCATATGATGATAGTCAAAGTAATGAAGAGGATTGTTATTAAATGCAATCCTATGAATCATGAGAAGATATCTGATAAAATAAATTGATTTATCTATTACCTATATATACATTGATCGACATACTTGTTGCTAAGCTTATTCGCTGAACCTATTTAGCATGCTTAAAATGGTCAATATGATCAAAATTTATTAATTGCTCCAACTGCTCAGTATATATACGGTTTAATATGTTGTAATCAATATTTGTTGGAGAGAGTTATATCTCTCACTAGGACTAGGTCTCACCTCGTGGGTCACCACATCTTTTTCGGTGATTAGAAGAAGTCATATCACACAATGGCAGGAAGGAGAATATGAGATGATGAACCCTAGATATAGTTGTTAGTTGTCTAGTGTGTCTTGGAATAATTCCTACACACTTAGATATGGGTAAATAGTTTGTAATTAGTTTCTCTATTGAATCAGGTTATTGGTAGCATGTTATATGTTTGTTCAAGTGATGAATGTGAATATATTTCCTATTTAAACTGTACATGTTGTGGTTAATGCCATGGAACAATTGTAAGATATTTTTGAGCATTATATGAAATAAATCAAGTTGATGGGCTTTTATGTAAATGTTTCTGAGCAATTGAGAAATGTTGAAATTAGTTTTAATTTACAATGTTTTCTAGGTTTGTGTTTAATTAATGAGTAATCATGTTTTGTATTTTGAGTAGTCTCATTTTGTGGAATGGGTTCTCTTAGTATTGGTATGACTCATTTTAGAAACAAGAATGGTAGATTTAGTAGAAGAGGAGTGTAGGAATGGATCTATAAAGGCACAAGAGACTCACTGATATGCTTCAGCTAATTTAGGAAGTTTAGATTTAGCAAGGATTTGACTACATACCCTTTTATATTTGCATCGAATACCATCTATGAATTTGATTACCATCATCTCATATCTATATTTCTGGAGTTCATTGAGATCCACAATCAACAAAATTAAAGAATGAAATTTATTAATAATGTGTGCTACTTCCTCAAAGTATAGAGTTAAAGACTTATCGTCCAATTGAAGATTATTCATCTCAACTTTCATCTCGTACGTACATGAGATATTGGATTCATACATGATATCAAAATGATACCATACATCATTTCATTTCTCAACATGGCTTGTGAGATCAGGGCATTTCTCTAAAGTGGCGTCATTAGGAAGACCTTCTTGGAGGCGTTTATTCTTCCCTTTTCCATTGAAACAAATCTTGACTTAACAGGTCCATTAAGTGAAGTTATTTTGGTTGAATTTTTGATCGGTAATAATCTGTTTCTTATGAATTCTAGTAATTTTCTTCTTTGGAACATCAGGGGCACAGCTAATAACCAGACGAGGAAGGTTCTTGCAAGATTGTGTGTGAGACACAAACCATTAGTGGTGGGTCTGTTTGAACCTCTACTTCATGCAAAGAGGGTAGAAGAGCTGCTAGATATTGTTAGGTTGGATTGGTGCACACATAATGAGGAGGAGCATGGGAAGGTATGGGCCTATGCAGATGTCGCTTTAGACCCGAGAGTGATCCTTAAACATCAACAACATATTACTTTCGAGGTTGGTGATGGACACAGAGGGAGGATTATCATCTCTGTAATCTATGCATCTTGTACTATCGTAGAGCGAAGAAGCCTTTGGGAGTCACTTATTCAGTTGAATCACGAGATCGGTGATGAGAGGTGGTTGATCACTGGCGATTTCAACGTGGTTAGAAAACCTGATGAGAAACGAGGGCAGTTGCCTCCTCCTCTTCAGGGGATGTTGGATTTCAACGCTTTCATTAATGATGTCGGTCTCGAAGAGCTTCCCTACGAGGGAAGTAGCTTCACCTGGGTGGATAAACAGCAGCACACACCCACGAAATGGGAAAGGCTGGATAGAGCCTTAGTTAATGGAGGCTGGAAGAACGCTTTTCCTCAGTCTTTGACGAGTCATCTCACTAGGTTTCGGATCTCCGACCATTGCCCCATCTTGATCTGGAGCAGCTCGGGCGATCAACGTAGACAACCAGCTCCATTCAGCTTCAGAGCTGCCTGGTTGAAGGATCCATCGTGCATCAAGCTTATTCAAGACACCTAGGATTCGATCGCGCCTAACGGAGACCCATCCTTTACCTTTTATAGTAAGTTGAAAGCAACAAGGGGCGCCCTCAAATCATGGAGTAAAGAGGTGTTCGGCAACATACAGCAGAAGCTCGCTGACTTGGAAGATGTGGTAAGAACCATGCAATTGGAGTTCGATGAGAATCCTTCTCCGGATAACGAGGTGCTTCTTAAAGGGGCGGAAATGGAGTTAGAAGAAAATTGGAATTTAAATGAGCAGATTTGGAAGGAGAAGGACAAGGTAAGATGGCTAGATGACGGTGATAGAAACTCACCTTTCTTTCATGCCTTAGTTAGAGCCAAGAGAAGGAAGAGATCAGTATCCAAGCTGGTTACCCCGGAGGGTCAGATTCTTGAAGATAAAGAATTAATGGCTAAAGCTGCAGCAGACTTCTATCATAAGATGTACGAGGAAGATCCTTCTCAGTCAGAACAAGCCGCACAGGCCTTCATCGAGCTGCTCCCACAATCAGTTAGTTTGGATGACTGTGCGACCCTCACAGCACCTCCGACGCATGAAGAGATTCTTTCTACCATTCATATGATGGACATGGACACGACACCTGGTCCCGACGGTTTCACAGTGGCGTTCTTACGCGCTGCTTGGGATATCATAGTGGATGACATCGTGGCTTTTGCTAACTTTTTCTTTTAGGGTGGTCTTTGTCATCAGAGCTTCTTCTGCTGTCAGATTGTTCTCCTCCCAAAGAACCCTAAGGCGTCGTTGCTGGGCAAGGACTTTAGACCTATTTCAATCGAGAATGTGGTAGCAAGGGTGTTCGCTAGATTGATCAGTAACCGGTTGGCACGCATCATCCCGTCGTTGATTGGTCCTTATCAAGGTGCCTATGTTAGAGGGAGAGATATTGTGAATCATATAAAGCTTTCTAGAGAAATTACATATGACATCAACAAAGGAGGCGCTTATCCGAATGTGGTGGTAAAGTATGATATCTCAAAAGCTTATGATATAGTTTCTTGGCAGTTCCTTAAGAAAGTGCTTAGTCATGTGGGGTTGACTGAGCAAGCGATCAACTTATGCATGGAGTTTTTCATCAGATCATGGGCCACAGTGACAATAAATGATTTTTCTACTGGTTTCTTCTCGTGTGGGAGAGGGTTGAAGCAAGGTAACCTGTTATCGCCTCTCTTGTTCATTTTGTTTGAGGAAGCGTTGGGTAGGTGTGTTAATTTGGAGGTACAAAGACACAGCTTTCCACGATTCGCCACGAGGGGAGAGGTGAGTCTCCACCTATCTTAATGTATGCAGATGACATAGTCGTCTTCTTCAATGGATCACAAGGCAGCGGGCAGGTCATTAATAATATACTTACAGAATACGAAAGAGCTACGGGGAAAAAGCTAAACAGAGCAAAGTCTGGTTTTCTTGTTGGGTCGAAGGATAATGCCGTCATTAGAAGGATTGAATCGGAGTTGGAAGTACCCAGGCTGGAAGAATCATTCATGTACCTAGGCATCCCTATCATAGTGGGCAGACAACGGTTGGCTCATTTCGATTTCTTGATTGAGAAGGTCTTAGACAAAGTTGCTGCGTGGAAGTCCAGATTTCTTTCCTTTGCTGGGCGGCGCCTCCTGATCAAGCATGTTCTTAATTCCACAACTTTGCATATTATTACTGCAGTGGACCTGCCAGCGGGAGTGATGAAAAGAATCAACTCCATTTTCTCCAATTTCTTGTGGTCAGATAGGTAGAACCGATCCAGGCGAGCTTGGGTAGCATGGGATCGTGTTACCAGTCCTACACAAGCGTGCGGCCTGAGTATACCGTCATTACAGCTCACGGCTAAGGCCTTTAGGTTCAAAGCATGTTGGGAAGTCATTCAAGGGGATTCGGCTTGGGCTAATTTCATGAGGGATAAATACAGATCGGTATACAAGAATCAAGCTGGGTGCTACCCACAATATTTGAAGAAGGGCTCCTTTGCTTCGCCTTACTGGAAGAAGTTGTGGGTCACTTACCCTGATGTGATTCCGAGGTACAGATGGATCATCGATAAAGGGGACATATCCTTCTGGGAGTCGATATGGTGTCAAGAGATCATGCAGAACTATGCTATCTCATAGGTGGACACTCGACTAGATTTCAAGGTCGGTGACTTCTGGTTACACAGCGTGGGTTGGGATTGGGACGCACTCAATAATCTTGTCTCTACAGAAGGCATTGAACAGATACAGAAGTCTATGGCAGCTGTTTCTGATGAGGATGATCGCATGATATGGTCTCCGACGGACAATGGATCTTTTAGCCTGCGATCTGCCAAGATGATTATCTCCAACACACAAGCGATAGAGGGCCTGCATCCAAGGGGACTGGATTGGGTATGGTCCACATCTGTTCCTAGAGCAGGTGCGGTGCTATGGAAAGCAATCAACGGCGCGCTGCCAACTGATGACCGGATTAGAAGCTGTAAAATTCCCATGGTATCCATGTGTGCTTGCTGCAAACAACCTGCAGAGGAGACTATAGAACATCTGCTGTTTGAGGGTCAGTTGGCCAGAGTTTTGTGGTTGAATTTTTCTGATATTTTTGAGAACTGTCCACGATCCGTAGCTAATCTTCAGATGTTGAAGCCGTCTAAAACTCTGGAAGAGTGGCTTCGCATCGAGATGATTATTCTTATCCTTTGGATGATTTGGCAATCTAGATGCGACATGAGATTTCAACAAAAAAAGAATAGGCCTGAGAGGATGTGGGATGAGATCTGCTTTATCCTAAGAAGAAGCATGTCTATGAAGAAGCTATGTAATAGAAACGATGCGTCTCTGTATGAGAAACTGGAAGCTAAAGGCCTTGACGTGCATATTTCCAGAACTAGGTCCATTAGTTTGATTAGATGGGTACCTCCGGACATGGATAACTTAAAGTTGAACCTTACTATTGGAACTGGCAAGGATGCTATGGGGTCTCAACGTAAATGGACCGCCGGGATTATCAGGAATAGACATGGGCAGGTGAGGCTTGCTTTCAGATTTTGGCTGGTGGAGAAAGATTACTGCGTTGCATATATTCAAGCGTGCCTGGTCGCGTTGAAGGTTTCAACTGATCATAACTTGACAATTTCTTGTTTCGAGATTGATGATCAGAAAATGCATGACAGTATTTGGAATGGTGCTGCGGGTCCATGGAGAGCAGCTCCATATCTCACTGAAATTCGGAAGGTGATGGCAAAAGATGCAATTCTGGGCTACCTGGTCCCTAAACTCATTAATTCTACATCGAAATACTTAGGGTTGTGGGGTAATCAGCTTGAGGAGGGTGAAGTATGGACTGAGCAGATGCATCTCCCTATGAGTGTTAGAGGCATGATTTATCTAGAGAAAAAAGGAGTTCCTCATATTCTTACTAGATGGTCTAACATCAATTGAGGAGGTTAGAGTGAGATAAATGTGTTTTGCCGAGAAGGTTTGGGTTGTAATGTTGATATGATGTTGTTTGCCCATTGCGGATTGTGGGATGAATATAGCTGATCCGTGTTTAAAAAAAAAACAAGGAGAGGGGGTGTTGATACCTTCACATATTCTTTGAAATGATTACATGACAAGTATGAATATACATAGCTTGTAGGGTTTAGGGATTGAAGAACATATTGTTGAAAACTTGGATTGAATAAGTGCAACACAGTGTACATCAATAAACTCTCCTTCCACCAACACAATATGTTGAATTCCATCATGATGTGTAGCTTGTCTTCAGGATGAGAAACCATGCACTTCTTGATGAATGCACACAACATGTAGGGTGTGGAATATGATGCGTCAGATTTGTGGAAAAACATTTAGAAATGTTTAATACTAGATTCAAGAATTAACCCTCTTTTAGCTAGAAAGAAACCTCCTTGATATAGATCTACAGGAGCAGAGAGAGGGAGATGATCCAGATAAGGAAGATAATGATCTGGGTGATGGAGATAATTCTACCACAATAGAGATGATGATCCAAATATGATTTGGATGATAGAGATGACTTCCAACACAATATAGATGGCAGTCCAGATCTGGGATGGAGATGAATTTCATAATGATAGACATAACGATCTGCAAAGGCGGGTGATGGATATGATTTTCACCACTATAAGGAAGACAACAAAAATATAGATGAATTCCAACATGTAGAAGAAGTGAATACAGAAATGATGAAGATGAGTTCAATGGTAAAAATGAAGAGACAATGGTGAAGGCTATAAATATGATGCCTTCAATGGTGCCATCCGTCGGGTGGCTCTCTCTTTATGAAATTAGGAAATGGCTTCCTCTGGTACAATGTTAACAGGAAGATAATGAGGTAGAGCAACTTGTATCTTTTTTATCAACAAGGAATACATATAGATATGGACTTGGTAGGTAGCCAATAAACCAATTACAAAGTGTGGGACAATTCCATATATACAAACGAGTAGAATAAAAAAATAATGAATGATAGTTACTTATTATTATAATAGTAATATTTATGGTTAATCCTAATGATTTATGCTTCCATGTTGTTATATGTGGATTGTACTTGTGGATGTTATAAATTTTTTATCAGAGTACTAATGTAGATGCCTCCCAAGAAATATTCTCTCATTTCATTACATTCACCTCTAGGCTATGTCTTAAGACTAAGTAAATTGAAATTGGAACTTAGGAGTAACTCCCTTGTCATCACAAGGGATTAGGTTAATTTAGTTTTAAGCTTTGATATGTTATTATCATTTTGAATATATATGATGTCTTAAACCCATAGGATTTTTATACCTTAGGCCAATGATCAAACTTTCAAGGATAAGAGTTAGAAATTAATTAATTTGGATGAAATATCCAATATGTTTAAGTTGAGGATAGAGAAAAGATGAATGAACTGTTGAGTTTGGCTTATAATATCTTAGGGATGATCCCTCTCCTTTCATAAATGGCTAGCATATGTTATGTCTAAAGCTTATTTTTAGTTTTCCCAATATGGTTTTGGATCCAACTTTAGCTGAAAATTCTTTAATACCTCAAAAAAGCTTGGTTTCATGATTAGATAAAGGAGGTATTTTCTTATAACTATTACATCACAATATGTTATAGATTTTTGATGTTTTGAGTTCTCGATCTCTTTTGAAAAGGAATTAAAGAAAAGTTCTCTAAAGATTCCATGTTTCAAATTATGATTTGTTACATATATAATGCAATATCCAAGATAGATAGTTATCATTGTGTCCAAGTGTTGAATGAATTTCTTATATCATGTCCTTTTTCTATCTCAAGAGTTTTTGGTATGGGACATTAATTAATTGGAAAATGATGTATGAGACACCTAATAATTATTATTCTACTCACTCTTTTCAAGGTGTTTATGCTATGGAACACATGTACTCCTAAAATATGGAGAGGAGTATACTAATATTCACCATATTTGGAAACATATAGTCATGAATATGTGTTAACAATGCCATAAAGAGTTCATGGTAGGATCCTATGCATGTGATCACTTGAAACATATGGTACCAAAACTCGGTAGGAGCCCACAAAACATATTTCATGTATAAGATATGGTGCAAAGTCAAGAATGATGGGCTTATCTTCACTACCGGTATGAGAATACTAAAAAGTGAAATAGTAGGACTTTTGAGCTTCATATTTAAACTAAAAGTTCATGCTCTCTCTTTCTCTCAATATCTCTCTCTCTATATATATATGTTTTGAATTGAATAAGATAGGAAGTTAGACCTTGAAAGATCCATATTGGAATCAGAGGATCATGTGGATACAAAAACAATTAATAAGTAAAGCTCCTAAGTGGTTTTGATTCCATGGGATGTAAGGTTTGATAACCTTAAGTCTATGAAGGACCTTTTGTAATATATTTTATGAAAGGTAACCTTGAAATAAAGGATTCTTTATTTTCAGTGAAAGGAATGCCTAAAAATGTTAACTGGTAGAAGGTTTAATTTTTTTAAAGAATTATAAAGACTATTATATTTGTTGCTAAATATCACATGAGTAAATGGTTGAATCGAGCTATAATATGATAAATGATTTTTCATTGTGAAGATCGAGTAAAGAAGTGACCATTAGTTACATTTAATGATTTTGGTGTTTGTAGTGAAATTTTAGCACTAAGAATGAGAATTGAGGATATACTAGAAATTTCAATCTATTGTAGATACAAAATTAAATTGTTGAAATATAAATATTTATTTTTAATGGATTAATGATTTGAGGTACATGAGGTCTTTTTTCTTATTGTATATGATATGAATCGATGATCTCTTAATGACTTTAGTAACATTAGTTCCATGGAGGAATCTTTATTATGCTTTTAACCTTTAAATCTGTTATAGAAATTACTTGAAGATAAGAGGAGTAATTGTATGTGACAAGTTTAAGTTGGAACTTGATATCATGATGATGACTAGGGGTAATTGATAATCTTATGGATATATGGGATGAATCTTGCGGCATGTGGATGTAAATATGTGCTATAGAGTGGACCAGTGGTGTGCGGGCACACTATATTAAGGTGTTACATGATGTATGCCTTATACAGAGCCTAGGATAGATTCTTGATTAAGGTTTCTTTCATTGTTCCTAGGGATAATGATGTTTTATGATAAATAAATGACTAAAGGAATTAATATCTACCTAACCTAGAGTACCATGATAGGCTTAAACGACCAATAGAAGACATTATATACCTCTCTATTTGAATTTCATAAAAACCCTAATCCAGTTTCACAACATGAAGGATAAGATAGTGTTTTTATGATGCTAGAATAGTAGATAATCCCAAGTAAAAATGGTACATGTTCCTTTCTACACAACAACATGATTGGGATTATGAGACCCCAACCCTTTGAAGATCCACACTTGAGCGATTCCGGGTTGTTCTTCTTTAGAAGAGAAAAGATGAGATTTTGTGTGTGTGGGAAATCTATCTGCCGAAGGGGATCTTAAATTAAAATATTTGTAGGCAATGTTTGTAAGAATATGTTGATGTTAAGCTTGAGAACCAATGCTTCAACTACCAAGATTTGTATCCCCGTGGCTCTCTTTTGGCTATCTTAATATGTTGTTTATATAACCATACTAATTAATGCACATTCTCTGCGCATGCCATTATTGTATAACAAATTGGAGTAGTAGATAGAAAATGCAAATAAAATTTGTTTGTAGTGGTTAGGATTGCAATTCCAATGACATATAATAGAATAATTGGTGAGATTTTGCTTGTGGTGTTACACACTACTCAATTAGAATTTAAATAGATGCAACTCTGTGAGCAAACAACACACAACGGGATAAATTCCAAAATTTATAAAGACCTATACGATCACACTTGCACACACTAAAACATTACACCCACAAGTGCATGAGGGTCATGTCGTATTATAGGAGGGTGGCCAGTATAGGGTCGATCCATAGGGAGAAAAGGGGGCGCTAGACCTAGGTTAGTTTTTAGGCTAGGTTCCTACTATGGAGTCTATGGTTTGAGGGTTTGAAGTTGATTTGTTGATTACACAAATGATGAACAAACAAGCAATTAAAGGATATCACACAAGATCAAAATTGAAGTTAACCCTAGACAGTAACTTCTAATGAACAAGAAAAGACAAGGCAAGCAAGAAAAGGTAAGAAAAGAGCAATCTAAACTAAGGAAAGCAAGAAGAAGTCTACAATACTCTAAGCTAGAAAACATGGCAGAAAAGCAATTAAAGGCCTAAACTAGCAAGAGAAAATCAAGAACAAGGCAAGAAGCTAACTAAGAAGGTAAAGGGCTAACTAAGCTAACACTAGCAAAGCAAGATGGCAATTAGGGTTTTAAAGCAATAAACGGGTGTGTGACCTATTTAGGGGATGCACTTAGAAATTAGGTTGAGAGTGACATGTGAACATTATGTTTTCGTTTAGATTACCAAACCAAACAACTAGCTAGAGTCTAGCGGATTATCCTAAACTATGAATTGACCATGGATATGCTACGTTGTGTATAGGGGAACTAGTCCCTAACACCCCATACTACCCTTGCTAGGGTCAATTGGGTTACAGTTTAGGTGTAATTCAATTAGAGTATAAACAAGCCTAGGTTTCTAGGTTAGATGAGCTTAGGATGATTAGGGGCTGAGATTAGTAATGGGAGTGGAAGTGAGGTTTTAGTCCTCCCACCACCCACATTCTAGCCTTGAGACAGCTCCATGCTAAGCACACTAAATTCATCTAATCTTGCTATGTAGATCTCTCAACTACGGTTAGGAGAATTGGTTAGCATGTAAGAAGATGGGTGGTTAGCTAGGGATCCATGGATTGGACCTAGGAGCAAATCCCAAAATTCAAACATACAAGCAATTTCCCTAAATTCCTAGGTGATTTCAAGAACAAACCAATAAGCAATTCATGAAGAGTTAGATAGAAATAGAACATAATCATTAGCAAACAAATTACAATGTTTATGTATCATTTTCCCCCAAAAAGGTATCAAAGTAAAATTTTGAGTGCCAAACAACCCAGGCAAGGGACTTAGCTACTCATGGAAATGCAAAATACAAAAAGAAAGGAGAAAGAGGTACAAGAAGCGATGAAGCTTGGTGTGGATGGAGTAATCCTCCTCTTTAGCTGATGCATGACATCCTCCACCTTCTTCCAAGGTGCAAGAGCATTGGATGATGGTGAAATAGGTCAAAACACTAGGAAACTAGGGCTTTGGTGGTGGAAATGGTGAATTGGAATAGAATGGAAGTGGAAATGGAGTGTAATGAAGAAATGGGGAGCTAGAAGGTGGTAGAAGGTAGCTAAGGGCCGACTCTAGCTGCCCACAAGGTTTATATAGGTGTGGGGGAAGCAATAGGTCAAGTAGGGGTAATGTGGGAAATGAATTGAAAAAGTAGCTAGGTTTTTTTGGTTAGCATGGCCATGGTGGTCACCACGGCCATGGTGGAGTGGGTTTGGAATGGTCATGGTGGAGTGGAATGACCGTGGTGAGAAATGGGGAAAAATCACAGCAACGTGGCCAAATTTGTGCATGAAGTAGCACCACCATGGTGGGGCAAGGGTTGCACGGCCGTGGTGGTCACCACAGATGTGGTGGCTTGGAATACTCTGCTTGTTCTCAGCTCCATGGTTATTCTGGATCAGCTACAACATGACCGTGCAAGGTGGCATGACCGTTCTGTGGTCTCATGGCATGACCATTCTTGGTGGCATGACCATTCTGATCTCTGCACTTTCTTGACTTGACTCTATTGTCTTTGAGTGAGCTAGCACGACCATTCTGTTGCACCACAGTTGTGTTGGTCTCAGTGTCAACACTTTGAGTGCATTCTTTGTTCATTATTGGACATCTTTGCTTCAATGGAGCATTGTCCACTAGGGGTAGGTTGAGGGAGTCTCAGGCTTCATTTTAGGTCTCTCCAGGGCTATAGAAATCCTTGGATCACTCCTTCTCTCACTCTCTTCCATCCGGGCGTCGTCCAAATGCTTAAAAATGCAAATAATGTCCATAAGTTCATTTTACACAAATATGCATATTAGGGGAAAGAACATGTAATCTAACAAGTATAAATGTGAATGAAATGCAATATGACACATGATGAAGCCCTAAAATAGGGATGCATCACCACCACAAACTTAAAACATACTTGTCCTCGAGTATGCTCCAACTCACTTTCTCTAAAAATGTTTCACATCAAAAATGACAAATGCAATGCAATAGTTGATTATTAACTAAATGGGTTTAGTGATGACTAGGTACATGCATTCCACTTATCTCCTCCCCTCTTTCACAAACCAATCATGATTAGAGCATTGAGCCTACAAACTTCAAATATAGATCATAGAAAACATAATCAATCCATATGGCTATCATATCACTCCGGGTAAACCGTTTCATGGTAGCAAAGGTCAAAAATGACTAATTTTGCTATTTTAAATTCATGCATTCAATTTCATATGTCCATCCATACTAAGTAACCCACGTGGCTGAGAAAAAGGGTAAAATGAGCTAGGTTTGACATTTGCTGGCTCCTTGGGTATGTAAAAGGAAGAAAGGGTTGCAGTAAGAATTTGGAGTGCTTTTGCACACTCATCTTTTCTTTAATTAGATGCTCTTAAAAAAGACCATCTTTTATTTTCTTTTAGCATTTTTTTATTTTTCTTTTTATTTTCCCGTGGTGTGGATAGAGCGTATGGTGATAAGAGTGAAGTAGGGAGATATATATGTGGCAACCCCAAACTTTTGGAGGTGGTTATGGTTGATTGTGTGCACTTTGGCATCCTTTCATGTGGCGGAGAGGTAAGAAGATGGTGAATGAAAAGTGAGTCAAAGAGGAGTTAGTTGTGTGGACATAAACATGAAATCTCCTACATGAAAGTTACTCCAACAATTTCATCAAGCAATGACATACCACATGAATGACAAATATTAAAACCACATTTCTATCATGAGATTCTTTAAAACTCTAAGTGTTTGCGACTTGCTTAAATCACAATTCATCCAAATAGTTTACAAGCATGAGAGAGGTGGTTCAAAAGTAAGAAGTTAAGATTGAGGCCATATAGCAATAAACCACGATAATTCACTTTCATTTGTCCAAGAGTATCATCTTTAATCCAACAAGTAGGGATTGGGTCAAAACACACTTTTAGGCAAGAAATTCTAAATTTGGGCAAAATTGGAAAAAATGGTGCCAAGTTGCCTTCAATCACATATAAGCCTTCATTATGGAACAATAAAGTGGGAAATAAGAAAACTCTAGTTAAAACATGCAAAAATTACCAAAAATCTACATGATGTGCGATGCATGGCAAAAAGAGAATTTTTTTTGAAAATTATTCAAAAATTGACAGGAAGTAAACTAGATGATATGCAGGCATGAAAAGTAGGTAAAATCTAATCTACATAGAAGGAGAAAGAGAACAAAACATGAAAACAAAAATAAATGGCAGGTGAAATGCAAAATGTGTGAAAAGAGAAAAAAGGCATACCTCCCTACCACCCCAAAATTTTGAATCATGTTGTCCTCGGCATGACACTAAAGTATAGGAGTGATATGCTAGATGATCACTGTGGAGGCCCCGGTGGTGGTCCTCCCTGTAGTGGAGGATGATGGTAGTAGGTTCCCCAGTAGTCTGATTATTGAGGTGGGTAGGAATCTTGAAATGTTGAAAGTGCACCCCACAAATCTACCCCCCCCTAGTGGGGGTTCCTTTGGGCCTGGGCATACAAAAACTGATACGTGTGGTTGATCTGATAATGCATCTGGTATTGATCTAACAACATTGCATTTTGTGTGTGATGATATCCTTCTTGTACCCTAAGTATCCTATTTGGTGTGCTCTGAATGCCCTCCAGCTGTGCATGTATAGTTGACATGTCATATGCATTCACTGAAGGCTATTGTGGCTTTTGTGATGTCTCCACCTCTCGCCTCCTGACCCAACATGTATCTCTAGCCTCTGTGGCTCTCCTCTACTCTATCGTTTGCGAGGGCTCTCCCAGTCCCTCAGCCAATATCACCTCTGGTACTCCTTCATCTCTAGGTTGCCCCTCCTCATATCTCCTCAGGGTCTCCAAGAAACATGGAGTGTGCCCATGCTCCTCCAGGAGAGGTGGAGTGTGGTAGGGTAATTCAAGTAAGACACCTGCATATGGGGGGTGGGGGTTGACCTGGTATATGATCTTTTGATCCACTACAACAATCATGGAAGAATAGACTAGGTAATCCAGGTCCACTAACTTCATCCCCCTTTGCCTTGGTATATCCAGAAAAATTATGACCTAAGGGAACAACAATAGACGTCACAATCCCCACCACAATGAATGAATTATTTCTCTTGAAGGGATTCTCCTCAGATGATCTATCAATAAAGTACCAAAACTTACATATTTCCCTTTAATCAAGCAACCCAAGACAAAAAGGTCCTTCTTTGTGCAGCTGCCTTGGTTTTCATACCTGCCAAAAATTGTGTTTGCAAGAACTTTTTCGCATAGAGAATGAATGGACTATGAATCCGAGTTGCTTTGGATATCCCCAGTACAAAGTTTCTATGGCTGTTGAAGTACTTCCACTTGGTTATGTAAGTGGTACTTGAGTCATTTTTTGTCCTTCCCCCTTCTAGTAGGTTTGCCTTACCATCACTGGGGGTGAAAATTTTATTTAGCATCTTTGTTGTGAGAACCCAATGACTATCTCCAATCATCACTCTAATGGCATCCTCATCATCATTAGAGACTTTCTCCAAGGTGGCAAAGAACTAATGTGTCATCTCTACATAAGTCTCTTATGGCATTGCCAAGATGTTGAATAGGCCCACTTCTTCCATTATGCCTTGGAAATAGACATAGAAACCCATGATTTTTGTCATTTCCCGACACAGATAACGGGTGGCAATCACCTTGAATGTTAAGCATTGTGGGTGCTTCGACATCTTCGCCCGACTTCTAGTAACCTCAGGCTATCTCTCTGGATGCTGCTAGGGTGTCACGGGCTATGGTGCATCTGACATCACTTCATCCTCATCATCTAGAAGTAATTGCCTCCACGCTTGAGGTTGTGATTGCAGCTGTGATCCTAGGTAAAATAAGGTGCCTACCTTGGTGAAGAAGGCTCCTAGAGTTCCAAATTTCTCTATTTAGGATTTCTTAATCTCCTCCTTGGTGATTTTAACCAAACTAGTTAGAATCCTCCTTTCCTTTCCTATTTTCACGCTTTTAGTATCCTTCCACCTTCTTCCAGGTCGAAACCATGAACATACATGGTAAAACTCCACCTAGAACCCTAAAACATCTCATCTCCATGCTCTTTATCTAGGGTTTGCACCTCTAAAGTGGAGAAGGTGATCTTTGTTCAAGAAAGGAGCTTGTCTTGGATCAACCAGACCTTCTAATCTCAGGATCCTTTCTGTTTGGAACTTCTTACCTTACTATAGGCAAGTTTTGTTAAACCCCTTCTCATATATTTCTTAGTACATGCTTAAAACTCATGCTTCTATGTTAAAAATCGACGATTTCCATCTCTTTTTACCATGTTCTTCTAGGGTTTTGGTTTCTTGTTGTTTTACCTTCTCTAGAAACTCTAGTTTCATTACCTATGCAACTTCAAACCTGATCTTGGGTCCAATGGTATTTTCTCCCTTTCCCTCTCTCTTCAATTATCTCAATCGGTTTGATGATGTGGCAATTTCCTATTGGTCAATTTTGAAAAATTCATATCTTCTAAATCACTTATCCAAATTTGACAAATAAATATGTTTTGGAATTGGAAAATTAATCTCTATCTAATAAAAATATGTTCAAGATCTGATTTCATGTTTTGACGAATGGTGATTTTTGTCAGATGAATTTAATGGATAAACTCTATAAAAATTACATCTTAATCATCATAACTCCAAAATTAACATAAGAATATGTTTTCTTCATCAGGAGAACCTAATAAGTTCATTGGTTATATTTTTGAAAGCTAAATCCAAAATTTGCTAGAAAGTTCTAAAATTAGGGTTTCTAAATATTAATGTGCACTATGTACTCTAATACATGTTAATACATTGAAAATAGGCAAAGTGGAACTTGGACTCAATTAAAGTGGTGAAATTTAGTAATGGATATCAGTAAGAGAGTTATGTGCATTCCTTACACCCTATGTTGGGATAATTGCAAACAAACCCTATATTTCCCTAATGAGGCTTAAATGAACGATAAATCTTCTATTCTTGAATCCTAATGTTGTTCGTGCCATATATCAGATTATAATTTCTTCTTGTTTGGTCTTATACCACACTACTGTGCTTATTGAATATTATGACTACTCTTTCCATGACTACTTTTATAGCATGTGGATTTATGTTCTACTTAATTTAAAGTAGTTGCACTTATGTACAACCACCCACAAAGGGCATGTATTTAATCGCCCTAGGGAATATTTTTATTCTCCCCTATATAATTGTGTAGGTTATCAGGAATGTCTTATTCTCCCCTCACCTATAGGTTAGAGGTCCGGTAGGTGCCTCAACCCTACTTAGTTAGGTAGACATACAGTACAACAAATTATATTTTAGATGGCATATTCGTTATCAGGTGCTAAAAATTCAGTGTGCGATCAACCGACGCGCCCGTGATGCTCGCTCCATTTTGCAACGCGTGAGCCCACATATTTTTGGAGAAATAACTGAAAAGGAAAAATAGGAGTGACCATTCAGTTACACTTCCTCTCTCCTCCGTGTCCCAGGTCACACTAGCAAACTCTTGACATCCCCTTGATTAATTCACCTTCTCTCCTGTCAACAACTTGGATCACCGAAGATGGAAACCTCATCCTCGCCGCCTTCTCTTGGTTGCTGATGCATGTCTGCTCACACATTGCTTTGTTTTTAGATGGCACTACGTTTGATCTCTAGGTTGGCGACACTCTGAATCAACTTATTGGTCGCTCTTAATCATCTAATGAAGGTGCTCTTGATCTTCTGATTGGTGGTGTTCCTAGTTTTCCTTTATTGGCAACACTTCATCTGCATTTACCTCCTTTAACAGTGCTGCATCTGGATTTTCCTCTTTTGGCAGATCTCTAGATTTCCCCTTCTCCCTTGGATGGTCCCAATTCCACCAAAAAATCATGGCTTTGTTCTAGCCGAAACCTGTGAAAGATGGTCTGCAATTCAGTAAAATGAGGAGAGTTCGATGTATTTCCTCTAGATCAACAAATACTATGATCGTAAACTTAGAATCTAGACAAAACTTTTTGTACTAATTCGTCTTCATAAGCCAAATTTGTTGCATCGTTTCTTTTCTATTGAGGCATGAATTCTTTGCTGTATCATTTTCCTTTTTGTCTACAGTGGTTGGGCTATACACTCAATTGAAATCCTTGTATTGAAATAAATGGCAGAGGTTGGCCTCATCCAACCTACAACCACATATTGTCAAGACTATTCCCTAACAGTGCTCATTTTATTACCTCTAGACCTCAAGCAGACATAGCACTTTATGGATAATCAACTTTCCCTACTGTCTTGTTTTCAAATTAACAAAAAAGGTGGATCAGTAGTTGTATGTGCTACACTTCTGATTTTTGAATTCTAATCCACAATCCATAAAGGAAAGAAGGAAAACTAAAATTGCTGTGAAAAACCATTTAATTCCCATCAGTTACTTAGTGGGACATATTCACTATTGTTACCATATTCCCATGTAGTCCCCTTTCCATATAGCCAATCCAGGATCATAGGACAAATAAACTATTGTATGCTCCCTCATATGTGCTTCTCTTGATATGGATTTAATTTCTTTTGTACCTCCCAACCACATCTTCTAAATGATGTCATTGTCCAACTATTTTATTGGCAGGAAGGATAGTCTCAGCCACAATGCAGTAGAAGAGTAAGCGTAGACTATTACTAGACATTTTAATATGTAGATGTCAATCTTATATAGCAACAATGGAAATAATATGTGCATGAGATTATTGATGGCACAAGCCTGGGTTGTGCTCTCTAATATTCCATTCTTTCTTTCTTTCTTTCATCCTTTCATCTTTTATTTATTAATAACTATGTTACTAGGTATTATATTTCATATCGAACTCCAAGCCTATTAACTTACCTTGTTAGTGTAGTATGACTCTTATCATTCTTAAACTAAGCTGAAATATCATGATGTACCGATAATTGACTTTGATATTTGTAATGGAGCCACTTCATATGGATTTATAAGTATAAATATCTTTTTTTATTATTGAGAGAACCACCCCCGTAGAAGCGCAACTTTTGTGACCCCCCAGACAGCGTAAAACTCTCGGGCCCCGAGCGCCCCGCACACCCGAGAACTGATTAAAGCGCATAGTTGGCCGGCCTGCATGACGGGTACCACTACAACAAATGTTACATTTTACATCATTAAATTTCAGCATTTTTTAAACAAGCCGGTAATCCAATTTGCATACCCACACGGGTTTTTTATCACCACATTATCCCAACTGCCTCTCTCTATCACACATTCCCTTTCCCCTTTCCCCTTCTCTTGCATGTTCCCCCTCTCACGCTCCCCCGACGACATCGGCTCCCCTTCTCCCATCCTTGTGCTCTTTGCACTCCCCCGATGACCCCCCCCCCCCCCCGACATCTCCCATCCTGGTGCTCTTTTCGCTCCACCGCGTGCGTCGTTCATGGATATAGATATCCTAGACATTCACAATCTTCTTCTTCCATTCTCTACACGGGATCTCCACTCCCATCGAATTCCTCTCTCACGATCTCCCCCCTCTTCAAGCACCGGTGCAACGGGAACGAGAACGAGTTCACAACGCCTGGCTACAGGTTCAACTACGGCGACGACCCAATCAAGCCTGACTGTGGCTCCCGCTTTTGGTTTTGCTACAGTGGCGGGTCCATCAGACCTGAATGCGGCCCTAAATCTGGATGTGGTTGGCCGGGCTGATAATTGGACTTCTATTTGAAGGTACACGATCTCCCCCCTCTGATAATTGACCACCGAGCCCTACCCCATCGTGCCCCCTACCTCTCACCCTCTTCTTCCCCAGATCCCTCGCCATTTTCTCCTTGCCCACCACACTCGCGATCATTTGTTCTCTATTAGCACCTAACAACAAGAACAACTATATAGGAGGTGCCATATGGGCCGAGCTGTGCCAATAAACAAAACATAGTAGAGGTGGGGAGCTACGATGAAGATTGTTGATCCCATGACATTCATTTATTGAATCTGTGTTCTTAGATTTACTTTCTTCTAAAGCATGCCTAAACATCGAACAGGTTCATCTTCTACAAATATTTCTTCCTAGTATTCTTATTACAACAATTATATAACTATAGTATCCTCTTATAAATCCTCTTTTCATTTTTGATGCCCTTGATCCTTCCACTACATTTCACATCTTAGAGGTTGGAAATCTTCATCATCACATAGTATATACTGCATTGGTCTTTCAATTGTAATTTTGGGCTTCAATTCTTGTGGTCTTGAAGTAGCATTCACTAATTCTTTCATGGATCGTTCAACCATTTGGTAAAAAATCTATTTACCAACCACGTTTTTAGTTTACTTTTAGTTTATATGTCTTGTTAGATTGATTTTATCCCAAAAAAATCTAGTTTGGACATATTGGGATGCCCTTTCCTGCATTTGTTTGTGATATGACTGGATGTGGGTTTATCTCTAGAAATTGGACATGCTTCTTAGGTAGTTTTGTGCCCTCTGATCGATTTCACATAGTATTCATAGTTCTTGTTTCTCACGACAATTATGTAAGATATGTTGAGGGTATTTGATATTAGTATATTAAGTGTAATTTTATTCTTTTTCAATCTGTTTAGAATGGTTTATTCTACATTGCAGGACTAGAGAAACTATTCTCTTTTATAAAGCACACGTAGACATAGAAACATGTTCACAAATCAAAATGTACTACTTACAAAAAAATTTAGCAGTCTTGTACAATCCTCGCTTCCTTTTTATGATGGCCTTGATCGTTCCACCAACTTTTCACATCATAGGGACTGGTAATCTGTGGTCACATAGTATACACCACATTGGTCTTTCAACTGTAGATTGGCTTCATTTCCTTATTGTTGTGAAGTATTCTCCATGAATTCTTACATTTATCAGTCAACTGTTATGAAACCACCATATTAATCTTAATGTACTATATGCAATAAAAAGATGCCACTTTCTTAATCTACAGTCAAAGAAACACAACAATCTAATTATTCAAAAGTTTGTATTTCCAACCTGAGCAGATCAATTCCCATGGTTCTGCAGTCTGTCAGTATGGAAGCCTTTAAGAGCTGAACCTAAATTGCAGTGGTCTTCATTCTCATTGTATATATGTAGGATCAATGTAATCCTCTTTTTTACTTAATACACCATTCTCATTATAATAATTCTTGTACAATATTTTGGTTCTCCATCATATCGTTACATGGATGTTCATTTATAACAGTCAAAATAATATTGTCTTCAAGTCTAGGCATGGAAGAACATCTTTTGCATCTACATTCGTCTACCGATCCTACGTTTCATCTGAACGTAGGATAGGAAACGAAATGACCAATCCCCTGCATCTACCTTCCTGTCTTTGTCCTTCTCATATCTTTTCGTAGTCCTTTCCAGCAAACCAAACAAGGACTCATAGTATGTGGATTATTCAACATGTAGTAATCATTCACATGTTTTGGAAATGACAATGATGCTTTGGTACCTTTTTCTTGACAGGATGATGGTGATTTTGCTTTTTCTTTAATTGGAGCTGATCACTTCTATTCGTTGACTGAAAAAGGCAAGTACATGCTGACCTCGACTTGGGAAACAATATATTTATTGATTCGGTTTCAGATTTATATTATCAGTTTTGTTAAAATAAATCAAGGATGGATGAGAAAGATTGTTAAAGTTTTCTTTGGTCGAAATGTTGCTAACATTATGTGTTCTATTTGTAATATGTGTGATAGGCCAATACTGAATTTTTTTTTGTTGTCTATGCATGTGTGATACGTTCTATCATGCTGATGCTCATACTATTTAGTCAAAATAATTAATTGGGCTTCTACTTTAAGGTACACATACCCAATACCCAAAAACAAAGCATGTCTCTATCTTGATATTTTTATGTTTATCTTTACTAAGATTATTAATCTGATTCTGAATGTAGATTTGTATATTAGTTCTTCTTTATTGGTACAAGAAAAAATGTGCAAGTACAATAGTTTTTAAATGTGTCAATGTTTTAACATAATCACAATGTTAAGTATTCTTGATTGCTTGTCTGTTGAAAACTATCATAATTATCTTGGCTTGACAATCTGTTGAGTTGTTTGGCTTGCCAATCTTATTATTATTCTCAATAAGAAATCTAGAATGTTGTCACCAATGAATTTAATACAAGACTATCACATTCGTCTCCTTGATTATATTAGGGACTCAATCTATGAACAAATCATCGGTGGAAGTTCTTGCCAATCCTGAGTTACCCCTCATATTGATTTTTCTTAGTTCCATTTCAATTTATTTTTATTCCCATTTAAAAGACATAAACAATCATCATTCATATATATCTTGATGTCACCCATGCTGCTAAAAGCATCCAATTGATTCATGGCTTGACACATCTCTATATTAACATTATTTTCCTTAGAAGGAAACGTGTGCACTTACCATTGTTCACTTCTCCTTCAACCATACTAGGATAGTTGCTTCCTTTTACTTGGTATCCCTTTTACTACGATGGTTAGACCCTTATAAGGATTAAAATATTTAACATTGTTTCATAAAAAAATAGAATACAATTTAGAAGGAGTCAATACATTAGCGATCTAGACTAATTTTCTAGAGCTATCAATGCTTCTTCCGATTACAACTTCATATGTTGAAAACGTATCTTCATGATGTAAATACTAAATGTTGGGCATAATATGATGAATGTTGAGTAACTCAAAGATGATTTGATGACCTAGGTTAAAAGATGGAGGTTATTATGTAGAGAATAACAAATATGCCACCTTGAAAAGCTTTATTGCATCATTTTTTTTAAGAAAACACAATCTTACACAACTCGTTATGTATGTCTCAATCACTGATATAAAATATATTTATCAAAAAAATTATAGGCTAAAAACATTGTGGCTCTGCAAAACTATATTTATATTTTGTGTTTCACTCATTTAAAAATCCTACCACCTACTAGGATTTGGTGGTTCCCTCGAGTTCGAAAATATCTCCTTCTTTCTTGCCATTCTAATATTATTTATTTAAATGATTCATAAGATGCCATACTTCTAGGAAGCTACTTTTTCAATTTAATTGTTTTGTTTTTCATTTCAAAAAACTATTCTCGAGATCAATTTTCTACTAAACTACTGATTTCTACCATAACAATTCATCTATATTTGGGTAAAGCAAAATGATATGTCGTTATTTTTCAACCGAGCTTCAATAATTTTATTTCTGTCATTATTTTCTCATTTATAACTCTGTTACTTGTTACGTGATAGTCTTTATAAGCAATTGGTTTGTTTTTTTCACTTAATTTTTGGGTCCATCAATCCTATCCTAAAACTAGTCATCCAAACTGTTGAAGAATTTACTTTAATTCTTATACGTAGATGCAGAAAGGAATATTGACCAACTATTATTTGAAATATTTCTGGAATATATCATGAAGAAGAGGAAAGAGCTACCCACTTTGAATTTTATGTAAAGGCATAGTATTTTTTCTCTTCTTTATATTTCATTGTACTTGTTTGATTTTTAGTCATATACAATAACATAATAATAGGTTTTTTTCATAATTCTTCTAGTTAAACATTAATTTTTGAAAAATGGATTCTGAACTTTTATATATATTGGCTATCTTTGTATAATTTCCATTAATAAGTGTAACCCACCATTCTAAAAAAACTTAATCTTGTGACAAAAAATCTCTTGAGTTGGTTATCCACACAAGGAAGCATACAAGTGTATATTATTTGTAATAAGTAATAAATATTTAACTAAGCATATGTATACGAAAAAATATTATAGTAGAATACAAAGCTATCTAGCCATATTTTGGCATTATTTAGTTTTTTCTGGCGACAACTGTACTGTAGAATTGTAATTAAAGAAATATATGATAAAATCAGCAAATAAATGTGAAAATATGACAAATATGTTGGTAATGTTTATACTCGTAATACTCCACAGATGTGGAAGGACCCCACCCTTCTACTTTAATACCAAATATAGAATAAATAAATATTAATGTTCCAATTTTAGAATCCAATTAAGAAGCTTTCTGGGCATATTTATGCATTTTTATTTTCTTTATCAGGAAACAACTATACTTAAAATTGTAATTTGAGAAATAGATAATAAAATCACAAAATAAATAAGAAAACATGACAAATATGTAGGAATCCGTTAGTGTGTTTTACAATCACAATCCTTTTCTCATTTTGCTTTCCCCCCTCTACTTTAGTATGGCAATAATGGCGTGATGTTTTATGTTTATTTGTAATCCATTTTGCTTTTAATGGTTGTGATTGCCTGTTGTACAATTAGATTTAGAGTTCTTAATTTTCTAATGATGAACAGTTGGGTTGAAATAGTGATGTCCACTACTTTAATGTTAGTGATGGTATTATTATGGATTTTCAACTGGGTTCCTAAATAAATTTTGGATCACAACAAGGACCATCAAAAGTTTAACATATTAAAATTCATATGAACATGCATAGAATTGGATAGTATTCCATTTTCTTATTAACTACCTATTTCATTTATATATCTTGATTCAAAAGAAGAGTAAAAGTAGTGCTGTGAATCTGAATCCATGGATAATTGGCATAATAATTATGTCTTGCGAAGAACATATGTTGCTTAGGACGATTATGAAAAAATTTACTTTTAGAAGGTTTTACTATAGAACACCTTCATCTACATAAAACCCCACTGTAAGTAGCTTTGTGTTTGATCTCACTAGTGATCCATCATGCTTGAATTTGCCATTTTGTATTCATTATTAACCAACCACATTATAATTTGATATTCTGATGGAGTTTTCAAGTATTGTTCGATATGGACTAGTAAACTCTTGAATCATATATGTTTACCATCCTAGATGTTATTACGTAGTCATGATGGTTTCTGGAATAGATTGAAAATTAGTGCTTCATATAGCAAAATCGAGGTATGGCCCATGAATTCCAACCTTACTTGATGAGGCTATAGGCAGATTCAAACTAAACAATAAGCTATGCCATATCTCTGAAAATTTCTATGAATTTCAATATATAGCTTGAAGAAGGGGGGGGGCGTTGTTAGAAATATCTAAAGAAAAGTTGCATTTTGAAAATGTTAATGATTGTAACTGTACTAGTCTGCAACATATTTGGTTGATATAGCAACTATATATTTCATGTCCATTTACAGTGGTTTTGGAAGCAGTTTGCCTAAACAAAAATGCCTTTAATTGAGATATATTATGCATTTGTCATTAGCTTTGATTTCCTAGATTGTTATCAACAATGGACTCTTTTTGGTTGTAGTACTTTGTCTTGTCTTAAATCTATCATGTTGGGACTATTGGACATTCCAAGACACTTGTATCACATGTGTATCTCATGAAAATGATTTAAAATTTTAGAGAGAAAAATTTGAAAATAAAAATTAAACAAAATAGACAATGTTTGACCACATTTTATATATGATGGAAGATTAGTTTGAAAGAACATCAATTTCAAAAAGGCTTGTGTATAGGAATATTTTTGTGGAGGATAGATGTGTAATACGTTCAAATTAGTACTGGATGCCATTAGTCATATTATATAACTTTGTAATCTATTTTGCACCTCCCCCATTTTTTACAGTAATTGATGAAGCTCAAATTTGAGAAGGCAACTAGTTTAGTGTTTGGATATTGTTTTATATAAATGTGAAGGAGAACATTAAATTTATGCAATGAAGTTCTAAGAAAATTGTTGAACTTAGTTATTTAGAAATAGAACATCATTTAAGATTATAGGCATGGTATTAAACATCCTCGACATCTGGTAATTAATCCTCGACGTTACATATGTCTATGCATGTCAATGTTTGATGTTCATATGGAAATATAGTAGACTTCTATGTGTGGAAAAGTTGAAACAAAGATGATGTCTGTTACAATAAAATTCCTGGCCATATATATTTAAAATCATATTAGCAGTAAAACAAATTTGAATGAGATTAAAAGAAATTTCAATATCATGTACTATAGATAGGAGTTTATGCTAAAATTTAGACATTGTTTATCGGTCACACACACCAATATTTTAGATCTTTTTTAATGTCCTTTTTACATATCACGGAACATGTTGTAGGTGAAAAGGAAGTCCAAAATGGAAAATCTTAAATGTTTTATTGATATTACACCTGACTAACAAGTTGTCTATCTAGATAAAATGTTTGAGGGATTCTAATGGTAGTTTGCACCATAATATTTGATCTTCATAATTGCTGAAATATACAATATATGATTGGTTATATATTTTAAATTTGTTCTCTAATAACAATTCTCCCCGCTCAATATAGTGTATTGCGATTTTGATTTTTAAGCATTGGGTGGTTTATAATGAAAAGGAGCTCCATTCAACCCATGGAATTTGAGTGAGTTTTATCTAAATTTTTTATGTATGTTTACATATCAAAGATTAGATAACTTGTTGTTGTATACTTACTTACCGTATACACTGAATTTTTGTATTCACTCCAATTTTTTTTATGAGTGTTAATGCTCACATGATTTGATATTTATGTAATATTGACACAAAAATTATTGAGTAACCAATTTAAATGATTTTCTTAAAATCTGGAATTAATTGTAGCTCTTTTTTTGTAGGATTCAATGTCTGGAATAGATAAGAGCTGGATGAAAAATAAAAATAGGTTATCACTAGAATACAAAAATGGTGTTGAAAAATTTATTCAATTTGCATTTGGAAATGTAGAAGTTGATGGCTTAATACCTTGCCCTTGCATTAAATGTAACAATGGAAGTTGCAAGACAAAGGATGATGTGTCAGCTGATCTGATAGTGTATGGCATAATTGAGAGCTACACATGTTGGGTAGCCCATGGTGAATCAGGTCATGTCAATTATCAAAATGATAGTGATGACGTTGAGGATGATGCTGATGAAGTTGCGGATGAGGCTGATGATATTGAGGGAATAATAAGGGATGGGCTAGGATTTCCTGATAACCATGTTCCAAACTTTGATGAAATGGATGGAGACTATGTAATTGATGAGTTGAGTGATGAACTTGCTAAATTTTGTAGGCTAGTGAAAGATGCAAAGGAACCACTTTATAATGGTTGTGATGAATACTCCAAGTTAACATTCACCATGAAATTACTACAGCTAAAGGTTTTTCATGGAATGAGCAATAATCTCTTTAATAGTCTGATTGCATAGTTAACAAAAGTGTTTAAGGGTTGTCAATTGCTTAAATATTTCTATGAAGCAAGAAAGTATATTATTGACTTGGGACTTGACTACATAAAGATAGATGTTTGTGAAAAACAATGCATGTTGTTTTGGAAGAATCAAAAGAAAGAGGATGTATGTTCAAAATGTGGCGCTAGCAGGTGGAAGTATACCTCTCTTAACAACACAACCAAAGACAAGACTAAAAAAAGGAAAAAAATTAAGTTAGTCAAAAAGGTTTCTGTTTAGACTCTATGATACTTTCCACTAATACCACGATTAAAATGACTATACATGTGCTATAAAACAGCTTTAGAGATGAGATGGTATCAAGAAAAGTGCATAAATGATGGTAAACTAAGACACCCAGCTGATGTTGAAGAGTGGAAAAGATTGATGAGATGAATCCATCTTTTTCTAGAGACCCTCGCAATGTTAAGCTTGCATTGGCTTCTGATGGATTTAATCCATACAGGAACATGAGTCATTCTTATAACATATGGCCCGTTATCCTTATTCCATATAATTTACCTCCATGGCTTTGTATGAAACAAGATTATCTTATTTTATCCTTGATCATTCTTGGGCCAAACTCTCCTACCTATAAGATTGATGTTTATTTAATACCATTGATCGAGGAGTTAAAGGAGTTGTGGGATGTAGAAGTTGAAACTTATGATGTTGTGTCAAAACAAAATTTTGAAATGCATACGGCTCTATTATGGACAATTAATGATTTTCCTGCTTATGGATATTTGTCTGAATGGTCCACCCAAGGTGAGTTAGCATGCCCTTCTTATCAGAAGGATACTTGGTCTCTCAGATTGAAACATGGGGAAAATTTTGTTATATGGGGCATCACAGATTCTTACCAGAAAATCATAGATGGCGGAGGAATGACCACACATTTGATGGGAAACAAGAACCACGACCTCGTCCTCAAGAACTATCTGGAGAAGAAGCATTGAGTCAACTACATGACATCTTTGAAACAAACCTGGGAAAGATAAAGAAAAGAAGTTCAAAAGAAAAACCTTCTCATGCTTGGAAGAAAAAAAACATTTTTTTAACTTCCTTATTGGAAGAATCTTCATGTTCAACATAATCTTAATGTAATGCATATTGCGAAGAATGTTTGTGATAGTTTAATTGAACGATTATGGATATTGATGAGAAGACTAATGATAATTCAAAAGCTCGCAAAGACTTAAAAGATATGAATATAAGGCAGGAGCTTCTCCCATGTATTGTGAATGGAAAGTTAAAAGTCCCTATTCTATATTTTACTTTATCATCTGAGGAAAAAAAAGAGGTTTTGTGAATTCATAAAAGAAATTAAATTTCCAGATGGGTTGTGCTCAACTATTTCTAGATGTGTGAATGTTGATGAGCGTAGAATTTCTGGGTTGAAATCTCATGATTTTCATGTACTTTTACAAAACATCCTTCCTCTTGCAATGCATGGAATCTTTCCAAAGGATGTATCTAAGACATTAATCGATCTTAGTATGTCATTTAAGGAGTTGTGCTCTAAAGTTTTAACGGTAGAAGATCTGAAGAGGTTAGAAGATCATATTGTTGTTACACTATGTAAAATGAAGTAGATATTTATACCATCATTCTTCGATGTGATGGTACACCTTCCCATTCACCTAGAAAACAAAGCAATTATTGGAGGCCCTATGCAATATAGATGGATGTATCCAATTTAGAGGTGATTATGTTTTACATAATTGTTTTTTTTCTATGTTTTCAATTTTCCTTGGTTTCCTAGGTTTCTCTGAACATTAAAGTCATATGTGAGTAATAAAAACTGAGCAAAAGGTTCAATAGCTGAGATGTATATCACTAATGAATTCTTGGTTTTTTGCTCAAGATACATGAAGGAGAATGAAACTATATTTAATCATCCATGATACCATGACACTAGAGAGACAAAAATTTCATCTCAATATACAATTTTCAAATATATCGGGAAAACATTATCTGTAGGCACAACCATTAGCCTTAGTGTTAATGAATGGCAGCAAGCTCATAAGTATGTTCTTGAAAATTCATATGCAATATTACCATTTATAAGGTAACTTATATTTATTTAGCTACATTTTTACTTGACTTGATTTTAAGTTTTCCAATTTTAAAATAAATATTTTTTAGTGAGCACAAACAACTAATCCAAGATATGGGTGTTCACAATATTGAGGCGCACCATAAAAAGTTCTTCTTTGAGTAGTTGGAGAGTCGGGTAAGCTTTTAAATTACTCTAAACTAATTGAAACTAAAAATAATAGACCATTTGGTTAATGTGTATTCATTTATTATGTTAGGTGGTTCAATTACATACACAAGGCAGAGTGGATGATGAACGTCTAAGTTTAGTTCGCGGTTCTGATAAAGAGGTGTTAACTTTTATAGGTCTAGACATAAATGGATTTCGATTCCATACTGAAGATCATGATGATAGGTTAACAACACAAAAAAGTGGTGTTCTTGTTAAAGTAGACTCCACTAATGGACCATTTTTCTATTATGGTGTTTTGACTAAAATTTTAGAGTTGAGATACACAGGTGGAAGACAAGCTCATATTTTTAGGTGTGAGTGGTGGGACATGCATAATGAAGGAAGAGGATTTGTGTGAAACAAATATGGTCTTGTTAGTTTAAATACAAAATGCAAGTTGAAAACCAATGAATAGTTTATACTAGTATGCCAAACATAACAATGCTTTTATGCCCGTGACCTTTCCAAAAGTAATTGGATTGTTGCTACTGAATCACCACCACATGACTTGTACAACATGACACATGGAGATGAAGCTATTATTGATGATGAAAGTGCATTTCAAGAAAGCACATCAAATTTATCTATATCTTCATCATTCCCCTCAAATGCATTTGATGTTTCAAATTGGAAGAGGCATGATGCAGTGAAATCTTTGTCCATGAAATCTGCAAAGAAAAAAGGATGGATGGAAAAAGATGGAGACCATACATGGGAGACAATGAACTGAATTTATAATTTGTTAATCTGTATTTTCTTTATAGACTTTGGTTAATTTTACTAATTTCTTTGTGAACATTGATGGATATATTTTCCCTTGTGTTATCTACCATAATGTGATTTTAATTAGCAAAAGATTATAAATGTTGCCTTCGATTGCTTCTTTTGATATTTTTTTGGATCATTACCCTTTTAAATAATCTGATGAGATACATGTAGGAAATATGGTCAATCTGTCTAGTACCCACAACCAACTTGCTGGTAATTATGAGATTTGAATGGATGGCCATTGTAGCAAGACCCAAAGTAAGTAATGTATGCTATATTTTTTTAATGTTTCAATTGAATCTCATGCGTAGATTGCTAAATTTTAATTATGCAAATCAGTTAAAAAAGTAGAGATTTATACATAATTTTTTCGACTCAATAATTTCATCTTGTAGAAAAATCTATTGATGAGATTGCACAAAAACGTGCACGCATCTTGATGGCTGGTCCATGGAATTCATCTAGCAACAATCCAAGTGTTGTTTTTAAATAAATTAATATGTGTCTCTATGCATACAATAGTATACAATTATGTTCATGAAATGTAGCTAAAACTAGAAACAATATTCAAAACTCTCATCAAGTTGAAGATTTTGGTCTTGCAAAAGAAAAAAAATGGGGCACCATCCCTTCCTCACATGGGAGCAAGTCCCATTCAAATTTATCAATTCAAGAATGTAGATGCCTTGCATGATAGTTTTCTTCAACAGATTCAAACCTATAAGGATTTTTTGATGAGAAAGATGAGTGAAGGTCTATTATTTGTTGACTTCTATATTTTAGTTTTAAGGAATAAGTATGTGTTCATTATGCTAAATTCTTCTTTCCTTTTTCTTTTAGAAACACTAGCCCTTGAAAATTTGCAAAAACATTCCCATATGTTGATGTCTGGTCCAAGAAATCTATCCACTCAGAATATTGGTGATAATTTGACTTTGTATGCTTACAATTAATACATAATACATTTTGAGCATTATGTTTTAGAAATACTTGTATAAAATGCAGTCAACAATAGCCAAAAAAATTGTAATCTTCATCAACGTGAATGCTCTAGTGTTTCGAATGAAACGATAGGGTCATCTCTACATGACAAGCAGTGAAAAGCTCCTCTAAATTTGCATGCTACAAAAGCTCAAGGTAACATTTAATCTGCATTTTAATATGTATTTATATATATCATATATTTTTGCAAATATTGATAAAGTTAAGAATGTATATCAGTTCAATATGAAGATGGGGGACTGGCATGAATAATCTTCGAGAAGAGTACATGAACCAAGATGAAGTTGCGGTAAGGCAGAAAAATACTGGCAACAGTGCTCTAAAGTCTCAAAATGCTGGACAGACTGCTGAACAAACTCAAAATCTAATCAAGAATAACTCTGGTGACAATTTGACTTTGTATCTTTACATGTAGATTATATTTCCTATGTATACATAATGTTTTAACATTATTTCTATAAATTGCAGTCAGAATCAGCCAATCATCTTGTAATCCACATCAACTTGAGCATTTTGGTGTTGTGAAAGCAAAAAAAGGGGCATCAAATAGTAATGATTTCTCTCTGCATGACAAGCAAAGAAAAGATAATCCTAATGTGCATCCTAGAAATGGTCAAGGTAATATAAAAATTTAATTTTTTTATATATGTGTCTATTATCCTACATATGTATATATTGATAGTTCCTAATGTATGGTTGTTAAATATGTAGAGCGAGGACTTGCCCTAAATATTGTTCAAAACTTGAACGACAGGAATAATGGTGATAATGATACTTCTACAAGTAATGCAATATTTATTTCTATATACACCATGGTTTAGCATCATTTTCATGACATGCACTCAAATTTATCAACAAAGCCCTCGACATCAACTTGAACATTTTGGAGTTGCAAAACAAAAAAGAGTAGAACAGAACAACGAGGATGTTTCCTTACATGCGAAGCAACATGAAGCACCACCCATCGCACATGCTTGAAAAGTTCAGGGTAATATTCAAATTTTAAATATTCAAGTGTTGTTCGCCTGTCCTATCCGTATGTATATATTTATATAGATTTGACTGTATTCAAATTCACTGTGAAGATGGAGGATTCAACATGGATCATGTTCTTGAAGGTCACACAATGGATGATGATGTTTCAGTAAGGCGAACAAACACTGGAAAGAGAATCTTGAGGGATCAATACGTTAATAATTACTATGACCAAGCTACTAAACCACTTCAAAATTTGACCAAAAAGAATATTGGTGAGAACTAGACCTTGTTTTTACATAATTAATGCAAAAAAGCTCCTACATAAACAACATATTAGCTTTAGTTTTTTTGAAATACAATTAATTTTGGTAATGAAACTTGTAATACATGTCAATGTAAACATGTTGGTGTTGGAAAAGAAACAAGAGGGTCATACAATGGTGAAGGTATTTATCTACATAACATGCCATGTGTACCATCTCCTATTGTACATGATAGAATGGATTATGGTAAATCTAATATTTTTATATGTGTTCGGTAGTCTTACATATTTATTTTAGTGATTAAATTCCTAATATTTGGCAGCTCAACCTGAAGAGGAGGATTTGGGCACAAATAGAGTTCTCAAAGGTTCAATGAATGATGATGATGTACCCATAAGGCAGGCTAATGTTAGTAATAGGATTTTGAGGTCCCAGACATTAGACAATCACTCACAACCAGATATGGATCCAAATCAAGTTATGCAAGAGACAGATAACCATCATTGTAACAATTAATTAGTTCTAGCTTAATTATGAATAAGGTAATTATTATTTTATTCATGTTTTAGATCAACTGAAGAGAAAGAGGGATAGAGGGAAAATGAAAAATATAAGCTTTAGGTCATTCAGAAATGGTGGTGGAGCTAAAATAAATATAGAATTTAATTCTAAAGGTAATCCATTAAGTAAAAGCCAAACTCTTATGGCTAGTCGAATTTGAGTTATTGTTCGTAATTCCATAAATTCTCCTCTTAGTTATACAAGGTGGAGTCACATGCCTAGTAAAAAGAAGGAGAAGATGCTCCAGTTGATCCAGGTTTCATATAGTTTCTATGTGTTACTTCATTGAATAATAAATGTGCATTTCTAATATTTTCTTAAGTAGGATGATTTTATCATTCATAGTGATGAGTTATTACCTGATGAAAATGACCTCAGAACACGTTCAATATATCGATCATTGAATAAGGCTTGGTGTGCATTTAAGAATAAATTGTATGCTCTTTATTTGACATACGCCACAGATGATGAAGCTCTAAGAAATTGTCCTCCAAATGTAATAAAATCTGATTGGGAGTTTCTTGTGAGAAAATACTAGAAACGTGACTATTTTTTGGTAAATTGGAAATAAATTTGTGAGTCTATACAATGATCTACTCTCTTTTTTATTGATATTTTCTTATAGAAATTTCTGTACTTATCTTTATGTTTTTATCCATTGATCTTATTTTATATTTACTTGCAAGGCTACAAGTACTCGTAACAAGATCAGTCGTTCTAAACAGTCAATGCTTCATTGTACGGGAAGGACTCGATTTAGTGTTATAGAACATGAGGAAGTATGAAATTTGTTCTTATTGTTCCTATTTTTATAGTATAAGGTTATACTTCATATTTCATAATCTATTTTATGAAAATACAAACTATCAGTAACAATGGAGTTCTACCAAGTCGCGTGAGGATGTTCGAAAAGACTCGAACGAGAAAAGACAAAAATCTTGTAGATGTTGTTGCTGAAGAAAAGATGGTAACCATGATTATAGCTCGACATAAATTTCAACAAATTTACCAATTGAAAATTCTTACAATTTAATTTTTTGTTTAGGTACAAATCACGGATTTGGTGTCTCAGCGTGAACATGGAACAATTGAAATTAGCGACAATTAGATATGCTTGAAGTTCTTTGGACCCAAAAGACCAGGCCATGTACGTATGCGGGAAGTACAGTTGCAGGTCATTCTCCCTATAGAAATCCAATTTATATGCAGGAGATTAAAAAATATAAGAAACAAGCAAATAATGCAGGAGCTAGAGTTGAACGGGCAGAAAAAGTTGCAGCAGATGCTAGAGCTAGAGCTGAACAGGTTGATCCAAAAGCTAAAAAAGCTCACACTTACATCAGAGAGTTATTCAATGTAATAAAGTCTAGCATGATTATAGATGGCATGGATATTGACAACCCTAATGATGAGGTATTTCCTATAACTTATGGACTTATGGAACTCATGGCTTATTTATAACAATAGGTCATATTAATAACACTATTTATTTACAGGTTTTAGAGTAAGATGGGAGTCCCTATAACTCATGGACTTATGGAACTCATTGTTTAGATGAAATATGCAAGCATTGAACCCATAGATGATCTTTTTTCTATTATCTTATTTGTAGATAATATATAAATATTTTTAATTTAACATTGGCAGCGTATTACCTGACTACTTCTTTGTAGTTAAGACAACTTCTACGAATTGGAATTAAGAGGATGGTAATCAATCTTTTAGATGACTAATTTAGGATTAGTCTTTTGAATATATATATATAGTCTTGTTGTTGCATCCATCAAGCTTAGGCATTTATAAAGAAGTGCATTGGTCCTTGGTTTGTTGGGCTTTGGTTTTGATTTAGAAAATCTCTCACAACCAGGTTTGTAGAATTAGTAAAGGTATTATATATGACCGGAATGAGTGCATGGTGTGGTTGGTTATGTTTAATATATTTGGAATTAAGTAGTAAATATGTTGTTCTTTTATACACATTGACTACTTCAAGGATCAACATGTATGTATGCACATTTATACACATTGACTACTTCAAGGATCAACATGTATGCGCACATTGCTTTTCCTGAGAAGCTAAAGAGACTATCAAGGATCAACATGTATGTATGCTGCTCTGCCTCTATACACATCCTTTTCTTTGAATACTTGGTTATAGGTTTGTTCTGATTTCGATGGACTGACTCTGCATTGATAATGTTATTGAAGTCATTTACTATAATGTACATGTCCACCTCAATTATTTTTGTGCCAGAATTTCTAGTAAATGCACATCACCAAAGCCCATCAAGCCCACACTATATTGGTTGGTTTACATAATGTTTTTCCCTTTGAATATGTTATATAGTTTCTTATTATTGAACGTTGTTACTGCAGGGACTATCATGCCTTCTAACGCAAATATTTGGGCCTTATATGTGCATCTGGAGTTGGTATGTGTGGCAGGAATTAAAGAAGGCAAAGCACCGGTTAGAAACTTTTCTAGAAGGGAAGGGCAGGGACCTTGATGATATAAAGGGTAAAGCGATGAGAAGTGTCTTTAGTGAGAAACCCACCAGTCGTCATGGAGTTCACCACAGCCCAGACAAGCTTGAACTACTTTATCTTCCCAAGCAACTCAATGAGCTGATGGTAAATCTCAGTAGAATGCTTGAACCCGTCCTAGTTTGTTGCCCAACGGAAGAAGGTCAGCGCAAGAGTGCCTGCAATGCTTAGTCTTGTGAGGACTTCAACCACAAGATCAGGTGACACCTTCACTTTGGATTGATCTAAAATGGTATTCAAAGTAGAAGGAGAGCAATTGGCCAGTAAACTACATATCTTTTCAGTATCTGTGAGGATCTGTTCTGTGAGTATTTGGTTATCAGCATCTGACTCAACACTAGGCTCAGTTTTGGCAGATACATTAATCATTCTAGAATTTTTTTGGTGAGGAATTCTGTCAGGGCATACACAGCAGACCCGTGTTGAGCATCCTACAACACATTTACGAGGTGTCAAGCCAACTTTCCTGACAAAATCTCCACTGCCAATTCTATAGGAGCGACAGAATGAAAGCATTTCGGCACGAAGAGGAAAGGTGTGATTCACTAAAGACAGGGACCTTGTTGATGTAATCAGTAAAATCACGATTATAAAATCTCTCCTGTAGTGGCTCTTAGGCCTGGTCACTTTGTTCTACCCAGGAGCAGCCCAGCCATTCCGCAATGGATTCCTCCCCTGGCACGTCATGTTGGGTATATTTGTCTACATGCTGGCGAATGTCCCAGCCTCGCTACGATTCTTGGAGATACATGTACAAATGTAATCGGGTGCTATGGTTGTGTTCTCAAATGTATGAATTACTTATCTACTTTGATGAGAAAGCAGACCTTATTGCTAAAAAAAATATGTAATGTATGTGTAATAGTGAAGAACATGATGGTTTGGACAAGTTTTGTGTACCAGAATATAATCAGTTATATATATGATTTCATATTTAAAAGTATATTATTATGTTATACTAATGTGGTTCTATACAATGTCTTTACTATATATATAGATATATATGCATATATACTATATATATGTGTGTATAAAGTAAAATTATTTTGTTATGGCCTGTGCACAGAGCTTGCTGGAGGATGCTCCTATTTCTGCCAACTAGCATTGTAATTTGTTGGGCCCAACACACGCCCGACACATGCCACCATTGCAAACTCGTGTGCCCACTCCCAGTTGTAGATGTCCATGTGACATTCATGCCTGCGTGAGTATTCATGTTTGTTGACACTTTAGTACATTTCCGACATATTAGAATGTCGGGTTTGGCATCATTTTCCGATGATAACCATTTATGCCCGGCATGGGCATAATGCCGATTCTGATACTATTTACGACAACTCTTAATATGCCGTCAAAGTTTTGGCGTCACGCTTTTCAATGGCATTTTTCTGGCATATTGAAAAATTCCAAATAAATACAATACCGACATAGTTATGCAATTTTTATAGCATGTAATTATGCCGGGAAATCTAATATTTGTTGTAGTAATAAATTTTGTTACATTCAAATCCTTTTTGATATAATTGTTAATGGCAAGTTTCTTTTGAATATAGCCTCATACTCTTGTTATCTTCATCTTATGATGAACCCTAGCCTGTTCTTATTTGCTTTACTTATCTTGTTATCCTAGACTAATTTTGTGACACATACCTTGTTTTCTTCCCCCTTTTGCTAGGTGTTTTCCCAACCACCAAGGAGCTAGTGCTGAGTAAGGAGAAGGACAAGTTTGAAGGAATTCATCTTAGGAGTAGATCTCAAGCTTTTTGAAAGGATGTATAGGTTGCTATAGCTAGATCCTTTTCTCTTATCTTTTCTTTTGGAATAATCATGTAATGAATAGAAAAAGCCATGTAATAGGCTTAGTACTTTTATTTTTGCTGCTATTGACATTTTGTAATGTATCTGGTGCATGCTTATTTACTTGGAATATTATACATGCATCCCTCAATATCTTTTTTCTTTCTAAAAAGATGGATGTTTTGTACTTCCTATAAATTTTAGTAAGGAGGTAATCTCGCCTATTTACAACATGGTATCAGAGCCTTCAGGCAACTATTAGGACATGAAGTTGAAGCAAAGGTGTCTAGAATGGATCAGGGTTTTGGGGGCTGGAAATATTTTCCTCCCCACCACTATCCTAGTTTACAAGGACTCCCGTGCCCATATGATACCGGCCTGGCCTGAGATGATACGAATTGCCAAAAATAGTATGCTTTTAGGCAATAGTATTCTAGATATTCTTTTCTCATCTATGCTTCTATTCTTTTTCATTTATGATTCAAATACTCCTGGGAACTTAATATGTTAACCCTACCTTTCAGGATAGGTGACTTGTTTGATAGTAGGAACAAGGGAAAGGAGTCAAACCCTAATGACTCCAATGTGGAAAACACTCATGTGACTCCTGTCGGCCATAGTGTTGTCAACCCTGCTACTCCGAGCACCCCCTCCTTCAAATCGGAGCAAGAGCTAGCAATGATATGTCAGTTGCTCTCCACCATGATGAGACAGATCCACACAGTGGCCACTAATGCCAACAAGCCGAGGGAGTTCACCCTCACTGACTTCATAAAGATGCAACCACCCTACTTCAAGGGTGAAAGTGAACACAACGTGGTGGATAAAGCCGATGACTGGGTGTTGGATTTAGATCGGACCTTTGAGGGTATGGCATGCCCTCCTTAATAGAAATTTCAGTTTGTGGCGTATGTGTTGGACAGACCGGTGCATGTCTGGTGGAATGGTGTTGCCCGCACTCGAGACACCTATACCATGGAGTGGGACCAATTCCTGAAGCTCTTCAGGGAGAAGTACATATGTTGTGCCTTCCTGAGGAAGAAGGAAGTTGAGTTCTACAACCTCAGATAGGGAAGCATGAGTGTGCCCGACTACATCCAACGGTTCCTACTTCAGGAACGCTATGCCACTAACCTTCGAGCTGAAAGAAGGGAAACATTGTTCTTGGAGGGCCTGAACTACCAACTGGGCCGAAGTCTTATTCCACAAGTTCCACTCACGTTCCAGTAGATTGTAGATAAGGCCTTGGCCATCAAGTCCTTCCTAGGATTCCAATCCTATGGACACAATAATGGCTAAAACAACAATAAGAGGAAGAACCCTACCCAGAATGAGAATCGTGGACGTGATCGGTGCAATAGGTGCTCTCACCACCATCCTCCAGGGAGATATCCTGTCAACAATGCACCTACTCATAGAGACAACCAACCTCCTCCGACCTTCCACGAGTGTGGCCAAGTTGGACATATCCGACCACTCTACCTCCATTTCCAGCAAGGACGGAATAATGTCCAATAGCCATAGCAGCCAAGGCAGAATTTGCCTTTGTGGAATAATACAACAACAGCAACCAGAACCCGAGGTGACCACCAGTGGATAGGTGGAATGGGATAGTGTTTGCTCTCAATGCTTAGGAAGAAGGCAAAGATAATTAAGTTATTGAACGTACCTTCCATCTGAATATGCATCCTATAAAGGCACTATTTGATTCTAGCTCATCCAATACCTTCATATCATGTCATCTTGCTTCTATGTTAAAAATAGAATATGTGTATATAGATCATATATTAGATGTAAAAACCCCTAGTGGTAAGATTTGTTCTTCATATCTCCAAACTCCGACCATGAACCTCTGTATATCTAGTATAATGTTTCCTTCAGATTTCATCTTGCTCGACATGACCGCTTTTGATGTTATCCTGGGAATGGATTGGTTGAAGAGGTACAAAGCTATTTTGTTTTGTGAAGAATCAAAGGTTAGTTTGTCACATCCAATTGAGGGAAGATTGTGTGTCAAGGGTAGGAAGCGAAAAGATTGACAATTTGTTATCTCCGCCATCAAAGTTGAAAAGCTAGTCTCATAAGGGTGTAGATCTTTCTTAGCCTCTATAGTCCTTGAGGTTACACCTCCTTCTCTCGACCACATAGATGTGGTGAAGGACTTCTCGGACGTCTTTCCAGAGGAGTTACCTGGTTTTACACCAATTCGGGATGTCGAGTTCTCCATCGAGCTTGTACCCAGAAATTCACCAATATCCAAGCCGCCTTAGCGCTTGGCCCCTGTTGAGCTAGCCAAACTGAATAAGTAGCTAGAAGAGATTCTCAATATGGGATTCATCCACCCCAGTGTTTCACTTTGGGAAGCCCCTGTCTTGGTCATGAAGAAGAAGGATGGTTCGATGCAGATGTGTATGGACTACTGCATGCTTAACCAAGTGACGGTGAAGAACCGTTATCCTTTGCCTCACATTGACAACTTGTTCGACCGTATGAAGTCATCCACTGTGTTCTCCAAGATGGATCTATGAAGTGGCTACTACCATATGTGTGTGAAGGATGATGATGTCCCGAAGATGGCGTTTAGAACTCACTATGGGCATTACGAATTCATGTTCATGCCTTTCTGTGACGTCCCCAGATTTTCTAAAACTTAATCTGATGTGTGACGTCCAAATTGAAACCCTCACCTCAGCAAGAATCCCAATTTAAACATCCCACACTAGGTTAAGAAGAAGAAAATTAGAGGTAGTCATGAGGAAACAATCAGTAGCACATGCACATTAACAATAATAAAACCATACACACATGTTCACCATTCAACATATAATTACAACATGAATTGTTACAACATTTAATATTACATATTGAACAACAAACTATACATATACATATACTACCACTAAACAACAGGATTTTAAGACAACAGGTCCACCTGTACATCAGCTCGCTATACAACTCTCACTATCTTGAATCTTCAATAACACATGTCCACAACCTAAACAGAAGATTACATGCGGTACACGTCAGCACTATATTCAAGAATATTGTACAGAGTACGCCTATGTGTCTTTTATATACCTCTCATCATATCATGGCAATAAGATAAAACTAATACTTGGCAGTAACAGAAGAAAATAAGAAAAGTGTATACTTGCACTAAGATGTTCATTAACAAAAGAGAAACATATTTGAAGCACATTTTCCATTATATCATCCATGCATTTACTACCTGAGAGTTGAATGCATTAAGGCCTTTATGATCTACTACCAAAAGAGTTGGATCATTTCCAAGTACTTTACTACCAAAGAGTTGAAGTACTTATTTCCAGCACTTTACTACCAAAGAGTTGAAGTGCTTAGATATAATGGAACAAATATATTATGTTTCATGTGTTCATAGCAATAAGTATGGAAAACCAACCAACATATCATACAAGAACAATCATTTCATCCAATACCATATGCCAAGTATTTTACTATGCATATAACACAATCATATTGTATAATAAGCCAAGTAAGAGGTAATGGCATACCTTCCAAAGAGATATTCTAAACCACATATTCCTCATGAGGTCAACTCTAACCTTGTTCATCCCTGATTAAGGCAAGATCATAAACTATCATTAGGTTTTCATCATCTTACATCTCATCTGAACCCTAATTATATCCATATTAGGGTTTAGCTTAGTTCATTAGGATATGTGCATCATTACTTGTATTCTTATCTTATGATTATCTCACTGATGTCATTTTCCAGATTACATCTCATTATCAAAGTTCATCATCTGAACATTATGTACAATATCATTTTTATGCACATATCAACCTTAGGTTACATCATTAACCTAAATTAGGGTTTTATAACATGTATTAAGATTCATCTTCATATAACATGGATTTTGTTCATCATAATGATCTCATAATTAAAACTGAGGTTCCATATACTGATATAAGCTTACTCTGTGAATTTCATCATTTATTGAGCATGTATGCAATTATTACATTTTATTTAGTATTATTAGTCTGAGATAGCCATAAGAAGCAAATTACACGATTTCATGTGATAACAGGACCATATCTGATATCATATGTATTGTAGACATGATTATGGACTTACTAACATTTTCCTATAATTTTTGTATCATCCTTTCATATTTATTATCCACAGACTAAGCATTACATAGATTACATGATATTAACTATATTAGTTACTCAAAATCCTGATGTTATACTTCCATCTAGTTCTACGCATTTTTCTGAACATTTTGGTATATTGTTTGTATTTTTCCGATAAACGAGCTATTTTCTATGAATTATGCAAGATGTAGGTATTTACCTTTTTCAGGCCAACGGCCTGCTGCCACGTGGCTTTGAGGGTTGGCACAACTCTTTGCTTTAGTTTCCTGGTTTCACGGTTGAACCGGCTTGGACTGGACCCAGTTCATTTCTTTTCTTTCTCCGCTTCCTCTTCCCCTCACGTGAAAGCGATATCTGTGATGCCTACGTGAGCTTTGTGAAGCCATCGCCGTCGTTAGCTTCATCTCTGGTGGGCGGCAGTGCCTGGTCTATGTGCTCTCTAGCTCCTTGACTTCTCTGTGCTCCACAATCCATCTCCCACGTGAACATACTCCGACTGTGTATCTCCCTGTATCGGAGCCGCCGCCATGTTGAGCTCCTCCGACGAGCACTAGGCACCAGTCTCCTCTGCCTCGCTAACAGAAAAAGCTACGGAAAGGTTCATCTGACCTCCGTCAATGCCCCTGATCTTAAATCATGCTCTTCTTTTGCCTCTCTTGTTGGCTTGGGGAGCTCGCTGGCACCCGCTCCTGGCGCCGCCCGCTTCCTCTGTTCCTTACAGCTCCTACCTAGTCTCCAATAACTCACCGGCGTTGCAATGGAGCTATCCAGGTCGAGGTGTCTCCATCGTTTCTCGCCTTTGTTCACCTCTCGAGTCTGACTCTCCGACACCTGTGGGTGAGTGAGATGAAAGAGTCGGTGCCCCTGGGTTCCTGCTCCTCAGCTACTGAGTTTCCAGGAAAGATCGCACGCTCCTTCGCACGTTGTGCAGACTGCCAGGCCTCGACACTCACCCATCGTCTCTTCTTTCTCACATTCATCTATGCACCTATGACCTGGTGCTCCTCCTTATAGACTGCTCCATGTTTCCCCCTCACTAGTCGGCTCACTCGGGAGGGGAAGCAGCTCGTTGTGGAGGAGAAGCAGCGAGAGATGGGGGACTCGCTCTCTCTCTCTATAATTCATCAAAAATCACGAGAGATGGGTCAAAAGGGAGCTCCTCCCAGTCCAAAACCAACTGCCTGGTTTGAAGTCTTCCTCACACCCATGATCTGTGAGATGGTGGAGGCAGTCATGGCCTCGTCTGCCCCCACGTTTTAGCCTAAACTGTTGGAGGTTGAGGGCAAGCACACCGCCCTCAGATCCCTAATCTACTGCCCAAATTGAAACTGAGTACAGGCCAATCTGTGGCATCTAAAGGTTGTTGGGTGTGGCCACTAGATCACAGATCTAGTGCCAGTAACTAGCCGCACAGACCCAACCAACACACAGGGCGTGTGACACCAAAATCAAGCCCAACATAGGTCTATAAACCATCAACCAAGCACATTATTTCCCCAAAATCAAACCTCAATAACTTCCTCTAGGAGCATCCAAATGCCACCAAATTTGAACCATATCTCCCATACCTCTCGAGCTACCTTATATTCAAATTTGGTGGAAAAACTCATCTGTTGGGCCACTCAATAAAATTCCTTAAAAAGGCATTAAAAGAGAGATCCTAATCATTAGATAAATCTCAATCAACATTCCAACTTTACTAAAATACCCGGAACTCTCATTACAACTCAAGATATGGATTCTAATATGTTATTGGAGATTTATGCATTTCAAAAATCCACTCCATCACATCCTACACACCTTAAAATAAATTTCGTCCTCGGAATTAAGCCAGAAATCCAGTCTTTCACATCATATACATCTAAAAAGAACTTTCGTCCTCGAAAGTAAGCCATAATCATACTTCTATGTAAAACCTTATCTTACCTTCACCCACATAGCATATCCGCAAAGGTTACCTAGAACCATGTATCCAAAGTACTATTAGGAGGTAAAAGCATCAAGGGTGAACCTCACTCCATATAAGGTTAAATCAAGGGTTATAAACTCTGGCTATGTCATTATGTATCTTATATATTAGGGATGCATCCTTATCTTAACCCATGCATTAGGATTTCCACATCATATTGTCATGTTCCAAAGGAGTTAACCCAAGTCACCCATTATCAAGGTGTCATCAACATTTTAATGAGATAATTTGTTAGAACATGTTCCACCTTAACATATGCCTTTAAGGAGGGGGTTAGCTATAATTAACCCACTTAATCCATCTTAATAAAACAATCATGATCATCATTTTGTGTTATGTTGTTTTGCAAACCATATTCAACATCTTTATTAAGCACTAATATTAACATCTCATGTAACATGTTTCATTCATATGATCTTATTTCATTTCTCATAATAAATTGCAACATTTATTAATGATTGAATCACAAGGTTAACCATCTTTAATATATCATCATTATTCATTTACATGGTTAATCATTTATGCATTTCCATCTATTAAACCTTCTCTAGGTTTCCATCTTATCATGTCTATATATCACATATCGATATTAAATCACATCTTAATACTTATTATATCATGGTTGTGCTAAACAAACTTATGTCAGTGGCTTATTTAACAGATATCAAAACATTATCTAGCCAAATTGAGGTTCTCCTAACCCATATCAAGAGGGCATCACCATGCTCAGTCTCTCCGAGAACTCAACTCTATGAGTATCTCATATGCACATACTTTATCTTTCCTCTCTTAGTCTAGGGTTCTCGGATTACTTCATTGGCACTAGTGATAGCTTTACAAGCTCAAGCCACATAAGCATAAACCAAAACACGATATGATATTCTCATCACAGGTCTTCTACCCATGAAACATTCTTACCCAAAACTCTCTTATATACACCACTAGATTCCTATGTGGGAAACCACCAACCTGGACATGAGGATTCACAGAAACTAACATATCTACCTCCTCCAGGGTCTTGGGACTCTCTCTCCCTCACCTAGATGGTAGGCACTTGTATTCATGTTCACATATGAACACATAACCATCCTCTCTTTGACTCTAGGGTTTGGTTCTCCCAAGGACATATAGGGTTCAACAAGACTATAGGAAGCATGCATAAAGCGACTCAACTCAATCACTCAGGAGTAGTCTAGTTTAGGACATATCATATCACATATCTCATAATTCTCATATATTCGAGTTTAGGTTCTCTGACCTTCTCCCAATGGGTCTCACTCTCTCTGGAGTTAACCCCAAAATTGGTCCTAACACTAGAGGTCCTCCTTTGTAAAAGAGACTGAGGCTCTTGTTGATTCACATCATTGTCTTAACTGAGCTTATCCTATTTCATAAAAGCCTTTTTTTTTACTTGCATCATCAAGACTTATCTCAAAACCTCAAAACTGAACTTATGTCCTCAAAGACAAACATATATCATCATATATTATCTTATATCATCTATATAAGACCTACATCATATCATCAAAACTTATTTCATCTATTCCATCTATCACATACTCTAAAAAGGCTCTAGACATCTAATCTAGAACTACTCTCTCTTCTAGACTGATGTCATTCACTTTCACTCAGGTTGCATGACCACCTCCTTCTCGTACATGTGTGGGGACACATTTTTTTAATACATATACATATTACAATATTATATAGTTTTTCTCCGATAAAACAAACGTCAGAGAAAACTATCAAGGTTCGATTCATTTGGAATCAAAAACTAAAACCAGAAATGAGTGTCCCACACATAGTAAAGAGTCCAGTGTCATGAAAACTAGTGAAAAGGGTGAGAACATGGTGTCGACTAGTGTAGTTATCCTAGACAATGAGCGCTATATGTCTAGGATTTCTCTTCCCTTGATGCACATCATTTCCAAATAGTGCAACGTCCCTTACCGTTGCACTACAAGGAAAGGATGACATCTAAGGACTTGCTACTCAACAAGCACCAGTATAGATCTAGTTCTCAGACATCTAGGTGCTAACCTAGAGGCTAGGTCAGATCTAGTCTCTAAAAGATGACTAATCTAACCCTAACGATTATTATGTTCAAGGTTTTCTTTAGTTTTGCATTGCATAATGAGCAAATGTCAGGCTTTGCTATTGTTCATGCTCTGATACCACCTTTGACGTCCCCGGATTTTCTAAAACTTAATCTCATGTGTGACGTCCAAATTGAAACCCGCACCTCAGCGAGAATCCCAATTTAAACATCCCACACTAGTCTAAGAAGAAGAAAATCAGAGGAAGTCATGAGGAAACAACCAGTAGCACATGTACATGAACAATAAGTTTTAGAAAATCCGGGTTTAGCTTAGTTCATTCCGATATGTGCATCATTACTTGTATTCTTATCTTATGATTATCTCACTGATGTCATTTTCTAGATTACATCTGATTATCAAAGTTCATCATCTGAACATCAGGTTCAATATCAATTTTATGCACATATTAACCTTAGGTTACATCATTAACCTAAATTAGGGTTTTATAACATGTATTAAGATTCATCTTCATATAACATGGATTTTGTTCAACATTATGATCTCATAATTAAAACGGAGGTTCCATATACTGATATAAGCTTACTCTGTGAATTTCATCATTTATTGAGCATGTATGCAATTATTACATTTTATTTAATATTATTAGTCTGAGATAGGCATAAGAAGCAAATTACATGATTTCGTGTCATAACAGGACCATATCTGATATCATATGCATTGTAGACATGATTATGGACTTACTGACATTTTCCCATAATTTTATATCATTCTTTCATATTTATTGTCCACAAACTAATCATTACATAGCGTACATGATATCAACTATATTAGTTACTCAAAATCCTGATGTTATACTTCCATCTTGTTCTATGCATTTTTCTGAACATTTTGGTATATTGTTTGTATTTTTCCGATAAACAAGCTATTTTTTATGAATTATGCAAGATCTAGGTATTTACCTTTTTCAGGCCAACGGCCTACTGCCACGTGGCTTTGAGGGTTTGCGCAACTCTTTGATTAAGTTTCCTGGTTTCACGGTTGAACCGACTTGGACTAGACCCGGTTCATTTCCTTTCTTTCTCCGCTTCCTCTTCCCCTCGCGTGAAAGCGATATCTGCGAAGCCTACGTGAGATCTGTGAAGCCATCACTGCCGTTGGCTTCATCTATGGTGGGAGGCAGTGCCTGGTCTATGCGCTCTCTAGCTCCTTGACTTCTCTGTTCTCCATGATCCATCTCCCGCGTGAACAAACTCTGACTGTGCAGCTCCCTGTATCGCAGCCGCCACCATGTTGAGCTCCTCCGGCGAGCACTAGGAACCAGTCTCCTCTGCCTCGCTAACAGAGAAAGCTACAAAAAGGTTCATCTGACCTCCGTCAATGCCCATGACCTTAAATCCTCCTTTTCTTTTGCCTCTCTTGTTGGCTTGGGGAGCTCGCTGGCACCCGCTCCTGGCGCCACCCGCTTCCTCTATTCCTTACGGCTCCTCCCTGGTCTCCAATAACTGGTCGTCGTTGCAATGGAGCTCTCCAGGTCGAGGTGTCTCCATCGTAGCTTGCCTTTGTTCTCCTCTCGAGTCTGACTCTCCGACGCCTATGGGTGAGTGAGATGCAAGAGACGGCGCCCCTGGGTACCTGCTCCTCACCTACTGAGCCACCAGGAATGATCGCAAGCTCCTTTGCACGTTGTGCAGACTACCAGGCCTCAACGCTCACCCATTGTCTCTTCTTTCTCACGTTCATCTACACACCTATGACCTGGTGCTCCTCCTAGTAGACTGCTCCATGTTTCCCCCTCACTAATCGACTCACTGGGGAGGGGTAGAAGCTCGTTGTGGAGGAGAAGTAGCGAGAGATGGGGGACTCGCTCTCTCTCTCTATAATTCACCAAAAATCGTGAGAGATGGGTCAAAAGGGAGCTCCTCCCAGTATGAAACCAACTTCCTGGTTTGAAGTCTTCCTCACACCCACGATCCGTGAGATGGTGGAGGCAGTCATGGCCTCATCTGCCCCCACATTTTAGCCTAAACCGCTGGAGGTTGAGGGCAAGCACATAACCCTCAGATCCCTAATCTAATGCCCAGATTGAAGCTCAGTACAAGCCAATCTGTGGCATCTAAAGGCTGTTGGGTGTGGCCACTAGATCACAGATATAGGGTCAGGAACTAGCCACACAGACCCAACCAACACACAGGGCATGTGACACCAAAATCAATCCCAACTTAGATCTATAAACCATCAACCAAGCACATTATTTCCCCAAAATCAAACCTCAATAACTTCCTCGAGGAGCATCCAATTGCCACCAAATTTTAACCATAGCTCCCATACCTCTTGATCAACCTTCTATTCAAATGTGGTGACAAAACTCATCTATTGGACCACTCAGTAAAATTCCTCAAAAAGGCATTAAAAGAGAGATCATAATCATTATATAAATCTCAATCAACATTCCAACTTTACTAAAATACCTGGAACTCTCATTACAACTCCAGATATGGACTCTAATATGTTACTGGAGATTTATGGATTTCAAAAATCCACTCCATCACATCCTACACACCTTAAAAGAAATTTCATACTCAGAATTAAGCCATAAATCTAGTCTTTCACACTTTCGGCTTGACAAATGCCCATGTTACCTTCATGGACTTGATGAACTGAGTGTTCCGCCCATACCTTGACAAGTTTGTGGTGGTGTTTATCGATGATGTTTTGGTTTATTCTGAGATGTTAGAACAACATCATGAGCATCTTCAGATTGTACTCAACAAACTCTGAGAAAATAAACTCTATGCAAAATTCTCAAAGTGTAAGTTCTGGATAAAGGAAGTGATATTTTTGGGTCATGTGATTTCTACCGGACATATAGTTGTTGATCCTACAAAGGTAGAAGTTGTGACCAAGTGGAAAGCTCCAAAGAATCCCTCATAGATCTGTAGTTTCCTTGGCTTAGCAGGTTACTATCGAAGCTTTATGAAGAACTTCTCTGAGTTGGCCTTGCATTTAACCAAGTTGATGCGAAATGAGGTCAAGTTCTCTTACTCACTAGAATGTGAGAACAATTTCCAAAAGCTGAAGGAGTGTTTGACTTCTACTCCTGTTCTTGCCTTGCCTGTTGAAGGCATACCCTATGTCATCTACATTGATGCTTCTAAACAAGGCTTAGGGTGTGTTTAATTGCAAAACGGAAAGGCGACTGCATGCCTATGTTTCTCACCAATTAAAACTGAATGAAGCTAATTGACCTACATATGATTTAGATCTTGCTGCCATCATTCTTGCTCTAAAAATTTGGTGACATTATCTCTATGGTGTGAAGTTTAAAGTTTTCTCCGACTATAAAAGCTTGAGGTACCTGTTGACATAGAAGGATCTGAATCTATGACAGTGAAGGTGGATGGATATCTCAAAGATTATGACTTCACCATCACCTATCATCCTGGTAAAGCAAATGTCATAGATAATGCTTTGAGTCACAAGAACGATGTCGATTGTGCTTCTCTGATATGTTCGGTGTGGTAAAATCTTGAATATGTCACTAGTTGGTGACCTCAACCTGTCGATTCAATGGAAGAAGACAAGTTATGTGTCCATATGGCTAGTTTTACTGTTACACCGACTTGGATCTCAGAAGTCATTTATGCATAGTTGGAAAGCTCTAAAATGGAAAAGATGAAGGCCTTGACTGAGAGACCACATTTTGACTTCTCCGTCAGAGTAGATGGTGTTGTCTGCTTCAGGAAAAGGTTGTGGATTCCTGACATGGGTGATTTGAGATAGAAAGTGCTGAGTGAAGCACATGGGTTGAAGTACACTATCCATCCTGGCACAACAAAAATGTACAAGGACTTACAGCAAAGCATCTGGTGGAAGAACATGAATAATGATATAGCTCTATTCGTCGCGAAGTGCTTGACATGTCAGAAAGTCAAGATCGAACATCAACGACCTAGTGGTCTTCTGCACCCTCTTAAAATTCTAAAATGGAAGTAAGAGAAGATCACAATGGACTCTGTTACTAGTTTCCCCAAGTACATGAAAGGTTATGATGTTGTTTGGGTGGTTATTGATTGGCTTACAAAATCTGCTCATTTCTTGCCTTTCAAAACCAATTACAAAGTTGGACATATGGCTCAGTTGTACGTTGAGTGGATCGTTGATAACACCAAATTTTGTGATGTTTTTTACTCTCATTTCATTATCAAAACTTCCCTTTTAAACTGTTTTCCTCTCTTTTTATATGTACTTTTGCAATAACAGGCCACACTACGCTCTTAACTCAATATTTCCATCTTTTGCAGAGTTTTCCTCCATTTTTGACTCATTTATCATCAAAAAGGCCTGTCCCGGCCCATAAATGTGTTCTACCTGCATCGGCCTTTTTCCCCAGGAAGTCGACTGATACGTTCACTGCCCGATAGGGTAGCACTGACGTGCGACACAAGGGTGCCACGCAAGAGGAAGCGGACGAGCGATACGCCTTTTACCCGAAAGGGAGCCAGACTCACCACGACTGATGTAGCGTGTCGCGCGATACATGCCACCCACCAACAGGCACCACTCGTCACGATGATGGACAGCCTGATATCCTTGTGTCAGGCGATACACATATCGGGCGTGCCTGAAGCCGCAATAATGGAACTAAAGAAGGACACGTGGCGTCCGGAGCACCATAACTTCTTCCAACCGCTGCCTATAAATAGCAGCTACAAGAAGTCTAAAAGATAGTTCGGAACCCCCAAGAGCTAACTGAGGAAAGCATCTGGAGCTTGTGTGTAATGCCTCAAAGGTTGTGACGGGCGATTCTAGGTGAGCAGTTCCCCATCCCGAGAGGGAGGGAATGGTTCACTTAGGGTCGTCCCGGGCGCCGCTGCAGGCCGATATCGGCCAACAAGGATATCTGATAGGAGTGGCCTATACTTGGAAGCAACACTCTAGCCTGGCACGATACCGAACCCCGATACGCATTGCCAGTCATGGCGTTTTGCCCGAGAGGGTGCCACCCGACATGATCGTATCGAGCAAGGGCGCCCCACACGATACGTCCACCTGTCATGAGCGTGTCACCCAAGAGGGTGTGCCGCCAGGCACAGTTGTATCGGGCAAGGCTCCTGCCTGGTATCGGGCTGGAGAGTCTGCTACTGCCTATCGTCCTTCTAAATCAAGAATGTGACATTTATCTTTGTTATTTCAGTCATTTACTTCTTTTACTTATGCAATGTAATCATACCCTTATATGTTTATGGAAATAGAAGAGTTTTAATCATCTGCTGCTTTATTTTTGGTACCTTTGTTGGATGATTCCTATGTTTAACATCTGAACTCTAGCTTGTACGCTTGGATCGCGCTTCGATTAGCTACTGAATCGTGTTTTCCCGTTGCAACAGCCTTGAGAGAGGTGTTGTGGCTCTAGTGTTTGGTCCGATTCTGGAGTATGAGAGTGCCCGAAATCAGAGTTGTTTTTGTAACCTTTCCACTCTAACTTAAGCCCATCAACCTCGAGAGGGGTGTTGATGCTTGGTTAGAGGTACCCGCTTCGAGAGGAGGGGTACATGATGTTTCTGTTGTCGCTTGTTCTACCGAAGTTTTATCCTTCGTACCTTACTTTAGTACTAGTATTATCTCTTTGTTTACGTTGCACAAAAATCCCTATAAACTAATAAATGCTTAAAACCATAATTTTCCTCGTAGCTCCAGTTGGAGATAGATTTCTTTTGTTTTATCGGTCTTATCTTGTTGTTCCCTTGGGGAACTTTGCCATCTCTTTACCCTTGCCAGAGTGTAATGTGTCGATTCTGTGTTCTCAACACTACCACCCTTGTCCCTGGGTTCGACCACGTATATCAACTTCGACCCTGTAAACAAAGTTGTGGGGGCCTACAAGGTTTTGGGTTATAAATGTAAAAGTCTGACTACTTCAAATCCGCTCCACTTTTTGGATGCGCGATTTAGGCCGGTCAATCATATGCTTGCATGGAGTATCTGAGGTAATAGTTTATGATTGTGACCCAAAGTTTACTTCTCATTTATGGGGTCAGATTCAGGAGGAGATGGGTACTGACTTGTATTTCAGTACTTCTTACCACCCACAGACTGATGGTCAATCTGAGAGAACCATTCAGATTCTGGAGGACTTGCTTCGTGCTTGTGTGATGGATTGGGGTGGTGCATGGGATCGATATCTGCCATTAGCTGAGTTTGCTTACAACAATATCTACCAAGCTAGTATTGGTATACCACCTTTTGAAGCTCTCTATGGTAGATCTTGTTGTTCACCTTTGCATTGGGATGATGTCGGTGAATGTTCTCTAGTGAATACCGATGACATGCAAATGATGACAGAAAAGGTGCAGTTGCTAAAGAAACACATGAAAGTTTCTCAACACTAACAAAAGATGTATGCTGATAAGAAAAGGTCTGATGTTAACTTCCTAGTGGGTGACTATGCATTTTTAAATATCAAGCCTATCTATTCTATTGCTTGATCTAACGTTAAAGGCATGTTGAGTCCCCGCTATGTTGGACCATTTGAAATATTAGATAATGTCAGAGATTATGCATATTGCTTAGCCTTACCTCCTTCCTATAATAAGATTCATAATGTGTTCTATGTCTCTATGCTCAAGAAGTATGTGAAGGACTCTTCTCATGTGCTTATTGTTGAGCCTTTGGATATACATGAGAATCTAACCTACAAAGAGATACATGTGAAGATCCTTGACTCCTAATTAAAGAAACTGAGGAACAAAGAGAATGAGCTGGTAAAAGTTTTGTGGAAATATCATGGCCTGGAAGAAGCCACTTGGGAGTTGAGAGATGAAATGTTACATACTCGCCCTTCTCTTTTTGCTAGAGATTTTGAGGAAGAAATCCTTTTAAAGGGGTGGAGTGTTGTAACATAATGAATCTTAGATGTAATCTCCATGTAAAACTTTTTCCCAAGTTTCTCTTTCATTTCTATCCTTTATATCGTTTATGTTTAATTAGTGGAATTTATATTGGTTTAGTGAACATTTATTCAATAATTGTACCAATATAAGGGTTTATGCACAAATACCTCAATGAAATATTAATTACCATAATAAAGTGCTCTAATCCTTAATCTAACTTTTTTCTATGATTTGAAAACATATAATGAGCCTAAGTTTCAAATTTGGTTCGATTTTGATGTTGTTTGTGCAAGTTATGCAATTTTAGGTACATTCTAGACTTTTATGCAATTTACCCAATTGGGAGGTTTTCTTTGCAAATTATTACCCAAAATTTAATCCTTAGATATTCCCTTACCATTCACGAGATTGTGAACTATGGGGAACCTAGTTTCACCTTGGTTTGAAGATGTTACTTTCCAAGGGCATTATAGGGATTACCCTCTTTATAAATGTGCTTATCTTTAAAAGCTATTAACCAATGGGGTTATTTCTTTCTTTGAAGGATGGTGGGGATGGCCTAGAAGGCTCTAGGTCTCTTAGGACCTAATTTTGATATGCAAGAAGAGTCCATGAGTTGTTCTCTTGCATGGCCATGAAGCCCTAGCCTAAGGACACATGGAAAGTCACATAGACACCTCATGCTTGCCCCGTATTTATAAAGCCATGCCTACCCCTTACCACCTCCCAATCCACAAAGAAATCATATCCTTCTCTTTCTTATATCTTAGAGCATTGTCCCTTCTATGTTTGGCCACGAAGTTTCTGTCCCAAGGTAAAAGAAGGTGCCTACCTTGGTGAAGAAGACTCCTAGGGTTCCAAATTTCTCTATTTAGGATTTTTTAAGCTCCTCCTTGGTGATTTTGACCAAAACTAGTAAGAATCCTCCTTTACTTCCCTATTTTCATGCTGTTAGTATCCTCCCACCTTTTTCCAGGTCGAAACCATGACCATACATGGTAAAACTCCACCTAGAACCATAAAGCATCTCATCTCCATGCTCTTTTGCTAGGGTTTGCACCTCTAAAGTGGAGAAGGTGATCTTTACTCAAGAAAGGAGCTTGGCTTGGAGCAACCAAACCTTCTAATCTCGAGATCCTTTCTGTTTGGACCTTCTTACCTTCCTATAGGCAAGTTTTTTTAACCCCCTTCTCATATATTTCTTAGTACATGCTTAAAACTCATGCTTCTATGTTGGAAATCGACGATTTCCATCTCTTTTTACCATGTTCTTCTAGGGTTTTGGTTTCTTATTGTTTTACCTTCTCTAGAATCTCTAGTTCAGTTACTTATGAAACTTAAAACCTGGTATTGGGTCAAATGGTATCTTCTCCCTCTCTCTCTCTTCAATTATCTCGATCAGTTTGATTGTGTGGCAATTTCGTATTGGTCAGTATTGAAAAATTCATAACTTCTAAACCGCTTATCCAAATTTGACAAATAAATATGTTTTGGAATTGGAAAATTAATATCTATCTAAAAAAATATTTTGAAGGTCTGATATCATGTTTTGAAGGAGGGTGATTTCTGTAAGACGAATTTAATGTATAAATTCCAAACAAAATTACATCTTAATCATCATAACTCCAAAATTAACATAAGAATATGTTTTATTCATCAGGAGAACCTAATAAGTTCATTGGTGATATTTTCAAAAGTGAAATCCGAATTTTTCTAAAAAGTTTTGAAATTAGGGTTTCTATATATTAATGTGCAGTATTTACTCTAATACATGTTAATACATTGAAAATAGGCAAAGTGGAACTTGGACTCAATTGAAGTGGTGAAAGTTAATGATTGATATCAGTATGAGAGGTATGTACATTCCTTACAGCCTATTTTGGGATAATTGCAGACTTACCCTATATTTCCCTAATGAGGCTTAAATGAACCCCAAATCTTCTATTCTTGACTCCTAATGTTGTTCATGCCTCAAATCAGATTATAATTTTTCTTGTTTGGGTCTTATACTCCACTTTCATGCTTATTGAATATTATGACTACTCTTGCCATGACTACGTTTCTAGCATGTGGATTTATGTTCTATTTAATTTAAAGTAGTGGTACTTATGTACAACCACCCACAAAGGTCATGTATTTAATCGCCATGGGGAATGTTTTTATTCTCCCCTATATAATTGTGTATGTGATTGGGAATGTCTCATTCTCCCCTCACCTATAGGTTAGAGGTCTGGTAGGTGCCTCAACCCTACTTAGATTGGTAGGCATAATTATCTTACATACTAATCCTTTTTTATATAATTGTTAACGGCAAGTTTCTTTTGAATATAGCCTCATACTCATGTTATCTTCATCTTAGATGAACCCTAGCATGTACTTATTTGATTTACTTATCTTGTTATCCTAGACTAGTTTTGTGACACATACCTTATTTTCTTTCCCTTTTGATGGGTGCTTTCCCAACCACCCAGGTGCTTGTGCTGAGTAAGGAAAAGGACAAGTTTGAAGGAATTCATCTCATGAGTAGATCTCAAGCTTTCTGAAAGGATGTCTAGGTTGCTATAGCTAGAGATCCTTTTATCTTATCTTTTTCTTTTGGGAACAATCATGTAATAAATAATGAAAGCCATTTAATAGGCTTAGTACTTTTATTTCCTCTGCTATTGAAATTTTGTAATGTATCTGGTGCATGCATATTTACTTGGAATATTCTAGATGCATCCCTCAATATTGTTTGTCTTTCTAAAAAGATGGATGTTTTGTACTTCCTTTAAATTTTAGTAAGGAGGAGATCTTGCCTCTTTACAATAATCCAATAGTAATTGTATCTAGTTATCTAGAATAAGTAGAGTTTTTCAACATCATAGGGAAAAGAACACTTAAAATAATTATATATTATAAGTTAAGATATTGCATAATATGTTTAAAGTGTAATATTGTATCTCAATTCTCCTTTTCTAATATAGTCTAATTGTTGCCCCTTATCATTTTCAATTTCTTTTAATATATTAAAAATGTATTCTTAGGAAATTCACATAACTTAAACAACTAAAAATATCATTGTGTAATCAAATTCATGAAACATAAAATCATCACAAAATATTCTTCATAATGCCTGTAGCATCTCATATTTTCCTTTTATAGACACAAATATAGGTAACATCACTTTCATGGTGTCCTTGTGTATGTGTAGAATATTTCTCATACTTAAGTTATGAAATTCAATCAATCGATATAGGGTAAGATATATAAAAATTGTGCCACTAAAAAAATAGACACTACCAAGGAAAAATCAACTAATTGTCTACAAACTCTTGTGCTATAGTACCACTAATTTGTTTCCTATATGCAATGCCAATTTATGTCTCATACTTTTCATGCATTGATTTTTGCACCAGAAGAGTTCATTCATAGTTTTCTACATGGAGCATGGATCATTTATGTGTAGAAAAAATAATGTACTACTTTCAATTTCCCTCAGTTGTAGGAACAATAATCATCGATTGGCTCATTATTCAAGTTGGAGTGATAAGTAGATTCCAATATAATATAATAATCTCAAGAATAGTAATTGTGTTAGGATAAACATATGATATGAATGTATTCGAAAGCATATCATTTACTTATGTTATATTTATACTAATAGAAATTTCAACTATTTGTAAATTGGTTACAAATTTGAACATGCAATGTCAATAAATATTGTCATTATAGCAATTTCCTGATAATAGCTTTTTAGTTGAATTTAAGTAGAAGTTTTTATTTTTTAATTAAAGTGACACGAGGATTATTATTAGTTTGAAAAAGTTTGAGTTAACTTAAGTCAGGGCTTCGATTTCTTCTTCCATGATTTTTCAAAAACAAAACATTTATCACGAAAGAAATTGCACGTTTTTTTACTTTATTCATCAATCAACAATTGAATAGTTATTATTCAATAATTAGAATAGAATCTAGTTACGTTTAAATTCCATCTAAATAACTTTGATATTCCATAGGGACTGGTAATCTGTGGTCACATAGTATACACCACATTAGTCTTTCAACTATAGATTGGATTCATTTCCTTATTGTTGTGAAGTATTCTGCATGAATTATTCTTGCATTTATCAGTCAACTGTTATGAAACCACCATATTAATCTTGATGTACTAGATGCAATAAAAATATGACACTTTCTTAATCTACAGTCAAAGAAACACAACAATCTTATTATTCAAAAGTTTGTATTTCCAACCTGAGTAGATCAATTCCAATGGTTCTGTAGTCTGTCAGTATAGAAGCCTTTAAGAACTAAACCTAAATTGCAGTGGTCTTCATTCTCATTGTATATATGTAGGAGCAATGCAATCCTCTTTTTACTTAAAACACCATTCTCATTATAATAATTCTTGTACAATATTTTGGTTTCCATCATATCGTTACGTGGATGTTCATGTATAACGGTCAAAATAATACTGCCTTCAAGTCTAGGCATGGAAGAACATCTTTTGCATCTACATTCGTCTATGGAACCTACGTTTCATCTGAACGTAGGATAGGAAACGAAATGACCAATCCCTTGCATCTACCTTCCTGTCTTTGTCCTTCTCATATTTTTTCTTAGTCCTTTCCAGCAAACCAAACAAGGACTCTTAGTATGTGGATTATTCAACATGTAGTAATCCTTCACATGTTTTGGAAACGATAATGATGCTTTGGTACCTTTTTCTTGACAGGCTGATGGTGATTTTGCTTTTTCTTTAATTGGAGCTGATCACTTCTATTCGTTGAATGAAAAAGGCAAGTACATGCTGACCTCGACTTGGGACACAATATATTTATTGATTCGGTTTCAAATTTATATTATTAGTTTTGTTAAAATAAATCATGGATGGATGAGAAAGATTGTTAGAATTTTCTTTGGTCGGAATGTTGCTAACATTATTTGTTCTATTTGTAACATGTGTGATAGGCCAATACTGAATTTTTTTTTGTTGTCTATGCATGTGTGATACGTTCTATCCTGCTGATGCTCAGACTATTTAGTCAAAATAATTAAATGGGCTTCCACTTGAAGGTACACATATCCAATACCCAAAAACAAAGCATGTTTCTCACTACTACATAAACAACATTCAGTGTCGCTTTTCTGGGCGTCGGTTATTTACATACACCGACGCCTATAACATTCCATGTTAGCTATTTAGTAAGTCTGATGTCTATATTCAAAGACCAGCCAGACATGGCTACCGCTTTCTATTCAGCGTCGGCTAGGTAAAACACACCGACACCTAAAATCACTTGCGAAATCTAATTTTCGAGCGAAAAGAAAAAGTGTCACATACAGCGTCGGTTATTTAGATAGAAACCGACGCCTATGTATGATGAGAATTTGCGCGAAAAGTGTCACATTCAGTGTCGGTTATCCGTCGATAACCGACGCTAATAGTGGTTCCCGCCAAATAATTTTGGGAAAATATTGTCCAATTGGACTTCCGTTTTTACGATCCACCGACGCTGAAGATGTTTAGGTGTCGGTTTTGTAAACAACCGACGTCGTTTATGAACTTAATATCCCACGATCACCTGACTATTCCCCTTTCTTCTGTTTCATTGTGAGAATCTCCCCTGCTGCTGCTTCCGCCCGACCCTCCGTTGCTGCTGCTTGTGCTTGTGCGCCGCCCTCCGCTGCTGCTGCTTGTGCACTGTCGCCGCTCCGCCGCCGCTTCCTGCTCCTTCTGCGCCGCCGCCGCTCCCTTCTCGTCAGTGTCATTGTCGCCTGCCTACCCTGCGGCTACCTTCCTGGCTTGCGCCGGTGGCCCAGGAGCTCACCGGTGTCACCGCCGCCCACCTGCTCGACCTACTCAACCTCACCTCGCCTCGACCTCGCCCTGCTCACTTGCCCAGGTACCTGCCGACCTACCCAGGCGGCACCCAGGCACGCCTAGGCGGCCAGGCGTTCACCTAGGGTCCCAAACCCAGGTGCCCAGCCTAGTTAGGCCTCTGGGATGCCTGGGTGATGCCTGTATTGATTTGTATTGCATACCTTCTACAATTATTGAGTCTAATCATTCTAATGGCCAGCTATTTTCAGCTTCTAATCAAATTAATTAGTTTAGATTCATTCAAACATCTTTATATGGTAATTGCATATGTGATTAAACAATAGAGAAATCAACAGACCTTGCTACAGCCAACGAAAATCATTTTACAATTTTTCCTTTGACTTTGTTCCATTTAGTTGAGCTAAATTAACTTAGTCTTATTGTTTGTTCTTAATTTGATGTCTAGTCGCAGAGTCACAAATTGATATAACAGTCATAATTTTAGTCTTTTCTTATATATACCAACCTTGGATATGTCCCTGCACACATAGATGGATAGTAATGGAATTTCAAATCTAAGGAATTGATTACCTATAACTATTACTAGTAGCTTTATTAATTTACTAGTAGCTAGAAATTTTGAACGCCTACTTTCAATTGTAAAAGAAGGAACTAGTTAGAGCCTTTGTTCATTAACCTTTTTTCTATAAAATTCTTTTATCAAATCAACATTGCTGGGTTTCCTGGGTTTTATCTTTAGGAGGATCTGTATAGATCAACATTGCAAATGTTAAACCGTATTGGATATCTATAGCAAATAATAAATTTATTTTGTTTTAAAGATGGTTAAAATTTAACTTATTTTGTTCGATGTCTGATATGATGGTATTGGATGCCTATATAGATGTGATTCAATCAGGATATCAATTTGTGTTTATTTATGTACTGATTTGTATTTCTTTATGTATTGTTTCAGGAATTAATTGATCATCTACTGCTGACCGCCGTCTCCCTGCCCGTCACCTACTCACCTGCCTGCTTGCCTGCCTACTCGCCTACCCTCCGTCTCGCCCTCTCTCCCTGCTGAAGCCCGACTAGGCTCAAACAAGGATAGGTGGTACACATTTATTATATATAAGAATGACATCACATGTGTTTGTTGGCCTAGAAACCTGTCCAAGATTTACTCATTAGGAGTAAATCTTGGATAGTCCCCGATATGGGACTGTTCTTGAACACCTAATCTCACTAAATTATATATTGTTTGTATGGAGTCTGGCTTCATTTTAGATAATAGGAGTAAATATTGGATAGGATGTAAGTGTATACCCTAATCTTGTCCTAATATATACTTGTTTTCTCTTTGATCATAGAATGGATAGATCATGGATGTCCATTCACAATCGCTGCACCCCAGAGTTTATATCTGGTCTTGATCAGTTTATTAGATTTGCCGAAGAACATAGGAAAAAACCTACAGATAAGTTCTACTGTCCATGTAGGCATTACGGTAACAACTTGAAAGTCATCACTGGTGAGGAAATCAAAAGTCATGTCATGTGCAACGGGATTGTAAGGTTTGCAATCACCAGACTTTGTTTCTTTTTCAATAGTCTTTGCAGCAAAGTTATTGACCTTGATACTCTCGATAATTTGCAAAGAGAAGTGGTTGTTACCCTTTGTCAGCTTGAGATGTATTTCCCTCCTTTGTTCTTTGATATCATGGTACATCTTGTTGTCCACTTGACTAGGGAAGTGAAAATGTTGGGACCAGTTTTCTTGCATTGGATGTATCCCTTTGAACGATACATGAGCATTTTTAAAGGTGATGTTCGAAACCGTTACAATATTCCTTAATCATGATGATGAGGTGTTAAGGGATGAGAATGCCCCTGATGTGATAAGGGATTGAGATCCCAATGTTTTATAAAGCTTTGAAAAGGACTTAATAGAAGTAATACTTATTCTTTGTAGCATCTGTTATAATGAATTATGTTTGAAAACCTGACTGATGCTACAAGAATACAGTAATGTACTTAATTAATCAAGTGAAATCTTATCATGTAGAGCTCTGACCATAGATCCATCATCATCAGTAACTGGTGATGATGAAACAGATTTTTCTACAGAAACTCCTGGAGGGCATACTATTGAGTATGTGGGGGTTATGGGCACAAATATCCTTACGCCCTAATGGAGGCATTGATGTGAGGTAAACATTAAATATCTCAATCCTTCATTATATATGTCGGGATGGATGTATCACTAATCTCCCAAATGCCAGGATGGATGTATCACTAATCTCCCAAATGCCAGGATGGATGTATCACTAATCTCCTGATGATGTTAATACCAGATCGATGTGAGATAAACATGAAATCTCTCGATTGCGAGAGAGTATAACATGCCACTATCACTCTAATAGCGAAGTTGCTAGTATACCCTGGAAAGCTATTTAGCAAAGACATTTTATGTCCTGCATTTGGTCCTCACACTGACTGAGGGAGATGAGGTCATGGAAATTCGGCTCTTCTATAGACCTATGTATGTACCGATTTCGATTTCACAATGGTCGGTTGGAGTATGAGCGGTATACCTCATCTCCTCAGGGCTTAAGAATGCTTGTAAAATGTAATCAACCGTGTAGCGTATTTGATTAAGATTGAAATACGAGAATCACCGGTTGATGTTACTTTGCTTAGTATATCTTAGATTGATAAATGTTATACATGTTATTCATATTCCTTACTGGATAAATGACATATTGCTTTATCAGGTTAAAAGCTGAAATACTTTGGAGAAGAAAATTGATCTAATATCTTTAGATAATTGATTTACCTACTATTGAATATTTATGATTCTTCTACTCAGTTTTATACTATTAATATGAAATAATAATGTTTCTGGCGGAGAGTTATATCTCTCTCTGGGGCAATTTTCAATTTTCTCACCCCTGTGGGATCCAACCTTTTAGGTAAACGCAGAAGAAGAAGCAAAAACCCTATAGTGGGTGAAGAACAGTAGTAGCAGCAACAACTGGGACAACAGTGACATCCAGGTGGAGACACTGGCTTCCATGTCTATACATAGAGTCCTATTTGGCGTCTCTATACTCTCAAGTCCTCTGAGTCAGTAGTTAGTTTAATGAACCGATCTGAGACTTTGGCTTGATGCCTCAATATTTTTATGCTGCCTATGTACAGTTTTAACAGGGCAGTTGATATATGTGGTCCTCGAGAAGGAATGGTACAAGACATGTACTTGTGAACCAGAATGTAATAGAATTACTTTGGTTCTTTTTGAATGAGTTTTTCCGATGTCGGGATCTCTTTATAAAAAGTTTTAATTTTTTGTGATTTTTAGTAATCCGCTGTTAACTTCGCTTCCACTTAAGTAAATCTTGTTTTTGTGTGAGTTGGATGCCACAATTTTGTTGGTATCAGAGCTCTAGGTTCGCTGAGTCTAAAAGACATAGGATTAAGGTTGTTGAGTTTGTTCTAGTGTCTTCTAGTAATCTAATAGTGTCTTCTGCTCATATAGGAGGAGAAGAAGAACTTGAAGATGTCTGGATCACACGAAGAACATGCTGCTGAGATCAGTGTTGCTGCACCAGGAGGAGGTGCAAGGGACCAGACTTGGGAGGAACCTATACCTGAACATCCCCAGTTTGACCCAGCCATGATAGAAAACCCATCCTTCCATGATTTGTTTGGGAAGTTAATGGCAACTATGACGCATATGGAGGATAGGATGCCACCACCAACACCTAGGGCACCAACTCATCAGGAAGGACAGGGCACTGACAAAATATTTGAATTACTTTGCTGGGTTGGAGCCATAGAATATGCTGGAACAGATGACCCAACAGAAGTGGACATGTGGCTAACTGAGATGGAAAAGGCCTTCAGAATCCTTAATACCCCAGAAGTCGAGAAGGTGAGACATGCAGTGTACCCTCGTAAGGGGAGTGATGGCCACTGGTGGACCACAGAAGAGGGTAAGAGGCTAGGTGTTGAGATCGGATGGGAAGTATTCCGACGATAATTCATCAATAGATACTTTCCTAAGACATTTCTAGATGAGAAAATCTCTTAGTTTGAGAGGTTAAGGCAAGGACCAATGAACATTAGCGAGTATGTGGCTAAGTTCATGGAGCTTTTGTGATTCTGTCCACATATGGAAGCTACTGATGAAGAAAGAATTCAGCATTTTGAGAAGAGGTTGAACGCTGATTTGACCACTCCTGTGTCTGACTTAGAGAATAGGGAGAGGGTTTCCACTTTTTTGGAGTCCTTCAGACAGATAGAAAGGTCGGTGACTGAGAAACGTCAGACCAAGAGTAAGAAGGTGTATACTCAGTTTCAAGGACAAGGGTCTAAAAGTTTCAAGAAACTAAGTTTTTCTACACCAATAGCACCACCAAGGTTCAATACCCAGACGCAATGGACGTCAAATAGGGGTAGAGGCCATAGTTTAGCACCAGAAGGAGCCCACAAATCAGCATTAGTGTCAGTGATAGGGCCACCCAAGCCACAGTCAGGGAATAGAGGATGTTTTATATGTGGAAAGATGTGACATTTTATGAAAGATTGTCGAGCTAGAGAAGCATGTGTGACTCAACCTCAGAGGCAGAGTCAGCAAGGCTCTCAAAGGAAATAATTTTCGAGTGTCTCTAGAGGATGTGGACAAGCATCCCAAGCTGGATTGTCAACACCTAACAACCGAGCATCAGATCAACAACAAGCAACAACTAGATTCTATGCGAGAATCATCCTGATGTAGTAGTTAATCCAAGGGTTGCGACATGTCAGATGGAACTATTTTATTCTGATATGTTTACATCCTATTTCGTATCTATTTTAATGGATCCGGGTGCTACACATTCCTTTATTACTAGAAGAGTGATCTTTGACTGCAACATGACTGTCACACATAGAGAAGATAATTTGTTATTAGAAACCCCTTTGTTGGGATCTGCAGTGCTGCGGGAGGTGTGTTCTCCCTGCATTTTTTTTCCTTTTCTGAACATCACATTCATGTGGATCTCATACCACTTGAGATGCATGAGTTTGATATAATTCTTGGGATGGACACCTTAGAAAAGTATAAGGATGTCTTGGATTGTAAGTCCAAGTAAGCTGTGTTCATAGATGATGGTGACACATGGACCTTTCAGGGAGAAAGAAAGATTCTTCCAACCTGTCTTGTGTCAATTATGGTAGCTGAGAAGCTAATGAGACAAGGATGCTTTGCATTCTTGGAACATGTGGTAGACACCACAATGGAGAGTCCTAATCCTTCTGAAGTTCCAATAGTTAAGGAATTTGAAGATGTATTCCCTGAGGAGCTTCCAGGTGTACCTCCGCCCCGAGTGATTGATTTTGAAATTAATCTAATCCTGGGCACGCAACCAATAACATAAACACCATATAGAATGGCTCCTGCTGAGACGGCAGAGCTCAAGAAATAGCTACAGGAGTTGCTTGAGAAAGGCTTTATCCGACCGAGTACTTCACCATGGGGTGCTCTGGTTCTCTTTGTTAAGAAGAAGGATGGATCGATGCGGTTAAGCATTGATTACAGACAGTTAAATAAAGTAACTATAAATAACAAGTATCCTCTATCGAGGATAGATGACTTGTTTGATCAGTTGTGTGGTGCAACTATCTTCTCTAAGATAGATCTGAGGTTAGGATATCATCAGTTGCATATCAAGGAGAGTGACATACCTAAGTCTTCTTTTAGAACAAGGTATGGTCACTATGAATGCATAGTTATGTCATTTGGACTAACTAATGCACCATCTACATTTATGGAACTCATTAATAGAATCTTTCGACCTTTTCTTGATCAGTTCATAGTAGTCTTCATAGATGATATCTTGATATACAGTAGAGATGCTCAACATCATGAGCAACACCTCCGTCAGGCTTTAACTTTGCTAAGAGAGCATAAGCTATTTGCTAAGTTTAGCAAATGTGAGTTCTGGTTACCAGAAGTTTCTTTTCTAGAACATGTAATATCTTCCTCAGGTATCCGTGTTGATCCTAAGAAGATAGAATCTGTCCTGCAATGGGAACAGCCAAAGACACCAATGGAGATACACAGTTTTGTAGGGCTGGAAGGCTATTACAGGAGGTTCATTAAGAACTTCAGTTCTATATCTTTACCCCTAACCAAGTTGACCAGGAAGGAGGTTCCTTTTGTTTGGAATGACAAGTGTCAACATTCCTTCCAGTTGTTGAAAGAAAGGTTAACAAGTGCAGTTGTGCTGGTGTTACCTGAGCAAGGGAAGGGGTACATAGTTTTCTATGATGCATCTAAGAATGGTTTTGGTTGTGTGTTGATGTAGGATAATCAAGTGATTTCTTTTGCATTTTGACAGCTTAAGAAACACAAAGAGAATTATCCAACACATGATCTAGAGCTAGCTGTTGTGGTCTATGCTTTGAATATCTAGAGACATTATCTCTATGGAGAAACATTCTAGATTTTCACAGACCATAAGAATCTAAAATATATCTTCTCACAACATGAGTTGAACATGAGACAACATCGCTGGATGGAGTTAATCAAGGACTACGATTGTACTATTGATTATCATCTAGGGAAGGCTAATGTAGTGGCTGATGCACTAAGTAGGAAATCATCATCACTAGCCATAGATAAAGCACAGTTGAATTCTTTAGTGTTCTCTAAGAGAGATATGCTTATCTCCTTGAGGAAAAACAATGTACAACTTAAAGTATCAATGTTACCCGGGCTGTTAGCTGAGATGCACATAAAACCTACTCTAAGACAACAGATTAAAGAAGCACAACAAGTTGATACTATGGTTCAGAAGATCAGGTTAGCGTATGGTAGTGAGAAACGGGATGGCTTTCATGAGTCAGAGGATCAGGTAGTCTGTTACCATGGTAGGATGGTAGTACCTGATACCAATGACTTAAGAAAGTTAGTCTTAGAGGAAGCTCATTCTTCGATGTATGCAATGCACCCAGGGAGCACCAAAATGTATCATAACCTGAAGGATATGTATTAGTGGCCAGGATTGAAGAAGGATGTAGCTGAGTTTATTATGTGGTGTTCGGTGTGTCAGCAAGTTAAAGCTGAACATCAAAATCCGGCAGGAACAATGCAACCTTTACCTATACCGCAGTGAAAATGGGATCATGTGACCATGGACTTTGTGGTAGGTTTGCCTAGAACAACCAAAGGTCATGATTCCATATGGGTGATAATTGATAGGTTGACTAAGACAGCACATTTTCCTCCTGTCAAAACAACCTACACTTCTGAAAAGCTTGCACAGATATATGTAGATGAGATAGTGTGGTTGCACGGGGTCCCAGTTACCATTGTTTCTGATAGAGGTCCCCAGTTCACGAGTCATTTTTGGGAAGGACTACATAAAGCTTTGGGTATGTAGTTAAGGTTTAGTACAACCTTTCACCCACAGATAGATGGACAATCTGAGAGGACCATACAAACCTTGGAGGATTTTCTTAGAGAATGTGTCCTTTAGTTTGTAGGAAGTTGGGATCTACATCTGAGCTTGATAGAATTTTCTTACAATAATAGCTATCAACACAATATTGATATGGCACCATATGAAGCATTGTATGGTAGACGTTGTAGATATCCTTTATGTTGGTATGAAACAGGAGAATAACAACTTTTGGGTCATGAGCTTGTGTAGTAGACAACTGAGAAGATTAAAGTAATACAACAACAGTTAAAGACAACACAGGATAGATAAAAATCGTACACTAACAAACGACAAAGACCTTTAGAATTCCAAGTTGGAGACAGAGTATATCTCAAAGTCTCACCTCAGAAAGGCATTCTTAGATTTGGAAGTAAGGAAAGTTAGCTCCTAGATTTATGGGGCCTTATCCAATCATTGAACGGATTGGAAAGGTAGCCTATAAGTTAGATTTGCATCTGAGTTGCACAAGTTGCATCCAGTGTTCCATATCTCCATGCTGAGGAAGTGTCATCCAGACACAGAGTTAGTTCTACAACTTATGGAAGTAGAATTAAATGATGATGTTGAAGGACCTGTGATGATCCTTGATAAAAGAATTAAAAAGTTGAAAAACAAAGATATATGTCTTGGGAAAGTTCTCTGGCATCACTGTGGCATTGAAGAAGATATGTGGGAACTATAGGAAGAGATGAGGAGGAAGTACCCTACTCTTCTCTCAATGATTTCAGGGACGAAATCCCTGTTAGGGGTGGATAATTTGTAACATCCCTGACCTGAGTTATGCCTTAACCCAAGATGTTTTGCTTAATAAAGTTAATTATATGCTTGCTCTTATTTCTTTAAAAGTAATTAAGGCTCCAGAGGAACTTATGTTTCAATTTTAGTCCTTTTTTAATAATGTTGAAATAATGTTTTGTTTGTTGTGGACTAAAGTGCAAATTACCCAAGTTGAGGGGATAACTTGCAAATGTTACATGATAAAATGTTCCTCATGTTTTGAAGCATCATAAGAATGAGAATGATGCAGAGGTATGGCTTATGATAGCTTGAGCACCAAGAAAGAGCTTGTTAAGCCATGTTTGTGCATTAAAACCTAGTTTTGGTGTAATGTGCAATTTACCCAAAACCTAGGGTTCAATATGCAATATACCACTTCTAGATAGTCCCTCATGTTTCTTGGTATCAATTAGAGACAAGAAAAGTAGAGGAGCATCTCATTTGAATCACTTTGGAGGAGAGAGAATCTTGATATTAAAATAATCAAGATTTAAGCATAATTGAAACCCTAATTTAATTTAATGCAAAAATAAATATATTAATTGAAGTGCCCTTCAACAAAAATTGAGATTTTTGAAATTACATAAGTGTAGACGTCCTTGTGACTTGCAAAGGCAACAAAAATATCCTAAGTGAGTGCAGATCCTACTCACATTAGTTAATGAAAAAGTCATATCCACTAAATATGGGATATTAGTATTATATGAATTAAACCGACGTTGATGGATACGAGATGTGCAGAAGCGTGGGCAATCTGTGAAGGCCTACGCATATCAAAAGACAAGGAATACACCGATCTCATCGTGGAATCAGACTCGGAAGTGGTGATCAACCTCCTCAGAAGTACAGCTCGACGAAAGGACCTGCTTGGAACATACTTAGATTTCATTTATAATCTTGTTGTTTCTTTCTCTAGTGTATCTTTCAGTTTCTGTAGAAGGCAAGCCAACGGGCTAGCACATCTTCTTGCCAAGAGGGCTGTCTTGAGCAATGAAGGGTTTAATTCAACCTCATCCTTTCCATCCTTTGTAATCAATCAAGTTGTAACCGATTTGAATGATTAATAGAAGGTGGAGAGATTAGACTTCAAAAAAAAAAAATTAAGGTGCTTAATTTCTTTTCCTTTAATTCATGTATAAAGAAGAGGATTGAAAAGGGGAAGAGGATAGATTTGTGGGCAAGGAGTTCAGGGGGAGATGTTGCATCAATTTAAGAAAATAAAGGAATTAATTATTACTTTCTCTCTCATTGAATTTCTTTTTAAAAACACCATTTACAACTCAAATGAAAGGATGTTTCGACCCTTCTTTCACTCTTTGCTAAACCAAAAACCAAGGGAGCTTAGGAGCAGGAGGAGGACGATCCCCAACCTGTAGTTATGCTCCATGGTCTTCTTTCACCTTGATTTCATGGTGGAAATTGAAAATCAATGCTTGATTTCTTCTTTTCTCCATTCAATCTTCAACTTTGGTCATTCTTTTCACTCAAAGACTTGAGCACGAGCTTGGTATAGTTGAGAAAGCTTCTTACACCATTAAAGACATGGATTTTGGAGCTTTGAAGCTTCTTTGAAGGTGGGTTATATAACTTGAACCCTCAAACATTGTTATTGATTTCATTCTTTTATCAATTGTTGATTCTTTCTTTATTCCCAACATTTTATTTGGTTGATTGATGAAATCACCATGAAGATCATAGCAAGTTTCGAAGGTTTGTAGCTTGAAGATGATGATGTCATATTAAGCACACACCTCAATTAATATCTTGGGCAAACAGTTTCAATGACTTGAGACCAAACAGTCTCAAGATTGTTTGAAACCAAACGGTTTCAAAACCGTTTGGGATCAAATGGTCTTAAAATCATTTGAGGTCAAACGACCTCAAAACCATTTGAGGTCAGGTGTTGTCATAAATTGATGATGATACAATGGTTTTCAATTGAATTAATTTCAAAATGGGTCAATACTTTCGGGCTTCTTGATTGCAAACCCTAAATCAATTTGTTGAAGAATCCCTAATTGAATTCAATCAATATCAGTGATTGGATGGGTCAAATGGTCTCAAGACCATTTGACACCAAATGGTCTCAAGACCGTTTGAGGTCAAAGGACCTCAACACTGTTTGAGGTCAGTTGAGGTCATGATTGAATGGTGATTCAATTGTTTCAATTGAAGTAATTCCAATGATTACAATAATTGATGGGTTGAATAATTGGAACCCTATTTGATTGATTGAAAGTAATCCAAAATGATTCATTCGGTTTCAAGATGTTTTGGACCAAACGGTCTTGAGACCATTTGAGTCCAAATGGTCTTGAAACCATTTGGAATCAAACGGTTTCAAAACTGTTTAGAATCAAACAGTTTCAAAATCATTTGAATGACCAAGTGGTTTCAATTTTCAAACGGTTTCAACTATTGGTTTTTCCAATCGATCTTAGTGATGAACTGTTCAAACAGTTTCTAATGTTGAGTTCCCAAACGATTTCAAAACCATTTGGAAGGAAATGGTCTTAACCCTAGATGCCCAAACAGTTTCAAAACCATTTGGAGGGTATTTGACTTCAAACCGTTTGGAGATTCAAAGGTCAAAACTGAATGGAGGTTCAACATATACAAAATTGATTGAAGACTTAAAGTGATGAAAGATCAGTTGATCCCATAATTGATAATGATTATTATCAAAGATAAGTACAATGGTTGAATCCCTAATGTAATTAGATGATTGGTATCCTTATAGGGGTTAACCTTTGATGCTTATGGAAGCAATGACTCAATACACTATGCTAAACCTAAATGTATATTTTTGAATAAAGGATTGACTCAATCTAATCAAGATTGGAGTAATGAACATCCTAGAGGGGATGAGAGAGAGAAATTCATACATGTATAATAATCATGTAGCAATCCAGCCTCAACACATTCAAAATAAATAGAATATTTAATTAGGGTATGATCCTTGATAAAGAGATCATGAAACCCTAATTGAGGTGGTTGATGAACCTAAACCCTAATTAGGGCAGTTCTATGTAAAACCCTAATCTAGGGTGATGGTGTGACCCTAATTTTGGGTAATGACATGAGAAACCCTAATTCATGGTATTTTAATGATAAATCCTAATTGGATGTGAATAGTAAACCCTAATCCTAATTGAAGGTGATGTCATGAGAAACCCGAATTGAGGGTGATGTTATGAGAAACCCTAATCAAGGATTGTGTTAAGTGAAACCCTAATACAAAGATGTTATGAGAAACCCTAATCAAGGGTGAAGCCATATGAAACCCTAAGTGAGGGTGATGTCATGTGGAACCCTAATCAAGGGTGAAGCCATAGGAAACCCTAACTGAGGGTGATGTCAAGTGGAACCCTAATCAAGGGTGATGTCAAAGTGAAATCTTAATGCAATAATGAGATGTGAAACTCTAACTCAAGGTGATTCTATGTACTGATATGTGACACTTTGATATGAAATCCTACCCTAATATAGGATAAAGGTATGTGGAGCCCTAATCTTGGGTTATAGTGCATGAAAATCTAATGTTGGGCAATATGATGATAAACCATAACCCTAATTTGGGTAATGGGATGAGTATTTCGAATTGACATAAATGGGAAAATCCTAACTCTAATGTGGAATTAGTGATGTTACTCTTACATTGCATAGTGATGATACATGATTGATATAACTGTCATTATATGCACTAATCATGCAGGTATCATGAGATGTTGGGCATAGCCAGGTATAAGCTATGATGTTTTATTAATGAAATTGTTTTTGGGCCTTGTAAGCCAAAATATAATGTGTTTCCTTATGAGAGGTAATAAGATATTAATAGGCATTAAAATCCATATGAGATACATGTATTGCAAGTATCATGTTTACCTTGGTCAAATGACCTGAAGGTATCAACTACCTGATAAGTGGTAACAAGTATTCTTGATGAATTGAGGGTTTGAATACCCATATTCCTTAATCATGATGATGACATGTTAAGGGATGAGAATGCCCCTGATGTGACAAGGGATTGACATCCCAATGTTTTATAAAGCTTTGAAAAGGACTTAATAGAAGTAATACTTATTCTTTGTAGCATTTTTTATAATGAATTATGTTTGAAAACCTAACTGATGCTAAAAGAATACAGTAATGTACTTAATTAATCAAGTGAAATCTTATGATGTAGAGCCCTGACCATAGATCCATCATCGTCAGTAACTGGTGATGGTGAAACATGTTTTTCTAAGGAAACTCATGGAGGGCATACTATTGAGTATGTGGGGGTTATGGGTGTGAATATCCTTACACCCTAATGGAGGAATTGATGTGAGGTAAACATTAAATCTCTCAATCCTTCATTATATATGTCGGGATGGATGTATCACTAATCTCCTGAATGCCTGGATGGATGTATCACTAATCTCCCGATGATGTTAATACCGAATCGATGTGAGATAAACATGAAATCTCTCGATTGCAAAGAGAGTATAGCATGCCATTGTAACTCTAATAGAGAAGTTTCCAGTATACCCTGGAAAGCTATTTAGCACAGACACTAGATGTCCTGCATTTGGTCCTCACACTGACTGACGAAGTTGAGGTCATGGAAATCCAACTCTTCTATTGACCTATGTATGGTACCGATTTCGATTTTGCAATGGTCAGTTGGAGTATGAGCGGTATACCTCATCTCCTCAGGGCTTAAGAATGCTTGTAAAATGTAATCATCCGTGTAGCGTATTTGATTAAGATGAAATATGAGAATCACATGTTGACGTTACTTTTCTTAGTATATCTTAGATTGATAAATGTTATACGTGTTCTTCATATTCGTTACTGGATGAATGACATACTACTTTATCAAGTTACAAGCTAAAATACTTTGGAGAATAACATTGCTCTAATATATTTAGATAATTGATTTATCTGTTGTTGAATATTTATGATTCTTCTAATCAATTTTATACTATTAATCTGCAATAATAATGTTTCTTGCGGAGAGTTATATTTCTCGCTGGGGCAATTTTCAATTGTCTCACCCCCGTGGGATCCAACGTTTTAGGTAAACGCAGAAAAAGAAGCAGAAACCCTACAGTGGGTGAAGAACAGCAGCAGCAACAATATCAACTGGGACAGCAGTGACATCCTGGTGGAGACACTAGCTGTCATGTCTATACATAGAGTCCTATGTGTCATCTCTGTACTCTCAGGTGCTCGTAGTCAGTAGTTAGTTTAATGAACCGATCTAAGATTTTGACTTGATGCCTCAATGTTTTTATGTTGCCTATGTACAGTTTTAACAGGGCAGTTGATATATGTGATCCTCAAGAAGGAATGGTACAAGACATGTACTTGTGAACCAGAATGTAATAGAATTATTTTGGTTCTTTTTGAATGAGTTTTTCCAATGTAGGGATCTATTTATAAAAAGTTTTAATTTTTAGTGATTTTTAGTAATCCGCTGTTAACGTTCGCTTCCGCTTAAGTAAATCTGATTTTTGTGAGTTGGATGCCATAGTAACGGGTTCTCACATTTTTCCTATTATTTCTTTATTAGAAACCATTACTATTGTGGTCATAGTTAGCCCTCATAGTGTTGGTGGTGATTGTGGTTCTTAGACCTAAAGTCACTACACTCGTCATAAGGGTATGCTTTGACATTATCAAATGTAATTCTGAATAAGGTTTACCATAAAGGTGATTATTGGGTGACTGTGACACATGGGGGCTGACTGTGAGTGATGTAGATGGGATTTATCCCTCCTATGGAAGTATGATATCTTAGTCCTCTTGGATTAGTAAGACTGAGAAATGCATGGCCATGCACATGTGAGTCAATATGTGATAATCTCATATAGTCTGCTATAGCAAGGAACATAGATCAAATGTTGAAAAGGATGATAGATCCATGCCTCGAGTTCAATTTAGATATCAGAGACAAAGGAACTATGAAAACACTATAACACCATACACATATTGAAGGTTGAAGTTGTTCTAAAACTTTCTAATTACTTGGGTAGCAATGATGTCTGACTAGACATCACTCATTGCTTATGATGTCATAACTGATTATGGACATTCACTACCAACGTAATATGGGACCTCTAGGGTCACAAAAATAGGTCATGACCTAGAAGAGGAGGAGTTTTGATCTTAAATGATAATTGGTTTGATTACTAAAATGTTTAGGAAATGGATTCAAGCAATAAATCACATGACTGAACTCCCAACCAATCGACTCATGTGATGAAACAGCTGGTTGGAGTGTTAGGTTGATTGGATATTGAAATAGCTGAGTTCTGCCTGAACTAGGGAGCAAACCGTCCAGATCATTTAGTGAACCAATTGGCTCAGCTCAACCAATTGACCAGTTGGAGTCCTGAGATGATTGACTTGTAGGGAGAGACATCCAATTCGTGGAGAAATTCGAGTGCATCAAGAATTAGTGTTGATGTCATGTTAGGTATTAATTGGTTTGGAATTTACTAATTCATATGTGATTTGGAAACATGGAGAAACGACCAATTCCGAAAGTTGATCGATCGGCTCACATGTGAAATGACCAGTTCGGTGCTTGAAGGTTGTGAGAATTTATGATATTCTAGTCCTTCCCACTCCAACACATATTGGGAAACCAGACCCTAACCCCTCATAATAAATAGAGGGGTAGTAGGGGCTTCCTAAAACACAACTCAAATGTTTCTGACAATTTTTTTCCTCTCTAGTTGTGATAACCAATAGAGATCATGAGCAAGTCCAACTCAATAAAGGGAAAGATAGTAAGGGAGAAAAAATTGTGGGATAGCAGACTAGGTGATGCAACCCTATTTTAGGGCTCCATCGTGTGTCTTTTTGCATCTGAATCACATCTAAACAAGTTAGATTGCAATTTAATTCCCTCAATATGCATATTTATATCAAATGCACTTATGGACGTTCTTTGCATGATTTTTAGATACTTGGACCATGCCTTGAATGGATGAGAGATGAGGAAGGTGATCTGGGATTCCTCCGCCCATGGAGAGGTCCAAAGAAGGCCCCAAAGCTCCCTTAAACCTACCCCTAATGGACAAGAGTCAATATTAAGCAAAGAAATCCATGGATCATGCAATTTAAAGCTGAAAGTGCAACAAAAGCTCCCAACACGATCGTGGTATCATAGAACGACCCTGCTGCAAATATGTTTTACTCTCATGGTTGGTCTATTTGATGCATTATTCTATAACAAGTACTTGTGTGCTTGGTTTGATATTACCATATCATGTCTAATCTATCATCAACCAACACACACTCTAATCTCGTGTGTTATTGTTGTCCATCGACTTTACGCAACAACATCTGACTAGGGACTTCATCAGAACATATACTTTTAACATCCATATGAGCTCATTGTTGAAGTCACGTACTTGAAGACATGCATCATTGAGTAATATCATTTTGTAGACATTTTAATTTTACTTCATTATCTATAACTGAATACAACAAATTAAATTAGAAGCTTGCCTTTATTAATAATCAAATCATTTACAAGTTATTCCATTACAACCATCATATGATTGACTCTCTGGGCATACATACCAACAATAATGTCATTTCACTAGAGATAAAGGGTTTATGACAAGTAAAAATATGAAGTATAGTTGATCTAAAATACATGACATCCAATATGTTAATGATTTTAATATACATTATAAAAATCTTTACAAATTTGAATGTTATTTACTCGATGTGAAATGTTAAATTATGTTGAACAAGAGAGGATTCAATTACCTTTGGAAAAGTAACATCCCAGGATTGTTCCCTCCCTATGTAGGAAAGTTTCAAATATCAATGCACCAATAGTTTAGGAATTTACTCATGAGAAACAATACTCAAAACAAAATCTTATATGATGTCAAAATTCTTGAAGTTGAAATTGAAAAAAAGACACATCATTTGGAAATTACTTGGCTTTCTATGTTATCTTATTATGGGATATGTAAAGTTCTAGAACTTCTTTATAAGTATAATTTATATATTTGAAGAGCCTATCATATCTTTATCTTGAGAGCATGTGTGTTGATAATATCACATGGGAATGTGGACTTAAACTCTTTGTTTATGTGATATGCTAAATCAAGGTGGTGTTTCCAAGTTAACTACAAATGTCACTACCCTAATAAATTATGGCATATTTTGAAAACATGTCAAAATGTAGTTGATATTTTTACTTTGATCAAATCTAGTTTAACAAAATTATATCTACAATTTAGGTAATATGTTATCTCTCTCTGTTGACCCATTTAATGTTTTAGACCACATTTTGGTATGTAGAAAGACATACAAAAGAGAAGAAGGATCAGTAGGAGGAGATGAAGATGTTTAGAATTGTGGAAGCATAATTAACAATAGAAGAAATAAAAATTAATCAACAAATCCCACAAGAATATATCATCAACAAAAATATATTAGGAAGGAAGGTCGTAAGATATAAAATGTTACAGAGTAGTTTCAGTGACGCCGCTCATAAGAAACATAGACACAAAGAATATTTTGATGAGATTCTACCAACTTAGTCACATAACCATCTACATCTCTATAGCATCCATGCAAACGATAGGAACTCCACATCACACTACAAGAGCTAGAAGGGAAGGTGCAACCTTTCCATTGGAAACATGCAATCTTGTACTAATTCTCCTTCTATCTCTCTAGGTGGGTAATGACGACTAGGATTCACATGTCTATAGGTGTATATAAAAACTTAACCGTCACACCCCTTTTGTAGGAGAGGCAAGAAGCACGATTTTGAATAAATCATGTTAACAAAAAGGCAACAAGATGTATTTCTGCGGCTCACTCACAGACAATGAGTCAACTGACTAGCCAGACTGATAGGGTTCCTAGGCTGCATCAAAATGTCCTAGGAAATGCCAACTTACTGATCCATCCCCATCGACCGTATGGATTTCCTGATCGACCGATTGGGTTGTTTAGATGATCGATTGAGATGGTTTTGCCTAGTTAGCCGATTGGATCATCCAATTGATTCATTGGCCTGATCTCTACCCAGTCAACCAATTGGAATTTTGAGTCAATTTTTTGGTTTGTCCATTCATGCAATTGGACTTTTGATACAACTGATGGAGTTTCCAGTCATTCTATCAATGAATTAATTGATTTCCTACAACTTTCATAACCAATTGTTTTTTTCCATGATTATACTCCTCTTCCCTGTGCATCCTATGTGTGTGACCCTATAGGCTACAAATTCTCTTGGTAGTGATGTCTACTATTGTATTATAAATTCATATACAAAGATTGGTATCTTGCAAAACTTCACTCCTATCAAAGTATCTAGTGAAGTTGGAGAACAACTTCAATGTAATGTTATGATAAATATTATTGTCATCATATAATTCCTTTGTCTCTGATGTCTAGATTGAATCTAAGGTATGGAAATGTATCTTCATAATGTTCAATCTTTGTGTCTTGATTTAGAGTAGATTATTTGAGATGCATATGAACTCAACATCATATGTTGACTAACATGTATGTGGACATGCATCTCATAGTCCCACTCATCAAGTGGCTAGGATATCACTACAATAGGAGAGAAAAATTACATCTACATCACTCACAATAATCCACATGTGTCACATTGTACCCCCTGTTCAATCTTTGTTTCTTGATCTGGAGTAGATTATTTGAGATGCATATGAACTCCACATCATATGTTTATTGGCATGTATGTGGACATGCATCTCATAGTCTCACTCATCAGGTGTCTAGGATATCACTACAATAGTAGGGGAAAATTCCATCTACATCACTCACGATAATCCACATGTGTCACATTGTACCCAAACACTACATATATGCAAACCCTTATCTAGGGTCACATTGAGTAGTGTTAGAATACACTAAAAATCATGTGATCAATGTAGTGACTTCAGGTCAAAGGACCACAAATCACCACTATCATATCAAGATATTATTACGTCTACCATTTATGGCTTCCATGTATCATACTCATTTTAGATCTGTCTAATACACTTGTTCATAAGAAGTATGTATCTGTTTGAATTTATTATCCAATATCATGACTAATGAGACATAGTCATCACTCAAAACAAATACTAGTCTTAACATATTATTGTCATTTTAATTTCCACAATAATATCTAACTAGGAACCTTGACAAGAATAATTACTCTTAGAATACATTTGATCTCGTGTTCATGCGCTCAACCATTATTGACATGTCAATGAGCCATAATCTTATTCTAAAGCAAACATAGTAATTGGGATTGCCTTTATGAATAATCAAATCAATTACAAACTGTGCCATTACAATCATCATATGATTGATTGTGATAGATTCATATGAACCCAATCCCTTTTCAACTGTATGGATAGTGGTAGAAGGATTAAAGCACCCATCACTAAGAGGCCATAAAATTACACACAACATAAACCAAAATAAAATAAAATTTGTCAGAATATTAAAAAGTTTACAAGAAGTAACCAACCTAATTAAGATCACCACTCATGATTTAGTGAACTTGTCTAATCATTTTATATAGAGTGTGGAAGCATGGAAGTAGATCTTGGTAGTCCACCTATTATGTCTAACATCATAAATCCAAGATAAATGACTAGTGCAAATGCACATGAACTTTATTCTAAAACTAATGTACTTTAATATTCAAAATAAGTGTGCTTGACATGTCTTATGAAAAGTATATAATAATTTTACACAAAAATCAATTTATTGAAAAAACCTTTGATTTTGTAACAATTTCTTCCATTCTAGCCAACATGTGTCAAGATATGTTTTAGCCACCTCCAATATGAAGGGAGATAATTGCTACTTCATAACAAAGAGGGAAACTTAGCCATTTCTTACAAGAAGGGGATAATAGAGACTCCTGAATGAAGTGAAAACCTTAGCCACTTCCAAAGCAAGAATAATCCCAACAATAATGGTAGTTCCATTCTTTTCTTATATTTCATGTTTGCTAAACATACATATATATGAAAAATAGAAGATTACTCACATGGAATGGAGAATCATGGGCAAATATAATAGACAAGGTGAACATGAAGGATGCATATCAAACAATTTAGGTAATACCATTGTCAAGTCAAATATGAGGAACAAATAACTTTACTCAAGGGTATAGATCTTAGCACAATTTGGAGTTACAAAATTAACTAGAACTTGATTTAACAAAATTGAGGGTCAAACATGTGTTTTTAACATTATAGGTCACAAGAAAAAACCAATTAGTGGTTTTAGATCCTTAATTTGAATTTAGGCAGTCTACTCATCTGAGTTTGCTAACCCAGAGGTGATGATCATTTGTTAATTGGTGACTAAGTGGTGCAAGTGATCAATTATGAGTTAAAGGTTGAATACCCAAGTATGATGATAAGAGAATGAAATTTCTATGTGATCTATGTGACTCTGTTAATATGAAAGTATCTAATAGAATTATGCTTTTCATTTGTAACATTCATTATAATTCTTGCTTGTAATTTGGTCGATGTTAAAAGATACAATACTACACTTAATTAAGCAAGATGAATATTATCCTATAGTTGCCCAGACCATAGAACCATTCAGTGTCATCTTTTACTGAATGGCAAAATGAGTTTTTACTCAGAACACATATTTTTGAATATGTGATATTATAAGGGTTCTCAGTAAGGGTGCTCAGTGGACTCCCTAAATACATCAGGTTGCTCAGTGTATTTCCTGATAAAATCATAAAAAGATCACTCAGTGGTCATCCTGATAATCCTGAAAAGTTAAGTGGTCTTCTCGTGAAGGGGGTACATGCTATGAAAGTAACTCTATAGTAAGAATGCCACTATACCCCGACATAGTTAATTGTAGTAGACACAAGATGTCATGCTAAGCCTAAGTGTTCTTGTGCTAACTGAGAAAGGAAAGGTCTTAACAGTCATCTCTTCCATTGACCTTGTATGGTACTGATTTTGACTTACTAGTGGTCAGTTGGAGTATGAGTGGTATATCTCATCTCCTCTGGGCATAAGTATGAATGTGAACATGTAATCAACCGTGTGGTATATTCATTTAAGGACCAAATATGGAAACATTGGTTGATGCCTTATTACTTTTATACATCTTGTTAGATAGATGTTATACATGTCTTCATATTTATTTTCAAGCAATAGATGAATTATAGATCTGTTATTAATATCCTTGCTTAGTACTTGAAGATATATTTGTCAAACAAATAGAATACATGTATTTCAATTTTATTATTTTCTGTGATATTAATATTTTTGTCAGAGAGTTATATCTCTCGCTAGGACAATAGTCTCACCCCATGGGATCCAAAAAATTTAGGTAGTCACGAACGAGGGTCTAGGAACCGAGTTGTAGAAGAAGGATCGTGTCAGGAAGAACATCAGTAGTATCTTCAGGTTGAGCACATTGTCTGTCAGGGTTTTGTAGGTAGATGTATGTGTGTTGTCTCTGTACACTCAGATCCTTGGGAGATAGTTCTTAGTGGTTTTCACGAATGATTTGAGATTTTGGTTTGCTTATCTCAAGGATTTTATAATGTTGTTGTATATATATATACCAGAGTAAAGTATCTGATACTTGTTAACCTTGAGAAGAGACGACATACTGACTATATGACATGAATTGTGTGTATGTAAAGCTTTGGCCCTTGGTGTAAAAATTTACTGGACAAAAATCTATGTGCAAAATGGTTTTAATTTCTAGTAGTTTTTTTTGTTACTTATGTTAATTGTGATAATTCTACATTTTTACCGGTCATGGATTGATTTGTAATCGGGTTGTCACAATAAGCATGTCTCTATGGACAGTGGGGGAGCTTCTTGTGTGTGTGCTTGTATATTCTTAATAGTTTAAGTCCATGGACACTTGGAAAGAAACTAGAACTTCAACTTTTTCTTTGTCTTTATCTTAAAGTTTCCTATACATATCCGTAAGCACCAAAATGAGCCATCTGCTATCCACAACTTCCCTCCTTCTATGAACCTCATCCTCCCTCTATGCTTCTGCAAATTTCCTATTCAAGGAAGAAGAAAGAGGGGGTCTTCTTGGAAAAAGAATCTAGGGTTGCAATTGACTTCCTTTTAGGGTTTAAAAAGCTTCCTTCTAGTGATCTTGACCTAAAAGAGTAAGAATCTCCTTCTTTCCTCCAATTATTTCTTTTTTATCCTTCCTCCTACCTTTCTCTAGGTCAGAACCTTGCTGTTCCATGGTAGAAATTTCTCTAAAGCTCTAAAACCCTACCTTTCTTGCTCCTTATTCTTAGGGTTTGCTCATTTGATGAAGAAAGGTGCTAGATGGACGAGTTCACAACTTATGCTTGGATTTTGTACCCTACCTGCTCAAGTTTTCTTCTTTTTGGGGTTTCATCTTCTAATTAGAGGCAAGTTTAATAACTTGCTCCACGTTTATTGCTTACCATATGCTTGCTAGCTCATGTTTTTGCTACAAAATGATGATCCATGTACTAAAAAGCTATGCTGGACTTGGATTTTGATTTTTATAATGTTCCCTATTCTGATTTCAGTGTAGATGAACATGTGACTTGGATTAGGTTGTTTTGACAACCTATGGTGCTAAGCACTTATCAACCAATGGTCAATTTTAGGGTTTTAAGTTGATTTCTTCTATAAGCCCATGACCCGATGATGGTACCATGGCAAAAACCCTATGGTGTTGTCTTCATTACAATTGATGGTGGTAACCAAGTGTGTCAACTGACGTTCACCCTTTACATCATCTTTTGGCCTAATTCGAAACCTAGCGATTAACAATTAAGTACCCTAATGATGCTATCAATCAATGGTGATATTAGCTTGATATTTGATGCTGATTAATGAATATAGTGCTGATCTAACAACCTATGGTGACTTAATGGTCACTAATGATGGTGGATCAGGTCTCCAGAACCTATGGGGAGTTAAGCATGTAGTTGTAGCATCAGTTAAGCCTTAGAAAAATGGTTTCTTGGGTCACTTGATGCAATGGTCGAACCTATATTGTAATTGATGGTTTTAACATATGAACTTGACCCAATGGTCAAGATCTAATGTTTATTCCTCCAATAAAGTGGAATGATGGATAATGTAATATGTTGATCCTTATAATGTGATTTAGATGGTTTCCTTTATATGATCAACTTAAGGACCTTACTTGTTGACAATGGATGGCATGTTTTAAAAGAACAATTAATTGTGGGTTTTATTGTACTATCAACATAACCCTTATTGTTTTTAATCAAAGGATGTCTAGGGTTAAATGGTGACTTTTATAGATCACAAATCAATAACATTATAGATGGTTCATTCAACGTGTTTACTTATGTAAACAACCAATGGTCTTACCTTTTAAACATCCAATGGTTCTGGGTGACATTGTCATATGGTGATATAGGCTGAATGATGATCGAATAAATGGAGGGTTACCCTTAATAAGGTAGTCTTACCTATTCCCTCATATGAATAGAAGGGACGATAAACATATTTTTTTGATATCTAACCCTAATGAGTTATAGCTTGTTATACCTAGCTTTGATATAAGTAAATGATGGTAATTGTGTATGAATAGTCCTTGAATGACTAATACAATCACGGAGTACTCTCTTATTTTTGTTGAAACCTTAGTATGCTATAACCCGATGGTTACACCTTGATTTATGTGTGGGTTGATGCTTGAAAATATTATGGAATGTGATGGTTGTGCTTTACCTTATGCATCCATGATCCAATGAGGATGGTGTGAGTTAGGGTTTGGGTATGAGTGCTAATTAGTAACATTAATATAATTTATCTTATCGAACCTAACTCTAATGCAAATAGATAAAGATTAGTATTCATGTTTAACCTTCTTATATGATGACATGATGGTGAAATAACCTCTTTAATATAATCATAACCTTAATGTGTTAATTGGTGGTTATCACAGCCACATCATTGATACTTTCTTATGCTAAACATGTGCATTATGAATATGATGAGGGTTAATCATATCTAGCTTCCTTGCATGTTGATGTAATAAATGAATGGTATTAATGTTAATATAACCCTTCAATGATTGTTTATGAATATCTCCTAGTTCATTAGGTCACTATAGTGTTGATCTGGTGTATTATATATAAGTGATGTTGTTGAGCCTTGTTATAAGGCATGCAATGATAATGATGATCTTGTAGGGAATAGTATGATGGTTTTAATGACCTTTGGGCATGGTTGAGCCCTAAATGAGGTGTAATCCTCTTGTGTTGATAAGGGTTGATACCCTATGATATTGTGAAAAGTATTTATATCCTATGATGGTATGATGGTCTTAATGACCTTTGGGCTTGGTTGAGCCCTGAATGAGGTGTAATCCTCTTGGGTTGATAAGGGTTGGTACCCTGTGATATTCTGAAAAGGATTTATAACTTGTGATAGTATGATGACTAGTGTGGTCTCATGAATGGCAAGTGAATAGTACCATGTGATGATGAGATGAGAAATTATGTTCCACACATTTTATATCTTTTAAAAATTGTGATATTTATATGCTTGCTAGAACTAAATTAGGGTTTGTATGTCCACTTGTTTGATGTAGCCTTAATTCACCCAATTGGCATAAATAATCAAGTGAAACTCTAATCATGTAGTGCCTTGTGTCATAGAGCCATCTTTAGTGTCAGAACTTGATGGATGGTGAAATGAGTATTCCTAAGGGAAACTCAGAGTGCATACTGTTGAGTATGTGGGGGTGGCAAGTTGAGGATATATCCTTCTCATCCACAATGTAGGTTGTGGAGGATGGCTATTGTCATTCCTCATACATCTAATGTGATGCAGGACAACTACATTTGTACCTCGAATTAGAGGGTTTTGTATACCCTAGTTTCTAGTGTCGTGACCTGTACCAAGGGTGGGCTATGGTTAGCAGCTTGACTATATGTCATTGTGGTGGGAACATTGACTGATATATCACTGACTTTTTACTTGTACTAACTGAGGGGAAGAGATCTTAGGATACCAACACTTCTAGATCTTGTATGGAACTGAATAGCCCTTCATAGGGGTCGGTTGGACTTTGGATTGTACGATTCAAATTCCCCAGGGCATAATAAAAGATGTAAAATGGCTGTGTAGCATATATGTTTAGGGTTATACATAGTGCTTCATATCAGATGATAACCCTTGCTTGCTTTCTTTTCACTAAGATCATGTATAGTACAATAAGAGATAATAGATATGCTTATGTTGTAGTTATGCTCATGTTGTAAACATGCTTATGTTGTCAAATATACCGACACTGATGGTTAACATGTTGCTTCTAACTATGCTTAATATTGCTAGCCATGCCTATGTAATTAGAAATGCTTAAACTACTAATCATGCCTATATAGTCCATTTTGTTATGATGTTAGTTCTACTTATGATATAGATATGTTCCCTTTATTTGAGATGCCAATATTGATAGCCATGCTATGTTACTAGAAGTATTCATGATGTGAGGGATGCTTATTCTACTAGATTGCTTGTGCTATTAGCAAGGAATATGATGATGGTCAGATTAATGATAATGATTGTTATTATATGTAATTTGATGATATTTGAGTAGATATCTATCCAAAGAAATGCATTTATTTATTATCTATATATGCAGTGATGATCATACTTGTTGCTAATATTAATTGCTTAATCTATTTATCATATGTGAACTGTTCAATCTATTCAATTGATTATTAAGTACTCCAACTACTTAGTTATCTACTATTTAAAATGTTGTAATCAATAAGCGTTGCTGGAGGTTATATCTCTTGTTGGGACATGGGTCTCACCCTTGTGGTTTGCCACATTTTTTTAGGTAATCAGAAGTGATGAAAACAAGCATGTGGCAGAAAAGAGGAGTTATAGTAATGAATCTTTGAGAAAGTTGATTAGATGTCTAGTGTGTCCTAGAGTCATCCCTATACTCTCAGGTTCAGGCAGGAAAAGTTTGTATATGGTGTTTCAAATGAATCACACTTTTGTTAGCATATTAATGTTGGTTTGTGTGGCATATATGAATATTGTTCTCCTATGTATATATATTGTGGCTAAGGTGATAGAATAGTTTTTTTTTAATTCTTGACATAGTATGGATAAAAGAAAGATGTTGGGCTCTTAAGCAAATGTTTCTTAGCTGGTGCTGACGTTGAAATTAGTTTTACTTTACCCATATTTTTGGATACGTGAATAATTCATGATTGATTGTGATGTATGTTTTGAGTAATCTCATTTAGTGTAATGGGTTCACACATTTTTCCTATTATTTCTTTATTAGAAACCATTACTATTGCGTTCATAGTTAGCTCTCATAGTGTTGGTGGTGATTGTGGTTCTTAGTCCTAAATTCACTACATTCGTCATAAGGGTATGCTTTGACATTATCAAATGTAATTCTGAATAAGGGTTACCATAAAGGTGATTATTGGGTGACTATGACACATGGGGGTTGACTGTGAGTGATATAGATGGGATTTATCCCTCCTATGGGAGTATGATATCTTAGTCCTCTTGGATTAGTAAGACTGAGAAATGCATGGCCATGCACATGTGAGTCAATATGTGATAATCTCATATAGTCTGCTATAGCAAGGAATATAGATCAAATGTTGAAAAGGATGATAGATCCATGCCTCGAGTTCAATTTAGATATCAGAGACAAAGGAACTATGCAAACACTATAACTCCATGCACAGATTGAAAGTTGAAGTTGTTCTCAAACTTTCCAATTACCTGGGTAGCAATGATGTCTGACTAGACATCACTCATTGCTTATGATGTCATAACTGGTTATGGACATTCACTACCAACGTAATATGGGATCTATAGGGTCACAAACATAGGTCATGACCTAGAAGAGGAAGGGTTTTGATCTTAAATGATAATTGGATTGATTACTAAAATGTTTAGGTAATGCATTTAAGCAATAAATCATTTGACTGAACTCCCAACCAATCGACTCATGTGATGAAATGGCTGGTTGGAGTGTTAGGTTGATTGGATATTGAAATAGCTGAGTTTTGCCTGAACTAGGGAGCAAACCGTCCAGATCATTTAGTGAACCAATTGGATCAACTCAACTAATTGACCAGTTGGAGTCATGAGATGATCGCCTTGTAGGGAGAGACATCCAGTTCGTGGAGAAATTTGAGTGCATCAAGAATTAGTGTTGACATCTTGCTAGGTATTAATTGGTTTGGAATTTACTAATTCATATGTGATCTGGAAACATGGAGAAATGACTGATTCAGAAAGTGGATTGATCGGCTCACATGTGAAATGAATGGTTCAATGCTTACAGGTTGTGAGAATTTCTGATCTTCTAGTCCATCCCAGTCCAACTTAGATTGGGAAACCAGACCCTAACCCCTCATAATAAATAGAGGGGTAGCAGGGGCTTCCTAAAATACAACTCAAATGTTTCTGACAATTATTGTGCTCTCTAGTTGTGATAACCAATAGAGATCATGAGAAAGTCCAACTCAATAAAGGGAAAGATAGCAAGGGAGAAACAATTGCGGGAGAACAACTTGGTGACTAGGTGATGCATTCCTATTTTAGGGCTCCATCGTGTGTCTTTTTCCATCTTAATCACATCTGAACAAGTTAGATTGCAAGTTAATTCCCTCAATCTGCATATTTTTATCAAATGCACTTATGGACGTTCTTTACATGATTTTTAGATACTTGGATCATGCCTTAGATGGATAGGAGATGAGGAAGGTGATTTGGGATTCCTCCGCCCATGGAGAGGTCCAAAGAAGGCCCCAAAGCTATGTTAAACCTACCCCTAATGGAAAAGAGTCAATACTAAGTAAAGAAGTCTATGGATCATGAAGTTTGAATCTCAAAGTGTAAGAAAAGCTCCCAACATGGTCGTGGTGTCACAGACTGACCATGCTACAAATATGTTTTACTCTCATGGTGGGTCTGTCTAATGCATTATTCTCTAACAAGTACTTGTGTGCTTGGTTTGATATCACCATATCATGTCTAATTTATCATCAACCAACACACACTCTAATCTCATGTGTTTTTGTTATCTATCAACTTTACACAACAACATCTGACTAGGGACATAATCAGAACATATACTTTTAACATCCATATGAGCTCATTGTTGAACCATAATTTTGACTCAAACATGGTGATGATGTCTATAGTGAAAGAAAGATGGTGCCTTATGGTGGAAATATTGGTATTGTGATGCTAGTTGAGTTACATTTTAGGCCTACCCTTGTCTAATTTTCAAGTAGAGAATATGAATTAAGAGGACATGACTCTTATTATCTTTGTTCATATGATATTTATGAGGTTATTTATGTCTTAATTGAGATATCAAAAAAGTGCATTGATAGAATACACATAACTTTAGCGAAAACTATCCATAAATCAATGAGACAGTCAAATATCCTCCCTGGGGAGTTGGAAACTTTTACAAGGCGTGTGGACACCTCTTTAGGTGATAAAAGTCCTTTGAAGATTCACATAAGCTTCAATCAACCTGTCTACATGTAACTTCATGAATTCAAATTGTGATCTTGTTCCTCTACAGCTGAACTCACAACCCGATGCTTTGATTAATGTTTTTACTCATTCAAGTCTCTTGACCTTGTTATATAAGGTAAGTGTCAGTGGAGGGTTTCCCATGAATAATTTTCCTCTTTGTATCTGCCCTAGAGGATTGGAAGGGGTTAAAGCAAACTCCAACGGTGGTTTCCGAGGTAAAAACGATGACAAGAAAAACTCCACTAATTCTTTGACACATTTGCCCAGATTTCCTATTTCACCTCAACATTAAATGGTGGGTAATAAAGTCCCCCCCACCTTTTATGCCAGCCAAGACTTTAGAACCATGAGTTCACTTATATGCCCTATCATGAAACAATAAATATTTTATGCAACATATAGATTGTGTGTTTTTTTGGCTCATGGTTTTGATTAATAAATGACATTATTGTTATCAGCATAAAGAAGCCATCACTATTTATTGTATTATTAGGAATCATTAGATATCATTTAGAAGTGGCTATTATTTTTGTGACCTATTTCAATTATAAAAAGGTCAAATTTTTGGTTTTGTGATTAATAAAATGTAAATGTATCAAAACTTCAATTAGGTGTTTAAGATCTGGTCATTGAAATAGGGATTGTACATGGATACTATTAGGATAGAATATTAGTTTTGTCACTTTATTTATTAATCATATTAGACAATTGATTGTATGTTGCTTTTCATCCTGAGTCATATTAGGCAAGTGGTTGAATGTTGCACGTATATATGAATCATATAGGATAATTAATTCATGCTCATCTCTTATTCAGTCATATTAGATAACTTTTTAAATTCTATAGTCTAACATACTTGATACACATCTTTTAAAATAAATCTACATTCTTCTATAGATTGTAGACATTTACCCAAATTTGATGTAACTTTCTCATATCGACTCGTTGGAATGTTATTTTCTTTGTTGCACTGTATTTTTCCATTTAATCATATAAAACCAAAAATGATTCTTTAATATTATCGATCTTAACTTGCTTTTCATTGATGCATGTTTTGATATAGTAGTTCAATAGATATATATTTTTTATGATTCTTATGTATATTGAGTGTGTCTCATACCCTTGTTATGTACCCACTAAGTAAATTTTTTGCATGAGGGGTTATGATCTTCTCTACCACGAATCAATTGATCCACCTTTATTTATCATGTTTTGGGTTCTTCAGCCTGACTGCCATATGTTATTATGTTTTCACTAGTATTGTTATTATCTCAGTGAATGCTAATTGACAAAATGTTATTTTGGTGGGTCACATGTCCTAATATAATTTGATTGTGGTTACGTGGCATATGCTGATTTTTGATACGAAAATGAGCTTGAAAGTTCTTAAACATTTCTTCATGTAATTTTTAATGGTAATATGTGAAGTTATTTGTACATCCATTTGTATATCAACCTATTTCTTTGTGGAGATCTGTTTATACTTAAATGTTTTTATTTATCTATTTAATATTCAATACCTATTTAATGACAATACCAACTTTCTATTGATAAAACTTCAAAGTTTTTTTTGTGGGGGCATTCCCAACCCCATGGGTGACAAGGACATTAGTTTGGTTGATCCACACCCAAATGTTGCACAAGAGTAGATGGAACTTGGATACATTTAAATGAACAGGATTTCCTATGTATCTTATTATTATAAATTTAGTTTTTTTGTTATCTCTTTTATTCACCTCGTTATGGGTAATGAAGTATATTAGACATCCAAATTGTAATAGTTTTTCTTTTGTTTTTACTGATACATTTCAAGTTTATGATACAATGTCATTCTTGGATTTTAGTGTCTCTAGAAAAAATGTATGCATTTTTGGCATGCATATTTTTGCTAATATTCCCTTGAGTAAGAGAGTGGCTCCGCTATCAGTTCCCACTTCTTGCAAGTATGGTATCAGAGCGTAGGCGTCGATTAATCTGACTTTTTCAATTTGACCCTTAGGTTTCTTACTCTCCCATACATGCCTTATAAGTTCATCGCCTAATATGCAAACTCTCTAGATGAGATGTTTACCCTAGAAACTACCTACTTGTTCATGTTATGATGGACGAAATATATAGAATATGCTGAGGTGTCAATAAGGATCTTAGATAAGTAAACCCTCATGAAATAGGGTATGTTGTTCATGTTAGGATGGAAGAAAGACATAGAATTTGATGAGGTATCAATAAGTATCTTAAGTAATTAGACCCTCATGAAATAAGACACCATGTTATTTTACCCTAGGATATAAGAGAGGTTCCCATGCAACTCTTATGTGCTTACAAGAGAATAATATGATGAGTATGATGAAGTAGTAATTATTAAGATACTGAACTATATGAAACTAATTATTTCGTATATTATTGTGACTGTATTTGGTTTTGTAATGAAAGGTTTTGACATCAAATATTCATTTATCTCATGATAATATATTTATAGAAAATATTTTCCTAGGTATCATTGATGGTTTGTGTAACTAAGTCATAATTTAATTAGCATGAAGTAACTATAGAATCCCCAATACAAGAATCACATGACATGGTAGATCAATACATAAAACCTTGGCCTTCATAAATTCTGAAGTCTAAGAGAAAGTGGAGTGTGATGGATATTGGGTGGAATACCCTTTATACCAATTTTAATAGTTTGATGAGGAAAATACTATAAGCAGTGACAGATAGTATATACTAGAGTATGTATATGTTGATTTCTAGGACAAAATTCATTTCAAGGAACAAAGACATGTAACATACTGAAATACACTATCTTAATTCTACAATCTCTATGTTCATGAACCAAATGTTAGTGTGCTTAGATCTCTAGCAATCAAAACACAAAGTCATAAATACATCTTAAATACCACCTTGTACCCTAATGAATATATAATGCAAATATAATGAGTAACTCCAATGTAAACCCTAACCTAGGATACAAATGATCTTAAGCAAGCTCTGGATCAATAAATTGTAATGTGATGATTGATTAGATATATAAAAACTAATCCTAGGCCTTCTACATGTTGATTCTGTGTATCAGATGCACAATAATCAAGCTTACCTAAATCCTAAGTTGTAATTGAATAACCCTAACCTATACATTCTTGGAATAATTTAGAATACAATAATAACATTAGGTATTATGATTTCATGAAATCACCTAATATATTATAATGGATCTAATGACCTAAACATGCCTTTGTATGTAAATGAACTCATTAAAGATGTAGTACGTCTCATTGTTCACTATTATGCATTGGAATGTGATTAGTCTGTACTTAGATGTGAATAAGTATGCATAAATGATTAGTTTGGTCTATAATATATGCTTCATATATAATAAATGAGTAATAATTGGACGTTTTATGTAAATGGGTATATTTAATATGTTTTTATGTAAGTGAATGTTAAATTTATGAAGTTAACAATTCAATTAAAAAACATAATATTTCGTGCTACATAATATAATACAATCATGTTTACAATAATTTCATACTAGCATGACTCAAGATATTAAATATTGATGATAGTGGTGTCATGAGATAATAAATGCAAAGCTAATGAAGTTATTCACTAGTTTAATTGGAACTGATATAAACAATCCTAAATAGTGAATTTAACCTTATGTTCATGGTTGACATGGCTGAATATCTATGGTACTTAGTTTCATCTTAATTAGACAACTATAGCTACCTTGATATATTAAAAGAAGTTACATGATAACGTTTGGATCATAGATGCATTAGAACTTTATTTAAATTGTGATATTTGTATAACATTTGGTTGGTAAGTGCTAATATACATATATTTTGTGTTTTGTAATATCAAGGTCATGATTGATCTGTCAGTTTGTTTTCATACACCTAAGGAATCACACCTACCTCTAGTAGGAGAAATTTCCTAGCCAAGACACTAAGGTTGAACTTCCTTCCTATTCCCCCCTCTTATCCCCTCTCACGAGCCACTATTTTCACTCCCAAACTCTCTAAGAAACAATGTCACATCTAGATCCTATACTTGACCCTGATATTATAATAACTAAAAAACTCCCAAGTCATGTTTCCACTAGTTCATTGTGGGAATGTCTAGTTTCCATTAGACCTCATTTTAAGGAAACCTATGTATATACCTCCATCTAATAAACTTCTATACACTCCCCTTAATTCTTTCCTTTCACCAATTAGAATAATCATTATGTGAATATTCTGGTCATGGTTTGTCTCTATCCTCTACTGAGAAAATAGGGAAAACCTAGTTATACTTATTCCTTATCCAATGCACATGAACCTACCCCTAATATTTGTTTTATATACACCTGTCTATTTTCCTCCCCAACATATATTGCATTTGGTCATGATAACACCTTTGATTGGAACATTGTATACTTGCCAAGGTGCATGGATGCCCCATTAAGGTTTGATCATGTCCGATGAAGTTCCACGTCACCTAGAATCCACATATATGTAGGAAACTTCATGAATCCACATTGTGGTTATTTTATCTACACCTAAACTCACAACTAGGTATTTTTTTGATGTTTTCCCTACAACCTCAATGTTTATCCCCAGAATCAATGTATGACTTCTGATGATGATTTCTCCTCTTTGTGTTCTCCCTAGAAGGTCAAAAGGGATTGAAGGAAGCTATAACTACTATTGGTTGCCCATAAAGTGTAAACTACAAATAAGTTTCCTTCTAGTGCTTTGATGTGTTTTTCCTGATTGTGTGTTTCACAATAATGTTCACTAATGGGTAATAAAATGTTCTTGTGTTCCCTTGCTTCTATGACCATGCAAAACTTTGAAACTATAGGTTAAATAATCTTCCCCATCACGTGGCAATAGCTATTCCACATGATGCAATGATAGTGCAATGTTTTCTCTCATTATTTTGATATACAAAAGATATTGATGTTCATACATGAATATAATTTATGACTAGTTATAGGAGTTTCAAATGAATATCAACGAATACTTTTTAAAACCATTTAAATATCTTGATATATTATAGCCTAATATAATAGTATCAAAAAGGTTAGCTTTAGGTTTCTTATTTAATTAGTAACTAATCCTAAATTTGTCTAAACCCTTACAAGAGTAACTAACCCTAAATTTATCTAAACCCTTATTAGCGTTCGAAACACTTTCGAAGGATAGGGTTTGAACATGGACTCTAATAGAGTTGAATATCATGCATGTTGCTTTTATTTATTAGTAAATTGGAGAAATGGTTTTATGTTCCTTTTCTTGATGTGTTACATTGGAAAATTGGTTGTACATTGCAATTCTATGAGAATCAATTTGAACAATTAATGTACACTAAACCCCTTCATGAGTCATATTGGATTATTTTCTATATTTTATTTCTCTTTTCTTGATATAGATTTTTTGAAATAGACTGTAACGAGGTGAGATCACCCCCTTACTATTTTTTTTTTTGAAAAATTTTCATCCATTCCAAACACACTCAAAGGTATGTTGGAATAGGTATAAATTTTCCAAATTTATTATAATGGTATGCAAAAGACCAAAGTGTAGCAGTGGAATAAAAATAACTGACTATATTCAACTTTCATAAAAGATTACACAAGTACATCAAAATCTCCCATTAGGGTTTACAACAAGATACAACAAAAAGGATCTAGATAGAGGGGAGTCCAAACTACTTCAAATCTTATCTCCAGAGAAACATATCCAAGTGCTAGGTCCATGCCCAAAGCTATGTTAACTACTTCAAATCTTATCTCCAGAGAAACATATCCAAGTGCTAGGTCCATGCCCAAAGCTATGTTCTCCTGATTCAACTCAGCAACTTGTCCTAACTTGGGTGGTTGGGAGAGCATCCAACAAAAGGGAAAGGAAACAAGGTATGTGTCAAAATACTGAACAAGTACAAAAGGTAATGATAGCATTGGATTCATCACATTATGAGAGGGCTAAGAGGATGAGACACATAAAAAAATAGATTCTTGCCAAAAACCAACAAATAATAATGAATTACATGAATAATCAATATTGGATTACATTAACTAAGTAGAATTGAGGCACCTATTGGACCTCAACCTATAGGTGAGGGGAGATTTAATACATTCCCAGTCAATTACACATATTTTTATGGGGGAGAATCATATGTTCCCCAGGGTGAATTAACACATGCCCTACTATGGGTGGTTGTACATAAGTACCACTACTATAGCTAAATAGTCAAATAAACCATCATGCATAAGAATTACTAAATGGACAAGATAAATAGTCATATAATTACAATATGGTAGTGGGGTTCCAAGACCCATGAAATAAAACATCAATACTAATTTTGAGGCAAGTACATAAAAAGATTCATGAGTAGGGGAAATTGGGTTCAACAAAGCCTCATTAAGAAAGTAAGGTTGGTTCACAAGTATCCCAACTAAAGGGTTAGATATGCACATACATAAATAGGGATTGCACATAACTCTCATATGATTTCAACTATCAACTTTTATCACTTTATTGGGTCCAAGACCAACTTCTCCTATTCCAATGTATAACCATGTATTAGGGTATGTTATATGCATTAATGTAAAGAAAACTCCTATTTTTGACTTTTTGCACAAAAATTCAATTTAGACTTTCAAAACATCACCATTGATCTAGTTATGTTCTTCTGATTAAGAAAACATATAATTTTGCATAATTTGGAGTTATGAAGGTTAAAGTGTATTTTTGGTGATTTTTAGGTATTTAATTCATTTTCTAAAAATTCCTTTCGACAAAACTCCAAACAAAACCTTAGAAATATTTTTGTTAGAAACATCACATTTTTGGGAGTTAAAAATATGTTTTCTTTTTATTTTTGGGTAAGGGAATAAAAAATTATGAATTTCTCAAAACTAACCAATAGAAAATTGCCACATCATCAAACCGACCAAGATAAGTAGAGAGAGAGAGAGAGAACACCATTTGACCCAAGATCAGGGTTTGGAGTTTCAAAGGTAACCAAACCGTATCTTCTAGAGAAGGTTAAACATCAAGAAACTAAAAGTCTAGAAGAACATGTTAAATAGAGATGGCAACCATCGATTTTAAACATAGAAGCATGAGTTTTAAGCATGTAGTAAGTAATATATGAGATGGGGATTACAAAACTCACCTCTAGGGAAGGTGGACAGGTCAATTAAGTAAGGTTCCCAATCTTAGAGAAGCTGGTTTCTCCAACAAATCTCCTATCTCAAGCATGAATGACCTTCTCCACTTTAGAGGTGAAAACCCCTTACAAAAGAACATGGAGATGGGGTGTTTAAGGGATCTAAGTGGGGTTTCACCTTGAAAGACCAGGGTTCTGACCTGGAGGAAGGTGGAAGGAAGACTAATAGCATGAAAATAGGGAAGGAAAGGAGGATACTTACTAGTTTTGGTTGAAATCACCAATGATGAGCTTGAGAAATCCTAAATAGAGAAATTTGGAACCCTAGGAGCCTTCTTCACCAAGGTAGGCAACCTCTTTTACCTTGGGACAACAACTTCATAGCCAAACATAGAAGAACTATTATCTAAGCAAGAGTAAATAAAGGAGATCACGAGTTTTCGAATTGGGAGTTGGGAAGGGGTAGATATGGCTATATAAAGAAAGAGGTCAAGTATGCGATGTCTATGAGACTTTCCATGTGTCCTTAGCCTAGGGCTTCATGGCCATGCAAGAGGACAACTCATAGAGACATCTTATATATCAAATGTCGGTCCTAAAATACCATGAAGACTTATAGGCCAACCCCACCATCGTCCATTCAAAGAAATAACCCCATTGGTTGATAGCTTTTAAAGATAAGCTCATTTATAAAGAGGGTAATCCCTAAAATGCCATTGGAAAGAAACACCTTCAAACCAAGGTGCAACTAGGTGCCCCATGGTTTAAAACTCGAGAATGGTAAGAGAATATCTAACGATTATAATGCATATGACAATTTTACAAAGAAAACCTCCGAATTGGGTAAATTGCATAAAAGTTCAAAATGTGCATATAATTCTATAACTTGAACAAACAACATCCAAATTGGACCAAATCTGAAACTATCTTGTCTCATGATTTAAAAATACCTCACAAGGTTATATTAAGGTTTAGAGTACTTAATTATGGTAGTTAATCTTGTTCAATACATTAAGGTTTGTGGCCTTACACTTCTAACATGGATTTATTTACCATTGTTCCACTTAAGCAGTGATTTTACATTATACATCCTTAAATAAGATTTCATCAAGTTATTTGTGCATAAAACCTTCCATTGGTATCATTATTGAACAAATGTTGATCAAACCACAATAAATCCCAATTTAAGCATCAAGGCCAAAAAGGATAGAAATGATTGGCAAATATTGGGAAAGGGCCAAAAAGAGAATATGTCGAAGTTTCAATATGTTACATAGACATTTATTCATCTATAAATTGTTGACAATGACATTGAGTCCCGATTTGACGTATCTTGATCTAATCTATTCAATTTCAATCCTATTTTCTTTATTACACTATGGTGTTCCATTTTATGATATAAAATTTAAACTGATTCTTTGATAGTGCTGAATTTAACTTGCCTCTGTATTGATGCATGTTTTGATACAATAGAGTTAGATTAATGAAATTTCTATGGTTCTTTTTATATATTTTGAGATGGGAAATATGTTCCCCATACCCAAGTTATGCACACAACATTTAGAACATTATCATGAGGGGTTAAGAGCTTCTTTATAGAGAGTTTGGCTATTTTCCTTTCTCTATCAGGTTTTGGGTTATGGACCCTATCTATTATACTATGTCATTATGTTTTCACCATTATTTTAATTATCTCAACCTGTGTTGATTGAAAAAATGGTTATTCTAGTGTGATATGTTCCCTATCCTGATTTGGTAGTGCTTATGTGGCATATGTTGATATTTTTGATATGAAAAGTACCGTGTACATTATTAACAATTTCTTGATAAAAGTGTGAATCATAGTATATGATGTTCCTTTAACATCTATTTGGATATATCAGACCCACTCTTTGTTGGGAACCATTTATACTTGACTTTGATGTTCTTGGTTCTATATATTATCTCCTATTTGATACACATGCTAACTTTCTGTTGATAAACTTAAAATGTTCTTCTTTTATGTGGGAGTTCCCAACCCCTTAAGTGGACAAGAAAATTGGGGTTGATGAGCCACATCCACATCTTGACTAAGAGTAGATGAGGCTTGGAGATAAGATTACATGGACATATTGTCATATGTGTCTTGTTAGCATTAGTTTAGTTGTCTTTAGTTTTCTTTATGTATCCAACCTTTGTGGGTGAAAATCTATATTAGATATGGGAAATATTAATAATAACTTTTATTTCGTTCTACTGCTACATTTGTGTTTGTGATACAAGATCACACTTAATTTTCGGTAACTCAATTTTTTTCCATAAAATTATATGATGTTTGAAACAGGTATGTTTTCTATTATTCCTTTGAGTAAGAAAGTGGCTCCCCTATTGAGTACCACTCCTTACAGACTATTTTAGGAGATGCAATACAAAAATGTGTCCCATCTAGTATCTTAGGAAACTAGCTAACATGATTATATATGTTCCTAGTCCATCCAGTTTTAGGGTTTTATGTTAGCAAGATTATGCTATCAACGTGAACGAGTTAACCCGGCCGGTTGTAGCGCGGATGGTTCGGAACGGCTTGGCCCCCCCGGGGGTCCCGACTTCGATACCTCCCGTAGCGCAACCGTATTTACCAACTCCTTGGGTCATACGGGCTCTGGCACCTGTTTGGGGAGGGGGGGACAATAGTCCTCCACGACTAAAAAAACGTGAACGAGTTAGGAAATGGAGCACCCCAATTGGGATGTTTGTCTCTCATTAAAATCTCAATATTGCATATATAGAATGGAGATAATATTTGTTAGTTATAGTATTATAGATTTAAGTCAATACTTGACCTTAGATAATTTCAAACCACTCAACATTTGTACACTATCTATTTTTCACCATTTTGATGCTCCCAATTAGCTTAACAACTCAATCACACATGTTATAGACTAACTTCACTTGATTAAAATTCCAATCCTTTTTATAATTCCTACAGTGTAGAATAACTGAACCCAACCCTACTTTGTTGTTGCCTTGAAAATGATCAATGCGGTGAAAGGGAAGCACGCGTGCACGTGCACACACACAATATATATATATATATATATATATATATATATATATATATATATATATATATATATATATATATATATATATATATATAGTATATATTCACTATCGATGTGGGTAACTAACTTTAGTTACATGTGGATCTATTTTGTAATAGAAAGGTACCTGTTTGTAATGAGACATACATCGTTTGTAATGAGATGACCAAATTTGTAATACAAACGCTCGTTTTGTATTACACGTCTAATGATAGTAAAAATGATATTTATGATAGAAAATTACGTTGTGATACAAAATGAGTGTTTGTATTACAAATTTAGTCATCTCATTACAAACATTTTTTGTCTCACTGCAAATACCTACCTTTCTATTACAAAATAAATACACGGGTAACTAAAATTAGTTACCCATGCGTGTAGTGAATGAATGGCTAAATATATATATTATTGTTACTTTTCTGACCAATTTGTTACTTTTCAACTTGCATGGGTAGCGACACCTTAGCTACCTTCACGAGCAATGAATAAATCCCCCCCCCACACACACAATATATATATATATATATATATATATATATATATATATATATATATATATATATATATATATAATTATTACCCTTACAACTACAAAAGGAAGTAATTTAGTATCAATCTCCCAGAAAATGGACCATGCCACAAGAAAATGTACTTGAACCTAGAGAAAACACTAAAATATAAATCATTATTGAATACATCAATGGTGATGTAGAAATAACTTTTCCTCCTTCTGAGAGGAGAAATTCTATTTCGTCAAAGCCATCCCATTTTAGAGAAAACATTATCAATGTTGGTTCTTCTTCAAATTTACATTTAGATCATGATAAACTTTCAAAGTTTAGCACAAGGCATATAGGAATATCGTACCCAGTATACAAACATAGTGAATATGAACCTTCTGAGTCTGATTTTAAAGTTGAATATCTTATTGAAGACAACTCTAATAACTTCAAAATAGATAAAAATTATTAAGGAAATATTTTTTATCCAAGAATAATAAACTAAAAGTAATATACCTTTTCTAAAACCTTTGATAAATATGAAAGGTAAGCTATAAGAGACTTATGGTATTCCCACATGAAATAGTTAAATAAGAATTTATATTTCTTCAATTGGTATGAAACTAATTATCTTGAACTCTTAAAGAAATGTTACGTATTCTTTCATGTGAGGATCGTTCTGTGGTTTTATTAAAAATATCTTTTACATGGAAATATGCTTCAAAAGATGAAGAAAGAAAATTGATTCATCCACATTTTCAAGCAATAAAATTTGGAGAAAATGATATCACAGCTAGTCCATTAAAACTAATGGAATACAGCCAAGAACTAGTTAAAACGCAACATATAGATCATGTTATTGAACAAAATAACTACACAAATATAAATCTTCAAACCCTAAGTAAACATACAGAAAGGATAGAAATAATGCTTATTGATATCAAACAAGTTGGCACAACACTAATATATCAAAAGAAAGTTGAAATAAAAAATTTGCCATTAATGATTCCTAAACCTATAAATCGAACTATAACATTGGAAAAAGGACACCCATTTAGTTTGATAAACTACTCAATGAATCGACACATGAAATGACAAGTAGACTAAACAACTAAATATTCAAAAACCAATTATTAGAGCAATATATTGAGACTCATCATCCTGGTATGAAGGAGATATATCTGAAAGTACATTTCAGGAGCTACGACTAAATAAAGTTAGCTTTGATAAATTTGCCTGATTTCAATTACAAAAAGTATTCTAGACCAACATCGTTGACCTCTAAATTGAAGAAACTCCTGATCTTACTTTATTTCAATTTGAAGGCCAATATCTTATAGAAAGGAACACAAAAATTTTAAATATCAAAATTACAAATTTGCCATCAGATGTTAATCTATGCAAATGCTTGTCGAGTACATGGTCATCCTGAAACTACAATTGCCCAAATGACAACTTCATCATTTATTGGACAATTAAGAGGACGGTGAACTTCAGGTTTTATAGATGAAATCTTAAGTAAACTATGTTAAATATTTTTCTTTGACTTATACAAAATTGTTAGTTCTATTTACCTTTATCTTTTATTGGAACATTTATTTTTGAATTACTTTTATTTTTTACCACTATTTTTTTATCACATTTTTACCATCCAGTAACTATTTTTCACTTTCACTTTCTTTTTTTTCTTCTTCAGTTTCAAGTTTATTTGAAACCTCTGGACCATCTTGATCGATAATCTTTGACATTTCTTCAAATACTAGTAATTATAATTGATTATCTGCAATATTGTGATTTTAGATACAAATTTTTCTCGTCAACTCTTATTTCAGTTGACTAAATGAAAATATTTTATTTATTTTAGTTTCTTGGTTTGTTTGTAAATAGAAAGTAACAATGAAATTAATTTTTCCTTTAGATTAGGATCAATATTGAATTTATCCCATCATTTCACATATATTTATCTTTCTAAAATTGGTGGTAAATCCTTGGTTTCTTTTTTCCATTTTCATTTTATAATCCATGATATTCCATGTGATGAGATATACTTCATTATATGTAGATCTTCTTCTCTAAGATTTTCACCCTTAATAAATATATATATATAGGGCATTCGTTCGTTGCCCTCGTGGATAGCCTAGATTTTCTCTACCCGACAGCCAAAAAAATAACTCTGCTGGCCAAAAAAGTAACTATGTTGTCAAAAAAGTAACTATGGTGATCAGAAAGTAAGTACATGGATAAAAGAGTAACTCTGTATAAAATATACAACAGATATATATAAGGACGGGTTTTTTTATTTTGGATGGGCAAATGATATTATTTTTGGCTAAAAAGTTTTGGAGATCTACATAAAATAGTTCTCTACAATTGCAAATTTAAAAAAAAAGTGTTCAGAAGGGTGAGCGGGTATCTACCCGCGTGGGCAATAAAGATGGGCCCATATATATATATATATATATATATATATATATATATATATATATATATATATATATATATATATATATATATATATATATATATATATATATATATATATATATATATATATATATATATATATATATACATACATACATACATATATATATATATATCTACTATCTTACTCATCTAAGCAGAAAGACTTGTCTACGTCCTCCTTCCCACTCTCTCATGATTCTTGTAATAGTCGGACTCCTCCAACATAGCACGTTAACGAGTGATATTATTATAATGTGATTCAGTTATTTGATTATCTTATTCTTTAGGTAAATCTTCTTTTGAGTTAATAACTTACAACCGTGGCCTTTAGGACTCTAGGTCGGAGGCCCGTACCAGTAGACGTCCAACACGCTCTTCCCCCTCCCCCCACTTCCTCGACGGCAACTCGCCTTGCCCTAGCCGCAACAACGACATCAATACATCGACAAAGATGGTAGCAGAACATGCGGATGGGTTCACAAATTTAGAACGATAATATCTAACAACCATGCTCAAGGTGCACAAAGCTGTGGCTACGTGACACAACCTTGTACTAAGAAGTCCGTCTAAATCACATGGACTCTGATTGCTAAAGCAGACAACGTCTTTTCTTTCTATGACAATTTTTTATGCCATTGTTGCTCCGGCCTCATGTGTGATCAAGCTCATGATATGACTATTTGCAATGTCTGTCAGACTATGCCATGGTAGATTGTGGTAAACAATTCATAAAGTTATCTTGGGTCGTAATCTAGCTCATGATTGTGGCAAGCAATTTATAATGTAATCTTGGGTTGTGATCAATCTCGTGATATTATGCAACAATAGAACAACGGTTTGGGATCACGATCATGATTATGTAGTGTTTTGGTGGTCGATCAATGTAGCCCATTTCGTTGCATGGATCCCTCTCTCTACCAATTCACTATTGCTTAACTACATGAATGATCAACACTAATCACATATGAAAATTCACCAAGCCCATTTTCCATAGGTTTCCTCCATCCGCTTATCACTGTGTGCGAATTAGATATTTTATCCATGAGTATTTAGGTTAATTTGTTATGGAGTGGTCGTACATGGGCTTCTGTAACAGAGTGATACTACATGGCCTCTTATAGGTGAGTTTTTTAGTTGTCTATTTTATTGGTTTTGGATGGATCTAAAGTTTGCCTTCTTAGGAATTTTTTAACGATTCCCCTTTTCTTTCCATCACTATTGTGCCCAAAGATCTTCTGAAAGGATGTTGTGGAATTTTAATGGTTGCAGGTCTCACTAAAGAATGTTATGGAATTGTAATGTTTGCATTGTTAGCTACAGTTTCTGTCCATCTTTGTGTTTCGTTTCTCCATTATGGCCTTTGTGTAAGATTAACATCCTTTTCACCAGTTATTTATGAGTTTTATGTATTATACTTTGAAAAAGTATTTTATTTCCCTGCACCTTAAAATCTGCATATCTTCTATTACTTAACACAAATCTATTGTTTTTCTGATAATAAAAAGATCCATATTTGTTGCAACGATCTACCATTATTTTGGTACTTCATTCCAACTTTCTTAATAAATATACACGGTTTTTTCAGATTACATTGTTGGTGTTTAATAAGAAGTCACCACGAAGAACACCACCTGTTCCAAACTGGGAATCAAGAGACAAAGGTACATTCTATTCTATTTACTCTTAGTATTAGTTTTTTAAACAAATTTTTTAGTATTTTTTTATAGAATGTGAACATGTCCCTCCTGTGATAAAATATATCATGATTGGTTGAGGCATGATGCTTGTGTAAGGTGTTGTTAAGAGTAGAACAAACCTTAAAGAAAAAGCTTACTCTGATATTATCATTTAATCATATTATTGAAACATCTCAAAATGCTCGCGGTCAATATATCTCATAGTGTGAGAATAACACCAATATTGCAACAGAGTTATAGTCATTCCAGTGTTGTGGGATAAACATATTATGTAGTTATTAAGGTTACAAAATGAAAGTACGATTATACCTGCAACATCTACATATTCAGTAAAAGGCGCTATAGTGAGAAAAACATAAGCACTGGAATATAAGGAAAATGCTACAACCTTTTCAACTATTGAAGAAGTATCATGCATTATAAATTTTTGCCCATTCCATTATATTTATGACTGGATTATAGATTTTTATATTGTATAGAATTACTAGATCATCACATACAAAAGAAAAATATGAATTGTAGCTTGCAAGGTCAGTTTCAATTTCTAGCTTGGTACCAAGAGAAACAAATATGACATAAATTAACTAATTTACACATTAATGATATTATTTGGTTCTATTTACTTCTAACAATTTGGTAAACCTTTTTCGTGTCATGGACAATTTATACAAACAATCATGTAATCAAGTTTTGTGTGCATTGTTGGTTATCATCACCCTTATTTGACATGTGACATTCAACTTCCTATTATACATGTATAGTCTTCCAAATAAAACACCTTACTTTAAATTAAAGGAGGCATCCTTTATCTCAATCAAACTTAACAAATAAACAAAGTGAATGTTTTTCTTTACTTTATATTTCTTGCATTTAAATTCATATTTTGTAGATAAATTTGGTTTAAACAAACAAGATATGCATTCATTTGAAGAAACTAAGAGATAATTCTATTAGATAAAACCATCTTCCTCCACAATGCAATCGACTAATGAACATGCACTCATAATTCTATCTCATAAAATTAATGAATGATAGACCATATAAATCTATTGAAACATTTTTAGTATTCTGTTTTACATATATACGATTGATCATTATATGAGTAGTGTATTAATGGCATTACTTCATAATCAATATACATTGTGGTAAACATGCATACATAAACACATCTATGTGTATATGTATTTTGATTAAATTAGTGAAATATTAAACAATATAAGATCCTAGGATACTTTTTTTATTGTTTATAGGATGCCACATATTTGAGCCGACATTATGACTTGTGGAAGCATGCAAGTATATACAATGCCTCATAAATACCCATGCAAGATAAAAATTAATAAAATCTTCCTCCTACTATGATCGCACGATAAATTGAAAATGTATACAAATAAACCCCAATACAAGAAAAGTATCAAATTTTAGCATTAATACTACACTAATTTTCACTACAAAACTAAATTACCTTCATGCCAATATTTCATATTTTTTCTTAACAATCCCAATTTTATAAATATAAAATTCAAGCCTCGACGAGGGCATGAATAAAATAACCAATTTATTTAAAAAAAAGAGATAACACCCCCTTCATGGGAAACTTAAGTGATCTTATATGTTTCTCTATATTGTTATATCGAAGTAAAGTCACCTTGATTGAATTTACAAACAAGTATGAAGCATGTTATTGGATGGAGACCATCTTTTCCTGTGTAAATTGTGATAGATTTTAATCTACTATTCTATTCTACTAAGATCGGTCTCAAGAAAACTCATTTCCGTCCTTTTAGTCCCCTTCCCGTATACGTCTTTTGTCGATGCAGTTGACTAAACTTCATCTCGTATACGTCTCATGTTGATGCCGTTGGATAAACTTCATCTTATGAACAATTTCTTAAATCTCCTATATATATCTTGCATCGTTGCTTATAGAAACCCTCTATCTTTCCATCGTTGCTCTACTTAAGACCTAATTCCTTATTTCTTATGCAATCACAACACAATAATTTCCTGTAAAGAGGGGATTAATGTAGCGAACAAGGACACCCCACACTCCTTCAAACCAAATTTTTGATCTAATTATGTGGATTGGTCATGCTGGCATTAAAGAGGTGCACATAAATAGTTTGGTGATTGTCGTTGTCTAGTACGACGGTGGAAAAATCTTTGTAATACCAAGTAACAATAGAATTTAACGTATGCAATTCATCTATATTGAGTTATATACCTTCAACGATTCTAACGATGTGTCATGCATCAGAGTACTCCTCCCTATCTCAAATTAAATAGATGCCTATGGTGCTAAGAGAGACGCACAATGCTCTTTTTCTTGCCAATGGCAGTAGTATTGTACGTCTGTGTGCCTAAAGATGAAAAGGAGCAGATGTGATCTCCATTCTCTATAGATGTTTAATTTTCTTTCTGGGCTTAGTATCATGTAATTAGAAGACATCGCCTCTATAGAATCTATTGTTTATTTACCAATGAAATTCTTCTTGGAAGATAGAAATCTTTTCATGTTGTGTCTTGTCTGACCATGGCTAGCATTGTGGGTATTGGCGGTCCATCTTCAATGCATTTCCATTGATGTAAACATTGTTTTTTTGACATTATTAAATAGTAAATATTGAAATTAAACCACATTTTCATGTAGGAGAAAAGTTTGATCTACTTCTAATTGCTTGTATTTTGTCTGTAGACGTGACTTCGAGATGAACTGCACTTTTCTTGGTCGTGTAAGTGACTAACAGAACGTAGATTTTTTCTCTATTACCGGTGTCACAACTTTACCGGTTGACATATAGATGATATCGGCCCCCACTTTTCATCTTAGATCACATACAGACTTCTGCTACCTAGGCCAAAATTTGCTATGTCTTTACGTTCTGTGTTCGAAGGCACTACTAACAGAGTATAGATAGCTCTCATTGTCCTGATCTTAGTCTGTTGCAATTCTGATGTATTGCAGACATGTAGAAATCCACAACATGAGAGTCATGATATTAGATAAATATGACGAGGAATGTTGACAGGTAAGGTATGTTATCCCCATGGTATTGCAATAACCATCACGTGTATGCCATTTCCACAATACAACAACAGAAGATAGTGGTCATATATGATTATGTTTCATCTAATATGGTTTCTTCTTGGAGCTACTTTTTGCCAGCACATATTTCTATTTTTGAAGCATGAATACTGACATATGCTCTAATGACCTGTTTTCTGAATGCAGTGAGATATATGAAACCTCTATATGCTTTGGTCTTCAATTAAATGCATGAATGCTTGTTTAGAAGACGAGTTTCCATGAAGAAACTCCAGGTGCTCATGATGGAATAGCTAGCATAACAAGCATATGATGTATGTGTGCTGCCAAAGACAACAATGTGGAAGCTTACGGCTCCTTCTACCTCCCAGTAGTGGAATTACCAACTTTATTATTTTGGTGTATAATTTTAAGAAAAGAATATCACTCAAGAAAAGCATGCGTCATCATTCTCATTGAGTGTTGAGGTATTCTTATCCAATCTTATGTAATATGCTCACAACTTGAATTTTCTTTGCCACATCTATAGTATTTTTTCATGAGATAATAAAAAATAGTGCTTCATTTGATTTATTTGATTGCAGTGAACATTAATGACAATTGAATAAATACAATTTGATTCAGTATGTGAGTAGAAAATATTGCACTCTTGAAGTAAAATGCATGCATTATATCCACGTAGTACCCAAATCTAATATGAGTAATGTAAATGAAAGGTCCAACTGTATGCATCTACAAGAGTCATTCTTTATTTCACTTCTCATTGTTAAAAGAATATGTTAAAAAGGGGAACATAATTATCTACCTCTAAGGGCAATGAAAAATTTAGACGTATTGTCTTCTTTCTAAATTTGGGACATATATGCAATTTTTTTTGTAATTTTATTTTGTTGCCTAAGGATTTTCAATTGTTGTATATTATTAACTTTATTTTGCCTTCATAGTGTGGAGAGACCCTTATTGAGGGATAGTACTACCTATCTACAAAAATCAAGTTTGCATCTAGGAATGCACATTGATCTCAGTGTTACTTAGCACATGTATATATGTTGCATAAGATACATTGTTTTCAACTCATATATTTATATTATTTTCATATGTGAGATAGATTACCACTATCTCTTCTTGTGATTTCAAGTCAATGGTTAAAACCAAATGAGGTAACAAGGAATTTTAAATGTATTTTTTGTGATTTGGTTTGGATGTGTGACAGAAATTTCTTTTCATCCAATAGTGTAAGTAAGATTGGTCTATATTTATTGATAGGGTACTGAGAAAGGGTGGAAACATACAATTTGATTATATGTACATGTTAAATTCATAACTTTTCCCATATGTATTTGTTGCTACATTTAAATGCCAATAATATATACTTTCAAGACTATTACAACAAGAATACCTAGAATAAGTCTATCAATCCAAGGGAGAATTTGTCTCGTAGCGTTTCAATGTAGAACACCAATATGGTAGATTTGGATGCATGGTTGGACATCCCTAAAATACCACACATAATTGGGTCACTATGTACAAAATAAAACTAGAAAACAAACAAATAGAACGTAAATTAGAATATTTATTAATATCAGCAGACTTAAATAACATAAAAACTTTAATTAAACCTTTTATATATTTTGAGACATTGAAGTTATCAATTCGTGTGTTCCTGTTATTTTAGATTTGCTAAGAACTATAACTCCCATGTACCTGAGTTGTGGTTCTTTGCAAAAAATTATTACACTTCAAAATAAATTGATGGAATTTGTTAATTGGTTTTTGAGAATTAACCCATAGAATCTCTTAAAGTTTTTCATACAATCTAGATTATTTCATATACTATTTTCAAATATATCCATATTTATTTATTTCTACTTTTTTTGTTTTATAGTAATGAAAACATCACATATCTAATGAAGAGTTTCAATATGAATTCCCTGCTTACATAAATTAAAAACCATATAAAAATTAGCATTTTGTCTATAATATTTTGTAAGTTGTAACTGTAAAGTTGTTAAAATTTTCTAAATTTATATCTTCCTCAACCATGAAACCATTTCTATTTAGGTTAAAAGTTTATTACTACTTATTAACATGCATAAGAATAAAAGAACAATCTCATGAGAAATTGAGTTTAAAAATCTACTTGCTTATTGGTAGTGTTTGTAGTTCCCTTCAATTTATATTTTAGGATTCCACGTAGATTATAATCAAAATCTAACACTTCTATATCATTTTCTGGGTTCCCAAACATGTTGCTAGTATGGCTTAGACTATTGTAGGATTTGTTTTTCTTCATTCACTACCATATATAACTTAGTTTACTATTAAGAAGCCTACTTAGGTTGCTTTTAAAATTATATGTAAAACAAATTATCATATAATATTTCTCTATTATTACAAGTGGGTGCCATATAGAGGCCCTACACAAATTCAAAATGTTTAGATGCATTTAAAGCATCATTTTTTACACTACTTCATTTAATTTGATCACATCTCGAAAAAAAATTAATTAAATTTGAGGTAATTAAATTGCAAGAAATCAATATAGGTAAAAAAAGTGTACGTCTTATGCACTCTGTATATACCTATTTTTATTTTATTAATTGATATTTCATAATTCTCAAATATTTATATCATTTGTAAATTTGTGTCTTTGAATTTTCCCAAGTTACCCATTGTGAGGTCTATGTCATAGTTGTTCCTACTATTTCCTCATCCTCATTTTTTGTATATGCATTCAAGGTGTTCATTATGTAAAATTATATTCATAGTATCACCACATCAAGTATTTTATTTCAGGTTAAGTTATTTTACAATATATTCATAGTCATTTTTATTAAAATGACCACATGTCTTGATAAGCGCTATAACCACTCATTCCTACTCATAGGATATTTTTGAACTAATAGAAATGCAAGGCATACATGTAGAGTAGTAAAAATAGACTGACCTAATGTGAAACGATGTATACATTTGGCTTACAATGATGACTTCCATGTATATTGGAAAAATATATCAAGTGCCTACATCAAATTGAGACTAATATGTATATAATATATTTCATTTAAAATTTATAGAAAAATTATGTTATATTTGGAGCATTCAAATTCATTCCATTTTTGTGAATGTTAATGGATATTTAAGTATAAATCACACGTTCATGATCATTGAATGAGTGAAAAAACAACTATGGAATTAGTAGTGAGTTTTACCATTAAAGAGGTATGCGATTAATATAGAGTCGACAAAGAAATGCAAAGTGTTGGATCGAAGTTCTTTTCTTCAAGATGAGAGATAACAAAATTATAAACTTTTAGCACTTCGAATATACACCTTTCAAATGTGCATGCCCATTATATATTTACTTGGTATCAAACTCAACCATAAATAAGTGGGCAAGTGTTTTATTATTCTTTGTTATTAGATTCAAGAATATAAAAATAATATTTTAAATGTAGTTGGATATAACTATAATAAGTGTAGAATACTATCAAACTTAATGTGGCATGTAGATATTCAAAAAAATTTAATTGCAAACAACTTTAATTGCAATTTATAATGATTATCCATTTGGTATAGATATCGATGTTATAATAAACTTCGTATGTTTCATTGATTGGTGAGAAGTAATGGAATGACATCAAAACATATGGTGATGATACAGTAACAAAGATAATTGAATTTATAGGGAAAAATAAAAGATTTGCATCAAAAACATATATATAGGAAATGATAATTATTTTTGAAAAAAATTCTTGTATAAAAATGTATTTTAAAAATATCCCATATATACTTGAAATGTACAAACAAAACATTCTTTGAGATTGACGCCTCAGAAAAAACAAATAAGGGACAAAAAATTGGATCTATGTACCCATTTACATATTTTTGCATGTGTTACTGATCATCTTTCAATAATATAAATATTACAACTACTAAAACTCTATTATTGATTTAATATTAATAAATAAGATGTTTAGAAGAGAAGAAACATACTTACATTAGTTTAGTTATCTTACTTGACAGTTATGACAAATTACTATGCAATTCAACAAACTACATATGCATATAGATATAATGATAGAGAGATAAATGGAGAAATATGATTTCATCCATTTGCATTATTGCATATAGAAACTTCAAGAAGAAGTATTGAACTTGGTAAATGCATGACATGTTGTGCATATAATTATCACATTGTATACATAATATCAGGATAGGAAATAATTACCCAAGTGTGAACACTCTTAAAGAAGTTCTAATTTGAGCATTGATATATTAATATCATTAATGTCTAGAATCCCATCTATTTAGCTTGAAATTTATCCGTTATATGATGTTATATACTATAGTAAATAGTGACTATGAGTGGTTATGACTATGGATACACGACTCATAAAGAGAAATTTATTTTAGAGGAAGAAGAACATTATATTCATTATGGTAAGTATAATACCAAGAAAAACAAATGGTTCCCTTTACAATAAGTTTAAGATAACTAATTAACATCACTAATTTAATGCTCTAATCAATTTAAGGATTATGACTATCGGTATTGGAAAGGTGTTCTATTGATATTCGTATGAAAAAGCAAGCATCCAATATAATGTATACAAAAATATACAAGAAATAAGATTTTTTGAGAATTTTGGAATGAGATGGCATCCTCAAGGACGCGGTCCAAGATCTTAACATCTAGCTGATATCAATATGTTCAAATATTATAATGACCAAAAAGTTAACAACCAAATTAGGTAATATCCAAACAACATCATAAGGTATGCAGATGTTTTACAAAGTCGAGAGGAAAGTAGGATTCCCTAATGCACCACATAGTGATTACATTATTTGGTGATACAAGTTGGTATATATGTGTGTTGGACGTATGACGTTATAAAACTGTTTTTATCTAATTCATAAATATAGAGCACACATCAAAATTATTCTACTATTTTGAGATAAATCTAATAATGAAGCATTGAAAGAATACAAAAAAAATGAAGATAATATTGAAAGAGAAAAAGTATGAAACCGGATTTACATTATAATAAATGTCATTTATGAGTTGTATTATCATTAAGTAGTTGTATACTTTGATTTTGACTTAAACTTTCTTAATTTGAGTGTGGTTTTGCTGTTCCTGAAATGAGCCGGAGCACGCTGCTTCGTATTGCATCCACATCCACGTGTATGGGCAGTTACAAACAGAAGGTGAAGATAAAACTTTGCTGACACATGCCATTATATGCAGCTAGGAACAGCCTGCACTTTATAAAAAGCGGAACAGCAAATCTGCTGGCTTTTAATTTAGGCTATACTAGAAGTGGTGCGGAGTACGTACATTTACTAGTATATATATATATATATATATATATATATATATATAATGTCTGCCTGGGTATCCGTCTTTACTACTCGTGACAAGGGACATAAGTTGGTCTGGGTTTCGTATTTATGGCTCAAGCCATCTGTTCTTTTATGTAAAATTACGACTATACTATGTCGACCTTGCGCTTGCAACGACAATGGATGTGGATGAGGTAACCCAGTAGCTGCAGCACGACTGCAAAAGCTGCCCCTGCAGCTTCCACAAAAAAAACACATTTGGAGGCCACATCCAAGTGCACTCGTCCACCGCCGAACATCTCCAAGCCAAATCGCTACTGTAGTTTCACTACAATCATGAAGAATGTGAGCATCTGACGCCAAACTCCTCTAACCCAAATTACTATCGCAATTCTACCACCGTCATAATGAGTGCGAGCACCGATAAAGGGTGATTCCAAAGAAGAGCCATGGCTACATCTCAGATACAAAATGCAATGAATCAAAATCAAAACAAAATAAAAAACTTAGTTTCTATAAAATGGCTGTCGTCGCTGTAAGGCCCTATACCCATATCCTCTGTATTTCCCAACAGGAGCGAGGAAGGGTGTTCTCTAGATTGAGGAGTTGTTGGAACCAGTGGACAAGTCTCTCAAGAATATCAAGACAGTACTGGGGTCAGAATTTCAGTCTGCTACGATCGGCATGGGGTGAAGGTTGCATGTGAGGGATATTTGCAAGAAGAGAAAGATTAAATTTTTATCACAGCCTACAATATAAATTTTGAATCTTGCAGAAGGAATCTACAAATGAATTGTCTGAACGTCTATACTTTTTTTTGCTCCTATAATATGGGAATTATCTCTCACCCTGGAAAACAAAGGAATATGAAGGTTGTCAATCTGTTGTGGTGATCACCAACTGACTACCGACAAGGATTATGATGGGAAGGTTGCTAATCTTCACATTGAGACTCGGAGCAAGGACTAGTTTTTGTTTCAGCATGCATCTTTTCTTGATTTTATAATTTCATTCAGTCTCTTTTCACAAACAAATGTTGCTTTTGTTTTTAATTACCTTTCTTGTTGGGGAAGCAACTACTTTAATTGTGGAACGATGTAGCTTATTAGAATAGGCACATCGATGATGCCAAATGTTGCAGAATAAGGAGGATCTTTAATGACTTGTTTATGCATGTCTCAATTAGTCACATACCGTCCAAGGGTTTGCAACTATTTGTAACAGAATTCATAGTACACAATTTACTCAATTTATGAATGTATCAAAGATTTTTAGAACAAAAAGCTTCTCTTATTGATGGCAGATTTTTTACTTTCTAGATCTATATGAATATTGCAATTTCAGTTTATTGATCTATGTTTTCCTAAAAGCTCTCTATCATTCACAATGTGATGGTGTTGCACAAACTAAATTCTGAAGATTGACCCTTAGAATTTTTGCGATACAAACATCTATAACTAATTTTCTACATAGGCTTTATGTGTATGTGTGCATATTTCCTAGTACATACTATATAGCAGTGTTTATAAATAACTTATGTTAATCCATTTTTACAAGTATATTAATTTTTTCTTCATACATTTTTACCTTTTATTTCCTAGTCTGTATCTGTCATTAAATATACATCACTCAATTTTGCATTCGATGTACATACCGTTACATTAACTATGAAGATATATTTTATCTTTAACCAGCATTTAGTTCTCAAACAATTACTTTTCATGACTAAATGTTACTTTTTGTGTCAAAATTATTTTTATGATCATACATTACTCTATTTTTCAAATAATTACCTTTTTTTATATGAATCTAAATATTATTAGACGAGGCTACGATAGAAGCTTTAGTTTCAACTTGGTATATTCATTTTCGTTAGTTATCTAGATTGAAAATACCTTGATCATGTCTCATTATAATTATGTCACCCTTTGCCATAGGAGTAGATGTGGAAATGGAGAGAGGAATGAACCAGTAGAGGCGTGATTTTTCTTTTTTAGACAAGATCCTTTACCAAAGAAACAACTTCAAATATTCTTTGTGTTTGATATAATTTCCTGATGATGAATGCAATATATATTTGCATGAAGAAAGAAAGAAAATGAGTCAGAAGCACTCAGTATCTAGTCAAACTGATCACATTTAAAAGTGTGATTGGAATTAGAGGTCAAAGTAGTAGTAGAGAGAGATAAATATTTCGATTCATTATTATTGATGAACTAGTATAGTTTGTGAATGAATGTAACACTCAGGCCCACTATCCAAAGCTCTAGTATAGTTTTAGAAATGAAAACTGGCCCACAAACCACCAGTAGCCTTAAGTACGCGCTTTATCCTCACTCATGTGCACATCTTGATAAACTTCCCAACTGGTCACCCATCCTAGTACTACACTAGGTCGAACATGCTTAACCACATAGTTCTTTGGTGATGGGCTCCCTGAAAAGAAGGTGAACCTTGGTGATGTGGGTAGTCCAATCATTCCTTTTAAGATCATTTTATCCCAGGCTTGAAATCCTGGGACTTTACAATGACTCTCAAAATGACTTTGAATGACTCTCAACAATATTTTTTTCTCACAAATCTCCTTCATGAATTGCCAAATACATGTATTGATATTCCCGGTACAACTGCATTGCACACAATCTTAAACCCTAACTATTTGAGTGCTCTCTAATGATAAGTGAGAGAAATCACATTGTAAAAGATCATCGTGCCAATATGTCACAAGGAGGAGGCTTCCTCCATGTTAAATGAGGAAGTGCCCTCTCTTTTCAAGCCACTAACACTAGACAGAGGATGAGCTTTGATAGTTCCATCTCATAAAAAGTGTGACAATTCACAAATCAAAGGATCTAGACGCCAAGGTCACCTATGGAGGAGGGGCCTTCCATATCATATAAAGAAGTTCCATCTCATGACAAGTCACTAAAACAACATCAGGGACAAGTTTAGGATCTCATCACAAGAGTCCCTCTCACAAAAAGTTTGATGAATCTCATCATGAAGGATCAAATTTGCCAAGGGGTCTGGGAAGGAGGGCCCTTTAATGTTAAATGGGGAAGTTCCCTCTCCTGAAGAGTCATCAAAATTACATCGAGATGAGTTAATGCCCACATAATCAGAGTGGCTTTTTGTGATAAGTGAGATATATCACATCACACAGGACCAAAATTCCAAGGGGACAGGAGGGTTCCATGTCACATGATAAATCACACTGCAAATGATTAGTATGCCAAGGTGATCTAGGAAGATGGGTTCTTCCATGTTTTATGATATGGGGCCCATATCATGAGGTATTTTAGACCAATCACTTATTGTGGGGTCTTGTACAAGATCTAGTCTAAACTCCTTGCAAGGTACCTCAAGTAGAGGAGTTGGGGTCCATATCAGGGGAGTGTTCACTCACAACAATTTTCTAAAAATGCATTTTTGAGGATCCATGATTCATATTGTGGCATTGTCCTCTGATACCAAGTCCCTAGAAATGCATTTTTGAGGTTCCATGGCCATATCATGACAATGTTCTCTAATAGTATATCCTTGAAAATACTTTTGGGAGGAATGTCATGATAGTGTCCACGCACAGAAAGTCCTTGGAAATGATATGGGAGGATCTATGGCCCATATCATGAGTGTGATCTCTCACATCAAGTTCCTAAAAATGCATTTGGAGGTTCCATGGCCCACATCATGATAGTGTCCCCCACAACAACTCCCTTCAAATGCATTTGTAAGGTGTCATGGCCCATATCATTACAGTGTCATCTCATTTATGTCCTTGAAAAATGAATTTGGAAGGAATATTGTGATAGTGTCCACTCACAACAAGTCCTTGGAAATGATATGAGAGGATCTAGGGCCCATAGCATAGAGTGACCTCTTACAGAAAGTTCCTCAAAATAAATTTGCAAGCATTCATGGCCCATATCATGATAGTGTTCGACCACAACAAGTCCTTAAATTATTTTGGTGAGGCTAGGGCCTACATCATGGTAATGTCCTCTCACAATACGTCTCTAAAAATGCATTTGGGAGGAATCAGAGGCCATATCATGAGCTCATAGTAAGTCCCCAAAAATGCATCTACAAGGAGCCTGGGCCCATATCATAACATTGTCCTCTCATGGAAAGTACGCAAAAATACTTATGGGAGGAGCTAGACCCCATACATGTCCTCCCACAACGAGTCTCTAGCAATTCTTTGATTGGACATGTGTATAAATATATATTATTCTTAGAATGTTCATAAAGGAGATGTGTATGAGTTTTGGGATGATCTAGGCATGGTTGGTCAGGTGCTTGCAACAACCACCACCCATTTGTAGCAATTTCCTCTGGGTGTGGATGGTCTATGCAAGTTACTTCCATGGAGCAATTTGCCTCCCATGACAAAGGCCCTTAACCTTATTATGATACCAAAAAGATATGTGTATGAGTTTGGGGATGATCTTCATGCCAATATCTCTTCATGGATGTCTTTGATCATGTTGTGAGGAGCTAGGGCCCATATCATGATAGTGACCTCTCATAGAATGTCCTTGGAAATATATTTGTGATGAGTCGAGGCCCATATCATAATAATGTCCTCTCACATAAAGTCCCCCAAAATACATCTACGAGGAGTCAGGACCCATATCATGAAAATATCCTCTCACAACAAGTCCTTTGAAATGTTTTTCTGAGTAGGGAGACCCATACCATCATAGTGTCCTCTCATAGCAAATCCCTAAAAATACATTTATGAGGAGTCGATGCCCATATCATGATGATGTTCTCTTATATAAAATCCCCCAAAGTGCATGTGTGAGGAGCAAGGGTCCATATAATGACACTTTCCTCTCATATCAAGTCCATAAAAATACTTATAGGTGGAACTAGGGCCCATATCATGATAGTGTTCTTATATAGGAAGTCCCTAGAAATGATTTAATTGGAGACATGTTTATATGTATCACCCTCTTAATTATTTATAAAGGAGACATCTATGAGTTTTAGGATGATCGGTGCATGGTCGGCCGGGAGCTTGTGGCAGCCACCACCCATTTGTAGAAATTGGAACTTGGGGTGGCCGGTTCACACAAGATGATGCCAAGGAGCAATTTGACTCAATGGATAAATTCACGTTAGACTTATAATGAACAGAAAAGATACATGTATACATTTGGGGATGATCGTGATGCCAATATACCTTTATGAATGACTCTCAGGATGACTTAGAATGACTCTCAACAATAATTTCTCTCACACATCTCCCTTATAAATTGTCAAATCAATGTACTAATATATCCATAGCCCATATAATGATAATGTCCTCTCATAAAAATACCTCAAAATGCATATTTGAGGAGTCTAGGCTCATATCATGACATTGTCTTCTCATTGTAAGTCCACAAAAATACTTCTAGGAGGAACTAGGCATATATCATGACAATGTCCTCTCACAAAAAGTCTCTGTAAATGCTTTAATGAGATACATCCATCAATATTTTCCTCTTAGATGTTCATAATGAAGATGTGTATGAGTTTGAGAATGATCGAAGCATGGTTGGTCAGGTGCTTGTGGCACCCACCATCTGTTTGTTGCAATTTCTTCTAGGGGTGAATGGCCTATACAAGCTATTTCTAAGGAGCAATTTGCCTTGCAGGCCAAAGGTCATTAGCCTTAGAACTATCACAAAAGATATGTGTCTGAGTTTGGGGACGATTAGTGTAAATATCTCTTTATAAAATAATCTCATCATGTTGTGAGGAGTTGAGGCCCATATCATGACATTGCCCTCTCATAGAAAGTCCCTGCAATGTATTTATGAGGAGTCAAGGCACATATCAGATAATATGCTCTCACAAAAAGTTCACTGAATGCATTTCCATGGAGACAAGACTCATATCATGATAGTATCCTCTCATAGCAAGTCCCTTAAAATGTATTTGTGTGGAGCTGTGACCCATATCATAACTGTATGCTCTCATAAACAGTCCTTAAAAATGTTTTTGTGAGGAGTCAGGGTCCATATCATGATGATGTCCTCATGCAGCAAGTCCTCCAAAATGCATGAAAATACTTATGGGATGAGCGAAGAGGCATATCAGGATAGAGTCCTCTCACAACAAGTCTGTAAAAATAGTTTGATTGGAAATGTGTATATGTATATCATCCTCTTAATTATTCATAAAGGATACATGTATGAGTTTGAGGACAATTGAAACGTAGTCAGTCGGGTGCTTTCTATAACCACTACCCATTTGCAGTAATTACGCCTGGGGTGGCCAGTTCACACAAGCTGACAGGAGCAATTTACCTCACTGGACAAAGGCCCATTAGCCTTAGAATGATCACAAAAGAGACGTGCATGTGTTTGGGGTAGATCGTCATACCAATATACCTTTATGAATGACTCTCAGAATGACTTAGAATGACCTTTAGCGACAATTTCTCTCACACATCTCCTTTATGAGTTATCAAATAAATATACTATTGTATCCCCACAAAAATGCAATTCAGAGGAGTCATAGCCCATATAATGACAATGTCCTCTCACTGTAAGTCCTCAGAAATGCATATGCGAGGAGCTGGGGCCCATATCATGACATTATCCTCTCAAAGCAAGTTCCTAAAATTACATTTGTGAGGAGTCGGGGCCCATATCCTGATAATGCCTTCTCATAGAAAATCTACTAAAATGCATATGTGAGGAACTAGGACCCATATCATTGCAATATCTCTCACAACAAGTCTTTAAAAATACTTGTGAGAGGATCCATGACTATATCATGATAGAATCCTCTCAAACAAGTCCCTAGAAATGCTTTGATCAGAGTTGTATATATGTATTGTCCTCTTAATTATTCATTAAGGAAACTTATATGAGTTTGGGGACAATCAAAGAACAGTCAGTCGGGTACTTGCACCCAACGCGTATTTGTTAAAACTGCTCGTGGAGGTAGGTGGTCTACAGAAGACACTACCAAGGGGCAATTTGCCTCACAAGACAAATGTCGATTAGCCTTACAATTCACAAAAAAGATGTGTATGAATTCGAGGATGATCTCCATACCAATATTCCTTTATGAATAACTCTTAGAAAGAATTACGATGACTCTCAACAATAATTTTTCTCATACATCTTCTTTATAAGTTGCAAATAAATGTATTCATATATCCCACGTAACTGCATCGCGTCAAATGTTGATGATTATTATTAGTTGGAAGATGTTGGTTGACTGACATGTCTGTCACCTAAAGGTTAGGTGACAAGCATGTATGTCACCTTATAGTTTGGTGACAGACATGCCTATCACCTAAACAATATACACCTTATAGATCACATGTGACTCATATGCATGTCACCTATATGGTATTCAGAACATAGGTGATTCAAATATATGTCACCTATAGGGTAAAGACCTTCCAAGTATAATACAATATCTATCATCTATTTACACAGGGTTATATAGATTACAAGTGATTTACATGCATGTCACCTAAAGTATGTGGCACTTTCAAATATGCTAAAATGTATGTCATCTATTTTACTGAGGTCCATTAAGATTATAAGTGATGTACATGTGCAATCTTTTACATGACTGTAACCTATACCATATTCTGTGTAGTGTGAGTTGATAATGACGTGCCCCACTACGTGACAAAACCTCCATGAAAACAGGATCTGGTCAAGGTGTACAGTTTGCGTGCCATTTGATCTGTAAAGATGAGGACGACAGTATAACTAGACAGATCCACGATAAAATGAGCCAGTAAATTACGGAACGGGGGTGAGCTGTTTATGCCGTTCTTATAGACTTTCTCTTGGTGATGCCAGTTCGTCTTTGTTTGTTTTTGTCTTGATTGAATTGTTTTTGACGACCTCTTCGTACAACACGTCGCTAAATGTATTTTATTAACCACCTAAGAAAAAACAATCAACTATAATACAAATGATCACCAACCTTCTGATCTTCTTGTATCCTGCATCCAAGAAGAAACCAGTGCCCTAAATTAGACATTTAAAACAGCTCACACCATATTCTCGCACCTCTGATGAACCTCAATCTTATACCTGCTACTAGGACGTGCACTACAGTCGTTGTTTAAGAAATAAGCTAAGGATGATTTTTGTTCCCTCTGCATTACTTTGCCCAAACAACGAAAACAGCCGAAAGGTTGAGTTGAATTGCAGGTACATGACCCAACGTTGTTTGTTACACCTAGTTCAAAACGGGGCTCACGTAGACAATGGAGAACTGACATAATGCTTTTGTCTAACCTCCACAGATTCACATCGTATACCTCAACTGATCTGCATCCAAACACGAGGGAGAGGAAGTGGTACACTACCAAGTTCCTATGTAATTATAACCAATATCATCTTCTTCATAGTGCATGCAGGAGCAATAAAAAATGTATGACACGGTTGGAATCGTCGGGGACATGGCATATCCGTTCACGACTCTGTGGGTTGGGCTCATATAAGATGGAGGTTCTACCACTACTAAAAAACATAGTATAGACGACAGTCATGTAAAAAGTTACGCACTTTAGGTGACATGTTTGTACATGACTTATAATCTGTGTAGACCTACGTAAAACAGATGACATACATTTTGTATATTTGAAAGAGTGACATACTTTAGGTGACATGCATGTATGTCACATATAGTCTGTGCAAAATAGGTGACAAATATTTTATCATACTTGAAAGGTGACACACTATAGGTGACATACATTTGAATCACCTATGTTCTAATGGGGGTTTACACATGTATATGAGTCAAGTGTAATATACAAGGAGACATAACATTTAGGTGACATGTATGTGTGTCACAAAAGTTATAGATGACATAAATTCATATCACCGAACCTTAGAATTTTTACAGAATTACTATGAGAGGACACTGTCTTGATATGGGCCTTGAATTCTCACAAATGCATTACGGGGGATCTGCTGTTAGAGGAAATTCTCGTGATATGGGCCCCAACCCTCACATATGCATTTTTAGATAATTGTTTTGAGTGGACATTGTCACTATATGGGCCCCAGTTCCTAAGAAATGCATTGAAAGAGACTTTTTATGAGAAGAAATGTGTCATGGCTCCTCCCAAGAGTATTTTATTGGAATATATCAACACTTATTGTAACATCCCTGACCTGGGTTATGAACTAACCCTAGGTGTTTTGCCTAAATATGTAATTAAATCCTTGTGATTAACTTTGGGCATGTAATTAAGTTCCTCAGAAACATATATTTCAATTTTGCTCCTTTATATATATAGTTGTAGCATTGTTTTGTAATACAGGGATCTATGTGCAAATTACCCAGTTAAGGGATTAAATTGCAAATTGCACATGTTGAGATGTTCCTCTGATGTTGAGACATCATGAGGATGTTTATGATGAAGTTTGAGGGTTTTCCCAAGCTTGAGCACCAAGGTGCAGCTGTGGAAGCAACCCCTGTACTTGAAAACCTTAAATTGGTGTAGAGTGCAATTTACCCAATTTGAGGGGTGCAACTTGTAAAATACATCATCTAAAATATCTTTTATAACTTTTGTCATCATTTAGAGTAGAAATGATGAAGAGGGCACTTCATTTGAATAATCATATAATAAAGAACACCTTTGTGATTGAATAATCAAGGTGTATGTATAATAGCCCTTTTATGTGTATGCTTTAGTGATGGGTTGATCCTCTTTGCCTTCAATTCTTGATCTTAGAAGGAGTTTGTCCTTAGAAATAAGATGTGGGGACGTGCAAAGAAGAAAGGAAGGACTTATATGAGAAATGAGGAAAACATATATTCTTATGTTGGAATTTCACCCAAAATATATATACCACTTCCTTTGCAAGCAAAGGATCGTTTCTTTCATTCCCTCACTTATCCCCCTTGCTCAAACCGACTAAGGAAGAGCTCTGGAGCATAGGATAACGACCAGGGAGTTCAAGGTAAGTTTAGATCATCCCTTTTGCTTGAATTCATAGAGGAAACTCGATTTCAAGGTTGAATGCATGGCTAACTCACCTAGCTTTATCTTTCTAGCCATTCCTTTCCAACTCTTCCTTGGAGAATTCACCTTGGCCGACCTATGGAGCTCAAAGATGCCATTAAAGACCTGAAGCTTGGAAGCTTGGAGCTCAAGGAACAACCTTTAGGCGGGTTTTATAACTCTAAACCTTATGCTTTGATTATACATCTTTTTCTATGCATATAGTTGCTAGTTCTTCTTCTTCCCTATCTTCCCTTGCATCCTTGCAAGCAAAATCGTGAAGAACTGCTACTGTTCTTGAGGTAGAAGATAAGGGCATTAATTCCTATGCTTATATATGGATTTCCACTTTACTAAACGGTCCTAACCAATTGCCCATGCGGTTTGCACAACCGTTTGGTGGGCAAACGGTTTCAGGGTCGCATGGAGGCAAATGGTCTTCAAGACCGTTTGGTCCAGTTGACCAAGCAACGACCGTATGAGAATCTTGTTCCTAATTATGTAGGATGATCACACACAACAATTGAGGGGTTAACTCCAAAGGAATCGTGAGATATAAGCAAATCAATTAGCAAAACCAATTGAATTAAGTTCTGATTTTCAATCTATTTAGTTTGCCCTTTTTGGGCAAACGGTCTCAAGACCATTTAAGATGGTTAACCAAGCATTGACCGTTTTGGATTACTGTTCATAATAATGTTGATTAATTACTCACCAAATTTGATGGCTTAATTCCAAACGAGTCATGAGTTGAAGGCTAATCAATAGGGCAAACCCTAATTGAAATCAGTGCTGAAATTCCAATGAGTTAATTAGAGATTTTGGGTTGATTAGCCCAAACGGTCTCAAGACCGTTTGGGGAATCATCCAAACGGTCTCAAGACCGTTTGGGGATCACCCAAGACCGTTTAGAGGTCTGGGGTCAAGTATAGTTGACCAATTGAAGGTCCAAAGGTACCAAACCATATTGCACTTAAGTATTGATGTAATGATTAACTCAATAGATCAAACCTTGATGAATTTTCACTAGAGTCCAAAAAATAAATGGGCAAACGGTCTCAAGACCGTTTGGAACTCATCCAAACGGTCTCAAGACCGTTTGGTGTCAACCCAAGACCGTTTGGAGGTCTAGGGTTAAGGTAATTTGATCAATTGAGGGCCCAATTATAGTGGGTTATTGAAATAATCAAATTGCTGATTTGTGACTTAAGTAAGGTTCAACCCCTATCAAATCAACTTAGATTTTGATAAATTCTTGGGAAAACGGTATCAAGACCGTTTGGAGGTCATCCAAATGATCTCAAGACCGTTTGGGCCAACTTTGGGCCCAATTGGAGGTCAATTGATAGGATCAACCTTGAATTGATTCACATTGTTGAATATTGATGACCATCCGATTTGAAACTCTAATTGAGATGAAATTAACCCTAATTGGCTTTCAATTGAGGGTTAATTTGGTGTATAAGTGATCGATTCTCATCCTAACTGACTCAATTTATAAGTGGTTAACATGGCTTTGGCCAATTGAGGGCTTCAACATACTTAATCAGAAACATTTGTAACTTTTGAACCATGTTGGAGGTCCAAACGGTTTGAGCCCATATGGACCAAACGGTCTCAAGACCGTTTGAGGCCAAACGGTCTCAAGACCGTTTGGGCTCAAACGATCTTAAGGTCGTTTGGACCAATCGATCTCAAGACAAGTTGATCAAACGGTTTCAAACCGCATAAGCTCAAACGGTTTGGAAAGTCAAACCTAGCATACGGTCAACGCACCCAAACGGTTTGGGCAAATGACCTTGAGGTCATACGGTCTTGGAGTCAAGCCTAGCAAATGATCAACGCACCCAAACGGTTTCAAACCATTTGGTGGTTGAAGGTTGAAACCGTTTGGAGGTTTTCAAGGTTATTTATACATAATCACTTGAAGTTGTTTTTGGTTCAATGGTGATCTAATCTAAACCCTAATGGTAACTTAGAACATTAAGGGACTAAGTGATTAATGAATTGACCCATGATGGTGATCATGAGGTAAATTACCAAAATACCCTTGAGGGGTTTAATTGAGTAATACCTTTTTCTAATAAAACCCTAATCACATGTTAATGATGTTTTGGCTTATGCTAGTCAATGAGGACTTAACCCAACCTGATCTAGAGTGGTGTTATCACCATCTACTAGTAAGAAGAGAGAGAAAGTATCATAAGAGAGAGAAAGTACCTTTTTTTTAGTGGAAACTTAAGTAAAGTATCTTCAATACACATGAATGTGCATGATTAGGGTATGATCCACCTATGTGAGATCATGGAAACCCTAATTATGATGTTTAGTGAATCTTAATCTTATCTAGGAACTTTAATGATGATGTTTCTCATACATGATGATGTTATGAGTTCAATTCGCCATGAGGTGAATAGTAAACCCTAATTCTAGGGTGAGGACATGTATTGTGAATAGTAAACCCTGATTGATGAATATTAGGGAACTTGACTCTTCTAAGAGTATGAAAGTGTAACTTCTAGAATGAGTTGTTTACTGTTATCAGTTGAATTAACCATGCAGGTTGTCATGAGATGATGATCATATCCAGGTATGGATTACGAAACTATATTCATTGAAAGCATGCTTTAGATTTATGAATATTGATATATCCTGATGCATTGTCAATGGCAACTTATGGATTAAAATGGGCTGTGAGAGCCATAATTACCATCAAGGTCATGCTTTAGAGATGACTTGTGATGAAGGTATTGAGATATGATGATTGATGAGAGTTAGGCTTGTTACATTTAGTATTCTCATTTCATAGCTGTTATGCTAATGTTATTGTTTGAAGAACAATGTATGATAAAAGAATATTGAATGTACCTAACTAATCAAGTGTAATGTAGAGCCCTGATCATAGATCCATCGTTGTCAGAGATCAAATGATGGTGAAACAGGTTTTCCTAAGGGAACTCCTGGATCACATACTTTTGAGTATGTGGGGTATATGGATGTGTACAACCTTACATCCTAGTGTAGGTGTTTGATGTAGATGTGTAATCCATCAATCCTTCACTGCAATCCTATACCGTATCAGTGGATGGTAAACATGAAACCTCCTGATGACGAAGAAAGCACAGGTGGAAGATAAACATGAAATCTCCTGATGACGAAGAGAGTACAGAACGCCACTGTAACTCTAAAAATAGCGAAGGACCAGATTACCCTGGTAAGCTATAATAGTAGAGGCACGAGATGTCCTACAAGTAATCCTCTTACTGACTGAGGAAGGTGAAGGTCATGATATTCTGGCTCTTTCAATGACCTAGTATGATACCAAGGCACTTAGCAGTGATTGGTTGGAGGATGAGTGGTAAACCTCATCTCCACAGGGCATAAAAGTAATGTTTGAAAAACATAATCCACAGCGTAGCACACCTGTTAGAGAGAACTACGAGTTGATTGATTTATGTCACACTGTGTAGTGTAAATGTCTTCATGTTTCATAACTGTTGAACTCATGCTTACTATTAAATCTGATGTTGAATACTTTGAAGATTTTACTGCTTAAGTTATTCTTTGAGGTGCTATAATAAAGCTTCTGGCGGAGAGTTATAACTCTCGCTGGGACAATTATGTAAAATTGTCTCACCCCTTAGACTTCAACTTTTTAGGTGGACGTCGAAGACGGAGGAACAGGTCTACAGGTGACCAGTCCTAGCAGCAGTAGCACCAGGAGTAGCAGTAAAATCTTAGGTGGAGATTTAGCCTGCCATGTGGTGTAGTTAGAGTCAGTCCTATGTGTCCTCTGTACTCTCAGGTCTTGGAGTCTTTTGGTCTGAGATTTTGGTTATGAGTTCTTGAGATTTTGTATCATGTTGTATATAATAACTCAAGAAGTAATTATCTGAGATGTAAACAGTTTATCTCCTTTTATGAAGGAAGTTTTATGGTTTCAATGCTTTATCTCAAAAAGTTTTAATTTCCGCTGATTTTTGGTATTTCGCTGCTAATCGAATCGCTTCCGCTAAGTTTAAATCGTGTTTGTATCGTGGTTTGGAGATCAGAGCCCACAATTAAGTGGTATCAGAGCTCTAGGTTCGCTGAGTCTATAGAGGCATAGGACTTAGGATGTCGAGTCTATCCTTAGTATCTCTTCCTTATCTAATAGAATCTTCTGCTCCTCAGGAGAAGAAGATACATAAGGATGGCAGAGCCACATGATGAGTACATGGCAGAGAGTAGTGCTAGTGCACCTCGAGGCGGTGCAAGGGTTCCAGAAATAGAACAGCCTGCACCTGAACTACCCCAGTTTGACCCAGCTGATATGGGTAACCCAGCAGTTCAGACGATGTTTGGGCAGTTTATGACTGCCATGACACACATAACTGACAAGATGCCCATGCCTGCACCTAGGGCACCTGCCCAGCCTGAAGGACAAGGTATCGGTAAGACGTTCGAGCGACTTCATCGTGTCGGAGCTACCGAGTACTTTGGGACTGCCGACCCCGCAGATGTTGATCTGTGGTTAACAGAGTTGGAGAAGGCTTTCAGGATTCTTAATATCCCGGAGGCTGAGAAGGTTAGACATGCTGTCTATCTTCTCAAAGGCAGTGCTGGTCACTAGTGGAACATGAAAGAGCAGAAGAGATCTGGGATAGAGTTCTCGTGGGAAGAGTTTCGTCGGGAATTTATCAATAGATATTTTCCAAAGACCTTCCTAGATGAGAAGATCTCTCAGTTTGAGAGATTGAGGTAGGCCATGATGAACATTAGCGAATATGAAGCTAAGTTCATGGAGTTGTTGCGGTTCTGTCCGCACATGGCTGCCACAGAAGAGGAAAGAATCAGGAGATTCGAGAAGGGTTTGAATGCTGATATATCAACCCCTGTGTCTGCCTTAGAAAACCGAGAGAGATTCTCTACCTTCGTTGAGTCATTCCGAAGGATAGAGAGATCTGTGGTTGAGAAGAGGCAAACCCAGAAAAGATATCCACAGTTCCAGGGTTCTTCATCTAGGGATTTCAAGAAACCGAGATTCTCTGTACCTAACCCTCCACCACCCAGATCAAGTTCCCAAACTCAGTGGTCACCAAGTAGAGGCAGGGGACGAAGTCTACCTCAACAAGAGACTCACAGTTCGGCATCAATGTCAGTTACTGGACCACCAAGACCACAACAACTGGAAAGAAGTTGCTACAACTGTGGGAAGGTGGGACACTTGATGAAGGACTACCGATCTAGGCCTGTCAGTGTGACACAACCTCAAAGGCAGAGTCAATAGGGATCTCAGAGAAGGCAATCTCAAGGAGCAGCTCAAGGACGTGGACAAGCGTCTCAAGCTGGATCATCAGCACCACCTCAACACCAGGCGACAGCAAGGTTCTATGCTATGAACCCACCTGATGCAGTGGTCAATCCACGGGTAGTGGCAGGTCAGATGGAACTTTTATATTCTGATATGTCTACATCCTGTGTTGTATGTGTTCTGATTGACCCGGGTGCTACACACTCTTTTATCACTCGGAGAGTGATTCGTAACTGCAATATGACGGTTAGTCATAGGGCAGATAGTTTGTTGTTAGAGACTCCGTTGAGTGGGTCTGTCGTTTTACAGGAGGTATGTTTTCCCTGCATCCTCTTCTTTTCTGATCATCGCATTCAAGTGGACCTTATACCACTTGATATGTAAGGATTTGATATAATCCTCGGGATGGATACCTTAGAAAGGTATAGAGTTGTCTTGGATTGTGAATCCAAGTTTGCTGTGTTTGCTGGTGAAGGCAACACATGGATCTTTCAAGGTGAAAGAAAGATTCTGCCCACCTGTCTTGTATCAGCTATGGTTGCTGATAAGCTGTTGAGGCAAGGATGTTATGCATTCTTGGCCAATGTGGTAGATGTTACCAAGGAAAGCTCCAATCCTGCTGAAGTTCCCATAGTCAGGGAATTCGAGGATGTGTTTCCTAAAGAACTTCCTGGTATACCACCACCTCGGGAGATTGATTTTGGGATCAATTTGGTCCCAGATACGAAACCCATAGCCCAGACACCGTATAGGATGGCGCCTGCCGAGATGGCAGAACTCAAGAAACAGCTTCAAGAGTTACTTGAGAAGGGTTTTATCCAACTGAGCACTTCACCTTGGGGTGCTCCGGTCTTTTTTGTTAAAAAGAAAGATGGGTCAATGTGGTTGTGCATTGATTATAGACAACTCAATAAAGTAACGATAAAGAATAAGTACCCTTTACCGAGGATTGATGATCTCTTTGACCAGTTGCGTGGTGCAAGTGTCTTCTCAAAGATAGACCTGAGATCTGGATATCATCAACTCCGTATTAAGGATAGTGACATATCCAAGTCTGCCTTTAGGACAAGATATGGTCACTATGAGTTCACGGTTATGTCGTTTGGACTAACCAATGCACCAGCTGCATTCATGGAACTCATGAATAGAGTTTTTCGACCCTTCCTTGATCAGTGTGTTGTCGTCTTCATAGATGACATTCTGATCTATAGTAAGGATGTTCAGCAGCATGAGCAGCATCTTCGCCAAGCTTTGACCTTGCTAAGAGAACACAAGTTGTATGCTAAGTTTAGCAAGTGTGAGTTCTGGATGCTGGAGGTATCTCTTCTTGGACATGTGATATCTGCATCGGGAATTCGTGTTGACCCTACAAAGGTAGAATCTATTCTACAGTGGGAACAACCGAAGACACCGATGGAGATTTGAAGCTTCTTGGGGTTAGTAGGCTATTATCGAAGGTTCATTAAGAATTTCAGTTCCATAGCCTTACCCTTGACTAAGTTGACCCGGAAAGATGTTCCTTTTGTTTGGAGTGATAAGTGTCAACAATCTTTCCTGTTGTTGAAGGAGAAGTTGACAAGTGCACCCATACTTGTGCTACCTGAGCAAGGCAAAGGATATATAGTTTTCTGTGATGCTTCTAAGAATGGACTAGGGTGTGTGTTGATGCAGGATAAACAAGTAATTTCTTTTGCTTCTCGACAGCTTAAGAAACACGAAGAGAATTATACGACACACGATCTGGAGTTAGCTGTTGTAGTTCATGCCCTGAAGATCTATAGACATTATCTTTATGGAGAGACGTTTCAGATTTTCACTGACCATAAGAACCTTAAGTATATCTTCTCTCAACATGAGCTTAACATGAGGCAACGTCGCTGGATGGAGTTAATCAAGGACTACGATTGTACAATTGATTACCATCCAGGAAAGGCCAATGTTGTTGCAGATGCCTTGAGTAGGAAATCAGCAACATCAACCATGGATAGAGCACAACTAAACTCTTTAGTATGCTCTAAGAGAGATATGCTTATCTCTTTAAGGCAAGACAATGTACAGTTGAAGGTATCATTGTTAGCCGGGTTGATGGCTGAGAGCAGATTAAGGAGGCACAACATGTTGATGCTGTAGTTCAGCAGATTAGATCGGAGTATGGTAGTGAGAAACGAGATGGTTTCCATGACTCAAATGATCAAATAGCTTGTTATCATGGGAGGATGATAGTACCGGATGTGGACAACTTGAGGAAGTTAGTCCTGGAAGAAGCTCATTCTTCGATGTATGCCATGCATCCAGGGAGCACCAAGATGTATCGAAACTTGAAAGATATGTATTGGTGGCCTGGAATGAAGAAGGATGTTGCAGAGTTTGTTCTGAGGTGTCCTGTGTGTCAGCAAGTTAAAGCTAAACACCAGAAGCCTGCAGGAACAATGCAACCTTTACCCATACCACAGTGGAAGTGGGACCATGTGACCATGGACTTTGTTGTTGGCCTACCCAGGACAAGCAAAGGACATGATTCCATTTGGGTAGTTGTAGATAGGTTGACTAAGACAGCACATTTCTTACCTGTCAAAACAACCAATTCTGCTGAAAGGTTATCACAGTTATATGTTCAAGAGATAGTGTGTTTGCATGGAGTTACTGTCACTATAGTTTCTGACAGAGGTCCCCAGTTTACAAGTCATTTTTGGGAACAACTTCATAATGCTTTAGGCACCCAGTTAAGGTTTAGTACGGCCTTTCATCCACAGACTGATGGACAGTCGGAAAGGACCATACAGACCTTGGAAGACCTGTTGAGAACATGTGTTCTCTAGTTTACCGGAAGTTGGGATCTACACCTAAGCTTGATAGAGTTTGCCTATAACAATAGCTATCAGCATAGTATTGATATGGCACCTTATGAAGCCTTGTATGGTAGACATTGTAGATCACCCTTGTGTTGGTATGAGACTGGTGAGCATTAGTTGTTAGGACCTGATCTTGTGCAGCAAACTACAAAAAAGATTAAGGTCACCCAGACACTGAGTCAGTTCTACAACCTATGGAGGTAGAATTGAATGATGATATATCTTATGAGGAAGGACCAGTGTCAATCCTTGATAACAGAATTAAAAAGTTAAAGAAGAAAGATTTAAGCCTTGTGAAAGTCCTCTAAAACCAACGTGGTTTCGAAGAATCCACTTGGGAACTAGAGGATGAGATGAGAAGGAAATACCCTGCCCTTTTCTCTTAATACGTTTTATCGATTTCGGGGACGAAGTCCTTATAAGGGGTGTATAATTTGTAACATCCCTGACCTGGGTTATGAACTAACCCTAGGTGTTTTGCCTAAATATGTAATTAAATCCTTGTGATTAACTTTGGGCATGTAATTAAGTTCCTCAGAAACATATATTTCAATTTTGCTCCTTTATATATATAGTTGTAGCATTGTTTTGTAATACAGGGATCTATGTGCAAATTACCCAGTTAAGGGATTAACTTGCAAATTGCACATGTTGAGATGTTCCTCTGATGTTGAGACATCATGAGGATGTTTATGATGAAGTTTGAGGGTTTTCCCAAGCTTGAGCATCAAGGTGCAGCTGTGGAAGCAACCCCTGTACTTGAAAACCCTAAATTGGTGTAGAGTGCAATTTACCCAATTTGAGGGGTGCAACTTGTAAAATACATCATCTAAAATATCTTTTATAACTTTTTTCATCATTTAGAGTAGAAATGATGAAGAGGGAACTTCATTTGAATAATCATATAATAAAGAACACCTTTGTGATTGAATAATCAAGGTGTATGTATAATAGCCCTTTTATGTGTATGCTTTAGTGATGGGTTGATCCTCTTTGCCTTCAATTCTTGATCTTAGAAGGAGTTTGTCCTTAGAAATAAGATGTGGGGATGTGCAAAGAATAAAGGAAGGACTTAGATGAGAAATGAGGAAAACATATATTCTTATGTTGGAATTTCACCCAAAATATATATACCACTTCCTTTGCAAGCAAAGGAACGTTTCTTTCATTCCCTCACTTATCCCCCTTGCTCAAACCAACTAAGGCAGAGCTCTGGAGCATAGGATAACGACCAGGGAGTTCAAGGTAAGTTTGGATCGTCCCTTTTGCTTGAATTCATGGAGGAAACTCGATTTCAAGGTTGAATTCATGGCTAACTCACCTAGCTTTATCTTTCTAGCCATTCCTTTCCAACTCTTCCTTGGAGAATTCACCTTGGCCGACCTGTGGAGCTCAAATATGCCATTAAAGACCTGAAGCTTGGAAGCTTGGAGCTCAAGGAACAACCTTTAGGCGGGTTTTATAACTCTAAACCTTATGCTTTGATTATACATCTTTTTCTATGCATATAGTTTCTAGTTCTTCTTCTTCCCTATCTTCCCTTGCATCCTTGCAAGCAAAATCGTGAAAAACTGATACTGTTCTTGAGGTAGAAGATAAGGGCGTTAATTCCTATGCTTATCTATGGATTTCAACTTTACTAAACGGTCCTAACCAATTGCCCATGCGGTTTCCACAATCGTTTGGTGGGCAAACGGTTTTAGGGTTGCATGGAGGCAAACGATCTTCAAGACCGTTTGGTCCAGTTGACCAAGAAACGACCATATGAGAATCCTGTTTCTAATTATGTAGGCTGATCACCCACAAAAATTGAGGGGTTAACTCCAAAGGAATCGTGAGATATAAGCAAATCAATTAGCAAAACCAATTGAATTAAGTTCTGATTTTCAATCTATTTAGTTTTCCCTTTTTGGGCAAACGGTCTCAAGACCATTTAATATGGTTGACCAAGCGTTGACCATTTGGGATTACTGTTCATAATAATGTTGATTAATGACTCACCAAATTTGATGGCTTAATTCCAAACGAGTCATGATTTGAAGGCTAATCAATAGGGCAAACCCTAATTGAAATCAGTGCTGAAATTCCAATGAGTTAATTAGAGATTTTGGGTTGATTAGCCCAAACGGTCTCAAGACCGTTTGGGGAATCATCCAAACGGTCTCAAGACCGTTTGGGGATCACCCAAGACCGTTTAGAGGTCTGGGGTCAAGTATAGTTGACCAATTGAAGGTCCAAAGGTACCAAACCATATTGCAATTAAGTATTGATGTAATGATTAACTCAATAGATCAAACCTTGATGAATTTTCACTAGAATCCAAAGGATGAATGGGAAAACGGTCTCAAGACCATTTGGAACTCATCCAAACGGTCTCAAGACCGTTTGGTGTCAACCCAAGACCGTTTGGAGGTCTAGGGTTAAGGTAATTTGATCAATTGAGGGCCCAATTATAGTGGGTTATTGAAATAATCAAATTGCTGATTTGTGACTTAAGTAAGGTTCAACCACTATCCAATCAACTTAGATTTTGATAAATTCTTGGGAAAACGGTCTCAAGACCGTTTGGAGGTCATCCACATGATCTCAAGACCGTTTGGGCCAAGTTTGGGCCCAATTGGAGGTCAATTGATAGGATCAACCTTGAATCGATTCACATTGTTGAATATTGATGACCATCCGATTTGAAACTCTAATTGAGATGAACTTAACCCTAATTGGATTTCAATTGAGGGTTAATTTGGTGTCCAATTGATTGATGCTCATCCTAATTGACTCAATTTATAAGTGGTTAACATGGCTTTGGCCAATTGAGGGCTTCAACATACTTAATCATAAACATTTGTAACTTTTGAACCATGTTGGAGGTCCAAACGGTTTGAGCCCATATGGACCAAACGGTCTCAAGACCGTTTGGGCTCAAACGATCTTAAGGTCGTTTGGACCAATCGATCTCAAGACAAGTTGATCAAACGGTTTCAAACCGCATAAGCTCAAACGGTTTGGAAAGTCAAACCTAGCATACGGTCAACGCACCCAAATGGTTTGGGCAAACGACCTTGAGGTCATACGGTCTTGGAGTCAAACCTAGCAAACGGTCAACGCACCCAAACGGTTTCAAACCGTTTGGTGGTTGAAGGTTGAAACCGTTTGGAGGTTTTCAAGGTTATTTATACATAATCACTTGAAGTTGTTTTTGGTTCAATGGTGATCTAATCTAAACCCTAATGGTAACTTAGAACATTAAGGGACTAAGTGATTAATGAATTGACCCATGATGGTGATCATGAGGTAAATTACCAAAATACCCTTGAGGGGTTTAATTGAGTAATACCTTTTTCTAATAAAACCCTAATCACATGTTAATGATGTTTTGGCTTATGCTAGTCAATGAGGACTTAACCCAACCTGATCTAGAGTGGTGTTATCACCATCTACTAGTAAGAGGAGAGAGAAAGTATCATAAGAGAGAGAAAGTACCTTTTTTTTAGTGGAAACTTAACTAAAGTACCTTCAATACACATGAATGTGCATGATTAGGGTATGATCCACCTATGTGAGATCATGGAAACCCTAATTATGATGTTTAGTGAATCTTAATCTTATCTAGGAACTTTAATGATGATGTTTCTCATACATGATGCTGTTATGAGTTCAATTCGCCATGAGGTGAATAGTAAACCCTAATTCTAGGGTGAGGACATGTATTGTGAATAGTAAACCCTAATTGATGAATATTGGGGAACTTGACTCTTCTAAGAGTATGAAAGTGTAACTTCTAGAATGAGTTGTTTACTGTTATCAGTTGAATTAACCATGCAGGTTGTCATGAGATGATGATCATATCCAGGTATGGATTATGAAACTATATTCATTGAAAGCATGCTTTAGCTTTATTAATAGTGATATATCCTGATGCATTGTCAATGGCAACTTATGGATTAAAATGGGCTGTGAGAGCCATAATTACCATCAAGGTCATGCTTTAGAGATGACTTGTGATGAAGGTATTGAGATATGATGATTGATGAGAGTTAGGCTTGTTACATTTAGTATTCTCATTTCATAGCTGTTATGCTAATGTTATTGTTTGAAGAACAATGTATGATAAAAGAATACTGAATGTACCTAACTAATCAAGTGTAATGTAGAGCCCTGATCATAGATCCATCATTGTCAGAGATCAAATGATGGTGAAACAGGTTTTCCTAAGGGAACTCCTGGATCACATACTTTTGAGTATGTGGGGTATATGGATGTGTACAACCTTACATCCTAGTGTAGGTGTTTGATGTAGATGTGTAATCCATCAATCCTTCACTACAATCCTATACCGTATCAGTGGATGGTAAACATGAAACCTCCTGATGATGAAGAAAGAACAGATATCCGTATCAGTGGAAGATAAACATGAAATCTCCTAATGACGAAGAGAGTACATAATGCCACTGTAACTCTAAAAATAGAGAAGGACCAGATTACCCTGGTAAGCTATTATAGTAGAGGCACGAGATGTCCTACAAGTAATCCTCTTACTGACTGAGGAAGGTGAAGGTCATGAGATTCCGGCTCTTTCAATGACCTAGTATGATACCAAGGCACTTAGTAGTGATTGGTTGGAGGATGAGTGGTAAACCTCATCTCCACAGGGCATAAAAGTAATGTTTGAAAAACATAATCCACAGCGTAGAACACTTGTTAGAGATAACTACGAGTTGATTGATTTATGTCACACTGTATAGTGCAAATGTCTTCATGTTTCATAACTATTGAACTCATGCTTACTATTAAATCTGATGTTGAATACTTTGAAGATTTTACTGCTTAAGTTATTCTTTGAGGTGCTATAATAAAGCTTCTGGCGGAGAGTTATAACTCTCGCTGGGACAATTATGTAAAATTGTCTCACCCCGTAGACTTCAACTTTTTAGGTGGACGTCGAAGACGGAGGAACAAGTCTACAGGTGACCAGTCCCAGCAGCAGCAGCACCAGGAGTAGCAGTAAAATCTCAGGTGGAGATTTAGCCTTCCATGTGGTGTAGTTAGAGTCAGTCCTATGTGTCCTTTGTACTCTCAGGTCTTGGAGTCTTTTGGTCTGAGATTTTGGTTATGAGTTCTTGAGATTTTGTATCATGTTGTATATAATTACTCAAGAATTAATTATCTGAGATGTAAACAGTTTATCTCCTTTTATGAAGGAAGTTTTATGGTTTCAATGCTTTATCTCAAAAAGTTTTATATTCCGCTGATTTTTGGTATTCTGCTGCTAATCGAATCGCTTCCGCTAAGTTTAAATCATGTTTATATCGTGGTTTGGATATCAGAGCCCACACTTATTTGGTCACCGTGCGCTGGACGACGATGCGATGTGAGGGTGCCGAGCCGCTGCACGTGACATGGGCACCGACAACGATTCCGTTTAGCTCCCACCTACCTCTGATTAATTATTGCACCTACCCTAGCGTCGTTGATGGCAGGGGTTCTCTGCTCGTCTTGTTCCCCCACACCATAGTATCTAGATCTGACTTACCACAGTGCCTCCCGAATGCGGACGGAAGGCGACTAGAAAGATTCGACGATAACTTCAAGTCTGATTTAACTTATCAACTTTTGTTGGACTTGGCCATACCGGTGGGGGTTGCCCTTTTTTCGACAACCAAACCCATAGTAGCAAGGGATTAGGGCAAGAACACGCTCGGAGCGTCCCTAGTGCCTATCCGTCCAGGTCTCAACATGTAGAGGATCGATACGATAAATTTCAGCATCGATCCCAGGAGGCGGCAACCCATACACGGTTCCCTACAGTCGTGTGTTAAGTAGTCTTGGCACTGGTCAACCCAGCAGGAAGGACTGCCCTACAGGCTGCCATACATGAGAGGATTTCCCTCCATGTCTCAGTTCTACTCTCTTTAATGGTAAAATTCAGTTTTCCCACATCGACAATGACACATTATGATCGTCTTGCTGCGTCATAAGTGAAAACCCATGCGGTTGTTCTTATGGTCCTTTACCGTGCGGGGCCTACATCCTGCATTGTTGGACCTACTGCACAAGTTTCATGTCCTTTTAGGAGCCTCCATACATGTCGCGGAAAACCGTTAGCAGCTAACAGTTTTGGTAATCATATTCAGGTTGTTCATTTATTGTCACTGAGTCGTGTTGATGGAATCTGTAAGGCGTTGGTGTATGTGGATGTTTGGGAGGGCTTGGTGTTTGCTCTTTGTTCTTCCAAGCATTGAATGTGTGGTGTATGCCTTGGCATCATGCCATGGTCTAAAGCATGTCCTCATCAAGCTTATGATGGCTCTGATGTTACTACCACTCTACCTCGATAGCCTGGTGAGACATCACTCGATGTGATAGTTGGCTTGCCTGCTCCCATCAATTCGGGCTTTCCATATTCTATTCCTTGCACCCTGTCAGCTCGTCAACGTATTGAGCCACCGCCTCTACCTATTGACCGACTATAGCTCGACACCGATCTTCTAGATTATGTCTTCTGCACGAGTGTCCCTATCGTAAAGAGCATCCCTCTTCTTTGTCGTTTGCCCTTTGTCAAACTCTTCGTGCTTGCTTACTCTATGTGGCTTCTTGCCCATGCTCTATTGATGCATGGATTCATCTTTTATTGCTTCCAACATGTGTTTTGTATCTCTTCTCCCCTAAGTCTGCTCAAGAATAGTCTTCGCGAAAACGCATCTCTCTACAACAACTTATGATCCTTAAGGTTAGGAGACTTGGAATTCAGGACTTGATGGCATTCAACAACTCCTGACTCAGATTTTGGATCATTGTTGTCCTACTGGGCGAGAACATTCTTCTGAAGCTTGTATTTCACGTGCTAAGTCTAAGATCAAAGATAGCCAATTTTCTACTGCCATCTGTGTTCTATCCTCTAGTGGTGTTATCCCCACAAAAGCTGCTAATTATTCTTATCTTGAAGCTAAACACCCTCAACCTCTACTGCCATTGGTTCAACCTTAGTCTGAAATTTCTAGCTCTCCATTTGTTGCTTCTTGCTCTATGATTGAAGAAGCCATTTTATCATTCAAGAAAGAGACCGCTTGTGCATGTGATGGCCTACGATCACAACATCTTATTGATTATATGTGTGGGGCTGTCACTGTAGTGAAAGATGATTTTTTTAATGCAGTTTCAACTATGGTGAATCTTTGGCTCACTGGTCGTTGTCCAGATTCCCTAACTCCCTACATTTCCAGTACTCCATTGAATCCTTTTCTCAAACCAGACAATGGCATCCGGCCTATTGCTATGGGTACTATTTGGCAGTGCCTTGTATCCAAAGTTGCCGCAAAGGGTGTAAGTTCTGATGTCGTCCCTTATCTTATGGATCATTAGTATGGTGTTGGTATTTCTGGTGGTGTTGAGGCCCTTTAACATGCTCTCACTCAACTTGTCTATGAACAACAACAACACACTACAATCACCATGGCTCTTATTGACGTCAATAATGCCTTCAACATGGTTGATAGATCTACCATATTCTTAAATGTTTGTCTTCGTTGCCCTTCTATTATACGATGGGTTGAGTTTTTATGCAGATCTGCATCTCCTCTCTATATGGATCATTGAAAGCCTCTTTTTTCTTTTGTCGGGGTACAATAAGGTGACCCATTAGGCCCCCTACTTTTTTTCCTGGGACTCCACCCTCTTATTTTATAGGAAAAGGATGCATGTCCACTTGACCTCCTTTCTTTCTACCTTGATGATGGTACCCTCATTGGGGACACAGAGGTTGTTTTGAAGGCTCTATCCCTCATTCAGGAGAGAAGCCCGATGTACAGTCTTCATCTCAATACTAAGAAGACATATTTTTTGGCCATCTGATGACCCTAGATGAGGCTCGAATGTGGGCTTATTTCCAACTGACATCTCTCATCCAGAGCGTGGAGTGAAGATTCTAGGTGGCCCAATTTTCTACAGACGCATCCTTTGTGAAGGAACTTCTCCAGAAATGTGTGATGAAGACCCTTGATATGATGGATCACATGTCCTCACTCCATGATCCATAGTGTGAGCTTCTTCTTCTTAGGTCTTGTGTTGGGATGCCGAAATTGTTGTTTGATCTTCGTACAACACCTCCTTCTTCTATCACACCTGTGTTGGATATTTTTTATCACGGTCTTCATCGTTGTTTGGAGCGTATTGTGGTTGGTGACGGCCCATGTTTTGGTGATTTATAATGGTGTTTGACTACACTTCCTATGCATCTAGGGGGATTGGGGATCAAGTCCTCTCATGATGTCTGTAAATTACAATGACATGTTGGGAGAGGACATTGTCATGATATTGGAGGTGGCTCCTCTCATATGCATTTTTAAAGACTTGATGTGAGAGGATGCCATAATGATATGGGCCATGTTCCTCCTAGAAACATATTCAGTGACATGTTGTGAGATGACACCATCATGATATGGGCATTCGCTCCTCAGAAATTTACTTTTAGGGACTTACTGTGAGAGCACACTATCATGATAGTGGTCACATATCCTCCCAAATGCAAATACAATGACATGTTGGGAGAGGACATTCTCATGATATGTGATGTGGCTCCTCCAAAATGCATTTTTGGGATCTTCCCATGAGACACCATCATGATATGGGTCATGGCTCCTCAAAAGTTTATTTTTAGGGACTTGTTGTGAGAGCACATTGACATGATATTGGTCATAGATCCTCCCATATACACCTCCATCCACATGCTACGAGAGGACATTCTCATGATATGGGCTAGAGAGTCACCCTGGCGAAGTCCACGTGCAGGCTTTGTGCTTTTGGTCCGATCCCCATTTATAGAAAAAGTGTGTTGGACAGATGTGATGCAATCTTTGACTGTACTCCTCCACTTTATCCCAAAACCCATCTTCTCCATCACCACATCAAGGAAACTCCACTCCACCATGTCGTATGCTTTGGACATGTCCAACTTCATAGCAAGACTGCCTTTTTTCTTCCCCTTTTCTCTCTTCATAGAGTGGAACACTTCATAGGCTATGAGAGCTCAATGTTATGATATGGGTCATAGATCCTCCTAAATGAATTGTTAGAAACTTGATATGCGATGACATTTGTCATGATATGGGTCCAAGTACCTCAAAAATGTATTTTCAGAGACTTGCTGTGAGAGGTCACTTTCATGACATGGGCAATGACTCCTCTGAAAATAATTTTAGGGACTTGTGGTGAGAAGAAAATATCATGATATGAGCCCTGACCCCTCACAAATTCAATTTTAGGGACTTGTTGTGAGACATCACTATCATAATATGGGTCTTAGCTCATCCCAAATGCATTTTGAGGGACTTGCTGTTAGATGATACTATCATGATATGGGCCATGACACCTCCCAAATGCATTTTTAGGGACTTGTTGTGAGAGTACATTGTGGTGATATGGGCCCCAAATCTAGCCAAATGCATTTGTAAAGATTTGTTGTGAAACGACACTGTCAAGATATGGTTACTAGATCCTCCTTAATGCATTTTTAAGGAGTTGTTGTAAGAGCTCAATGCCATGATATAGGTTGTGGATCCTCCTAAATGAATTGTTAAAGACTTGCTATGAGATGACATTTGTCATGATATGGGCCCAAGAACCTCCCAAATACATTTTCAGAGACATGTTATGAGAGAACACTTTCATGAGATGAGCCATAGTTCTTTCTAAAAGCATTTTTGGGGACATGATGTGAGAGGACAACATCATGATATGGGTTGTGACTCCTCACAAATTCATTCTTAGAGACTTGCTATGAGTAGACATTGTCATGATATGGGTCGTGGCTCCTACCTAATACATTTCTAGGGACTTTCTATGAGAGGACACTGTCATGATATGTGACATGTCTCCTCCCGAATGCATTTATAGAGACTTTATGTGAGAGGAAAATGCCATGATATGGTCCTTGGATCCTCCATAATCCATTTCTATGTACCTTTTATGAGAGGACATTATCATGGTATGGGTCATGGCTCCTCCCAAATGCATTTTTTGGGACTTACTGTGAGGCAATATTTGTAATTATATGGGCCCCAAATACACTCAAATAAATTTTTGGGGACTTGTTGTGAGAGGACACTATCATGATATGATCTCTGGATCCTCACAAATGAATTTCAAGGGATTTTTAGTGAGAAAAGATTGTCATGATAGGGGGCTTGGCTCCTCCAGATACATTTTTGAGAACAAGTAAGAGATGCAAGCACAACTAATGAGTACCACAATTGACATTCTAGTTGCTTCATCGATTGCCTTTCTCATTTTGGCCAGGTTAGCTTCTATTCCCCCTTCATCATTTATCAATTGTTGTTTCCCTATTTATGTTCCCTGATTCTATTTATTTGAAGGGACATGTTATGAAGGACACTATCATGATATGGGCCATGTATCATCCATAATGCATTTGAAGGGACATGTTATGAAGGACACTATAATGATATGGGTCGTGGAACCTCCCAAATGCATATTTAGGGACTTGATGTGAGATAATATTTATTATGATATGGGCCCTGACACCTCCCAAATGCATTTTCATGGACTTTTTGTGATAGGATGTTGTCATGATATGGGACCTGACACCTCCCAAATGCATTTTTAAGAACTTACTGTGAGATGACATTATCATCATATGTGCCATGGCACCTCTGAAATGTATTTTCAAGGACTTTGTGTGAGAGGTCATTGTCATGATATAGGCCCAAACTTGAGAGGAGATTGTCATCATATGTGCCATGGCACCTCCCATTTTCACTTGAAACTTGTTGTGAGAGGAAACTGTCACAATATTCATCCCAAATGCAATTTTTGTGAGTTAATGTGAGAGGACACTGTCATGATAAGGGCATGACACCACACAGATATATTTCTAGGGACTTGGTGAAAGAGTTTAGTGGCACAATATGGGCCATGGCTCCTCCCAAATGCATTTTAGGGAGTTGGTTTGATAGGACACTCTCATGATATGGGCCATGTCTCCTCTCAAATGCATTTTCATGGAGTTGCTTTAAGATGTTTGATGACACTTAGCTTCTAGGAGGAATTGGAGTGTATGTTGTATCATGTTCTATCGCGGTCACAACATGCATTGTGGAGATAGTCATGATGTTGCATTGTGAGAAATGATTCATGGAACCTCCCAAATGCATTTTTAATGACTTGATGTGAGATAACATTTGTCTTGAAATGGGCCCTGACACCTCCCAAATGCATTTTTAAGGACTTGATGTGAGATAACATTTGTCTTGAAATGTGCCCTGACACCACCCAAATGCATTTTTAAGGACTTATTATGAGATGACATTGCCATCATATGTGCGATGACACCTCCCAAATGTATTTTGAAGACTTGGCGTGAGAGGGAATTGTCATGATATGGCCCAAACTTCACTGAAATGCATTTTTAGGGACTTATTATGAGAGGACACTGCCAATATATGGGCTATGTATCCTCCTTAATGCATTTGAAGGGACATGTTGTGAAAGGACGCTATCACAATATTGGTCGTGACATTTGTCCTGATATGGGCCCTGACACCTCCCAAATGCATTTTGATGGACTTGTTATGAGAGGATGTTGTCATGAAATGGGACCTGACTCCACCCAAAAGCATTTTTAAGGACTTATTATGAGATGACATTGTCATCATATGTGCGATGACACCTCCCAAATGTATTTTCAAGGACTTGGCGTGAGACGACATTTGTCTTGAAATGGGCCCTGACATATCCCCAAAGCAATTAGAGGGACATGTTGTGAAAGGACACTATCGTGACATGGGTTGTTGGGTCTTGTTTTGGTCAAGATTGTCATTTCTCGTGTGTTTTGGGTCGAGAAAGAAGTACACCATCTGTGTTTGAGGTCGAGACAGTTGGTGTTGTTTTGATTGTGATGGTTGGCCTTATTTCATTCTAGTATGAATTCAATTCCAATAACATAATATAACCGTGTTTCCTGTTTTACACATGCTCCTCATATGTGTCATGGCACATCCCAAATATATTTTTAAGGACTTGGTGTGAGAGAAGATTGTCCTGATATGGTCCCAAACTTCACCCATATGCATTTTTAGGGGCTTATTATGAGAGACAACTATCAATATATGGGTCATGTCTCCTCCTTAATGCATTTGAAATGCCATGTTATAAAATGACACTATTATCATATGGGTCATGGCACCTCCCAAATGCATATTTAGGGACTTGTTGTGAGATAACATTTGTACTGATATGGTTGTGAATCCTCTCAAATATACTTCTATGCACTTTTTATGGATGATATTTGTCATTTTATGGGCCTTGTAACCTCCCAATATATTTTGAGGGACTTGTTGTGAGAGGATATTGTCATGATATGGGCCCTCTCTCCTCCCCAAAGTATATTCAGGGACTTGTTGTGAGAGCACATCATCATGATATAGGCCTTAGTTCCTCACAAATTTATTTTTAGGGACTTTTTCGGAGAAGATAATGTCTTGAAATTAGTTGTGGCTCCTCCCAAATGTATTTCCAGGGACTTGTTGTGAGAGGATATTGTCATGATATGAGATATTGCTCCCCCTAAATGCGTTTTGAAGGACTTATTGTGAAAGGACATCATCATGATAAGGGCCATAGATCCTCACAAATTTGTTTTGGGGAACATATCGTGAGAGGACATTATCATGATATGAGTCATGGATCCTCCAAAATATATTTCTATGGACTATCATGATAGTTGTCACATATCCTCCCAAATGCAATATAAATGACATATGGGCCCTGGTTCCTCCGAAAAACATATACAATGACATGTTATGAGCGACGACTTGTGTTTATTGGACCGATTCCCTTTTCCAAACGGTACTATGCAGACGCCGATTTTGGAAAATGAAAATAGTTTGGTCACACGCAGGGGTGCGCTTGCACCTTCACGCACAGGGGGAAAGCGGTTTGGTGGTGGGTGGGGGTGATGACGTGTAATGTTTTAATTGGATGGACTGGTAGGAATTGTGTAATATGCAAATAAATGTGTTTTTCTTATAACTTTTGAACCGTAATGAATTTTTTAATACAACAAAGACCATTGGATTCGTTATGAAAAATGCATTCAAAAAAGACTAATATTGATATATTTTTAAGCATCAAATAACCATATTTGGGTGTCATTAGCCATTTATGGGTGTCATTAGCCATTTGTGGGCATCGTTATAATTTTAGGTGTCGGTGAACCATTTTAGGCGTTAAATAACTATATTTGGGTGTCATTAGCCATTTATGGGTGTCATTAGCCATTTGTGGGCATCGTTATAATTTTAGGTGTCAGTGAATCATTTTAGGCGTCAAATAATTATATTTGGGTGTCATTAGTCATTTATGGGTGTCATTAGCCATTTGTGGGCATCGTTATAATTTTAGGTGTTAGTGAACCATTTTTGGCGTGATAAGGGCCATATTTGAGTGTCATTAGATATTTATGAGTGTCATTAGTCATTTGTGGGCGTCGTTATAATTTTAAGTGTCAATGAACCATTTTAGGCGTCAAAAACCATATTTGGGTGTCATTAGCCATTTATGGGTGTCATTAGACATTTATGGGCATCGTTATAAATTTAGGTGTCAGTGAACCATTTTAGGCATCAAATAACTATATTTGGGTGTCATTAGCCATTTATGGGTGTCATTAGCTATTTGTGGGCGTTGTCAATTAACCTATATATATCATTTTTTATTTTTTTATTTCAAAAATATGTCAATATTAGGTTTGTCAGATTGCATTTTTTGTAATGAAACCAATGGTTATTATTTTATTAAAAAATTCATTACGGATCAAAAGTTATAAGAGAAACAAATTTATTTACCTTTTACATAATTCCAAAAAACCGACCTAATCACCACCTGCCACGTGGCGACAGTTTGGGCAGTGGTTTCACCCCGCGCGTGAGGCTGCACGTTACAGGCGTGAGCTTGATAGAATCTCTTTGGAAAACCTTGCCAAACCAAATTTTACTAATTAAATAAATTGGCGTTATAATGGCCTTTGCATTAACACGTAACAACCTTTCCCTCCACTTAATCCCTCTGGCCCCTAAATCACCCGCATAACAATCTTTCCCCCTCGGACCCCTAAATCACCCACGTGTGAAGACTGATCAACGCTAAAAATTATCAGCTTACCGTTTCCCTAAATCACCCGACTTACAACTTCCTTCATTTTCTCATTTCAGTTTCTGTCTCCATGATTTGTTACCCAAATCACTATTCTCCCTCGGTGATAATTTCCTCTCACGATTAGAGTTTGCAACAAAAACCTCTCAAGCACAACATGGAAAGTAGTCGTCTTTCCTGCTGAATCTGCACGCCGCTTCGGACTCCAGGCATAGAACGAAGAAATGTCTTTTCTTCTCATGGATGGTGCTTCGGAGTCCCGTCTTTTCCATTTCTGATGGAGCTTTCTTTCTTCTTAGTGGCAAGAGGCTAGCACACCGGTAGCAAAAGGCTAGCGCACCGGTGACAACAGGCACCCATTTCAAGCGAGGGCATCGGCGGAAACAAGCACCAAATCCGAGCGAGCTCCTGAGGGCATCAGCGGTGGTGACAACATTAGTTGGTGGAGGTGGTTGCATCGTCATCATCGTCATCTAGGTAAGCCCCTGATCTTCACGTATTTCTCCATTTTTTTCTTGTTTCTTTTCTATTTCCTCTCTCTGTTTGAATTCCATGCACACTAACTATTTGAAAAAATGCTTGAAGGGAGGAGATCGCTGCCCATGACGTCCGATTTACTCCCCAACCAACTCTTCTTCACATAAGATAAATCCAAAAAGTATATAATTAAAATGAAAGTCTGCCTTACTTTGAACCCCCACTGCATGCGTTTCTCCACTCATTAATCTAACTAAGTTGACTATTAAATAACACCTCTTGAGCCACAGATGCAGAGCACACATCTAATATTGTTTCTTCTAATTGGAATATGTTTCTGGCAACATAATGATTGATTATCAAGAAAACTATTAGCAGCTAACTTAAGATGCGTCATGTGTGCGGATACCATTGATGTGGTACAGAGTAATGACCATGTGGATTTTTAGAACTAAGGATTTGTTGTAGTCGGTGGTTTCTCGATGGTTTCAGATACCACTAACCATAGCAAGGTTAGTAAGATGGAACTAAAGAGTAGATGACAATAAACTGAGGCATCTAGGAAATCTATTTTTTATTTTTTAATTGTTTAGATTGATCCAGACTATTTTGTTTGGCTGGGAATATGATTTACCAATGAAAGCTTCCCCATTACTTGTTTTCAGGAATATTATCTCCCCCCATCTAATATCTTACCTAGATCTGATTATTTAATGTCAGACAATATATTAGGTAATTCCAATAGATTATATACCAACTCAAACAGTATCCCATACAAGTCTGTATTCCCTCATTGAGAGTCCTAGCCGATATTTCTATGTAAGAATGAGTCAAAGACTAGGATTACTTCCCCAATAAACTTAGATAATGGGTTTTATTGGTCAATTTATTGTCCACCATTTTTTCCTTGCTAGGATAATATTCTAAGTGTCCTTAGATAGGCACTAAAGCTACCTTAGGTGCTAGGTATTCAATTTGAGGTGCCTTTCCAAAGACTAGGAGCTTAGGCACCATGGTGGGCAACCAAGTATGTTTAGGTGTATTTTTATCGACCTACATTGTTGAGTCAATATAGTGATTCTCAAAATCATAACAAGGTGATTTGTCCTAATTTAAAGTTGAATTTATATTACATGACCTAATCTAATCTATTTTTTATATAAATATTACCCTAAAAAGTGAAATCTGAGTAGCAATTCAGCCTTCAAGAACATGTTTGAACATGTTTGAGGGAAGGTGAAAAAGAAGATAGTATTGGACATAGTATAAATAGATTTTTAACCATCATTATGGTATGACTCAACCCCGACGAGGGGAATATGTATTATAGACATTATATAGTTGTACACATGTTTAAGTGCATGTACGATATATTAAGAACTAGAATGTTATTTTTTTAATAATCATAATATAAAATGAATCGAACAAAATATATTACAATTGATACATTACAACTTGATTTTGCATTAATACTTGTTCATTTTTTTCCTTTCTATGCTATATTTTGTTGAACTCATGTGAATTTTTCACATCTAGCCTCAATGTCTAAATAGATTGCTAAAACTAGAGCACCACGTCCTAGGCATTAAGGAGTATCTACATTCATGATTTGGCCTAATTCAAACCAAAGTTGTTGTAAAAGAGAAGTACACTTGTCTTGTGATGTTCAAAATGATAATTAACCTTGAGAACTATCTTCAAAAAGTAGGAACATAGTGTCTTCGACAGTCCATTTCGACAGTCCATTTTGGGTTACCTTACTTTCATCAAAATCAAAATCAATTAACGATCCCACATCTAGAATCGAATAACTAGAAATGAGTTTTCCATTTTTAGCTTGACAGAGCTTCACAAATATTAGATCTAATCATATTTTTCCTGAGGTTAATTGCATAAAATTAATATTGTTCTTAAGAAAACTGCGTTGGGTTTTGTTAGAAAGTGTAAAGAATGTACAAGGGAAGTTTAATCTAACATAGGAACGATAGCGTAGAAACTAAAAATGCAAGCAAGAAATTAGCACTGTACTAATGTGAGTACATTTAGATAAGAGGTCTATAAATAGATTATATAAATAAGAGAATGAAGAAGAAAAAAACATTGTGATATATAGTAAATCAGTAAGTGGAGCAGTAGTAAATGGGTAATATCATAATATTGCAGCAACAATAACTCCATAACATAGCAAGAAATTACTACTTGGTCATGCAAATATAAGATACAAAAAATAAAGAGGGAATGCAGTAACATTGGGGTGATACTATCAAATTGATTGTAAAATAGAACAAAACATGGTGTTCAACTTAAAATATAGAAATATGATAACCAGTTGAGATTTTTTCTTGTTCTTTTTAATGTTCAATGAATGGTTGTATAGGCGGCTAGGCGACCGGGAGTTGCCTAGTGACGCCCAGTATATCACCCCAATTTAAAACATTTTACAACGGAACTTGGTGACAATCAGTAATGTAGTAGGGCCTAAGCGCAACTTGATAAATATATGTTTTAGGGACTTGTTGTGAGCATGAAGCTACCTTAGGGACCGGGTACCCAATTGGAGGCATCTTGACCAGAACCTCAGAGGCTAAAACTCAAAATACAATCTTATAATTCTTATTTCTATTTCTATTATGGCAACACAATTTTCCATATGTAAGGTCTGCAAGATTAGTTCTTGTTCAGGGAAAGTGGGGTAACCATTAGATGAGGACCTAAACTCCCCAAATCCCAATTATTTGCCTCAAATTAGATATTTTTTCCCCAAATCAGACCTTATTGTCCATATTTGCATGATTTGGCCTAATTAAAATCTGATTTAACATATGTGACCTAATCGGATAGTATCTAGGAGGCTAAACAACACCTAAACTAGACCTCAACGGTTCTTCTTGGTGAAATAGATTCTCTATTTGGTTCTGCTTTCTATTGATTTCCTCTTCAATATAGTTATAATAAAAAATAGATAATATTTTTGAAGAATATTAATTGCAAGGAAGAGGAATGGAAATTACAAAAATAGATGTATTTAGCCTAGGCACCCAGTTTAAGGTTGCCCGCCTAGAGCGTAGGGGGCCTAACAACACCTTTATAGCTAAGTCATAGTTGATAAGGTGGTTAGGCATTGGATAAGGTGCTAATAATTAAGTATTTACATTCATGATTTGGCCTAATTCAAGCCTAATTTACATGAACAACAATTGGTTCTTATACATAACTGAAAATTTAACAAAATTACATGATCATTTTTCATGGAGCCATGGATAAGAGTTGGATGAGCAGAGGAAAATCTAAACATGAACGTTGCCAACAGGCATTCATGCAAGGATTTAACTTATTTTTGGATTTTGCATTTAGTAATTGTACTGAGGTCAGGTGTCCATGCGTGAAATGTGAGAACAAATTCTTTCATAATAGGGAGACAATTACATGGCATGTTATCAAATCTGGATTTCTATCAACCTACACTGATTGGGAATATCACGGTCATATTGACAAAAAAGATCATATGGTCAATCAACATATGGCTAACACTTTTGACGATATGGAGGGGTTGATAAATGATGCATGCTATGAGGAAGTAGAAATGAACATATATTTTCCTGATAGTGGTAGTGAATATCCTATTCGTGATGATGGTGGTAGTGATAATGAAAATCATATTCATGATAATAAGAAATTTGAGGAACTACTTAAAGACGCTTGTGAACCATTATATCCAGGTTGTGATAACTACTCAAAGCTCTCCTTTGTTGTTCATCTATTTAGACACAAATGCTTGAATAAAATAAGCAACAAGGCGATGTCAGGATATCTAGAACTTCTATCAAAATCGTTGCCTATGGGACACAAGTTGCCAACAACATGGTATGAATGTAGAAAACTCATGTCTTCTCTAGGGTTAGATTGTTAGAAAATCCATGCATGCCCCAATGATTGTATACTTTATAGAGGAGAATACTTGAATTTAGACAAATGTCCAAAGTGTTCTACCTCGAGGTGGATTGATACAAGCTGGGGAAGAAGGATAAAGATCAACAAAAAGACACCACGAAATGTTCTTCGCCACTTCCCCTTGATTCATAGATTGAAAAGATTATTCAATTCAATTAAGACAGCTCCTTGGATGATTTGGCATTCCACAAGTATGGCTGGCGCAGTAGGTGAAATGGAACATCCAAGGGATTCTAAGGCTTGGAAAGATTTTTATACCAATCATCCTTCGTTCAACATTGAGCCACGAAATGTCAGACTTGGCTTAGCGACAGATGGATTTAGCCCTTTCAATATTGCAATGGGGAGTAGTAGAAGTATTTTGCCCGTCATCTTAATTTGTTATAATCTTCCTCCCTGGCTCACTATGCATCAATCTTTCTTAATGATGTCACTTCTTAGCGACAGATATTGATGTTTATCTCCAACCATTTATTGATGAATTGAAGATGTTGTGGGCTGGAGTGAATACTTTTGATGCTAAACTAGGTGAGGTATTTAGCATGCGAGAAATGCTTCTATGGACCATTAGCGACTTTCCTGTATATAGTATGTTGTCTAGTTGGAGTACAAAAGGCTACAAGGCTTGTCTGTATTGTCAAACTGATCATGGTTCTATTTACCTTCCATACAGTCGAAAATGTGTCTATCTAAGACATCGACATTTTTACCAATTAACCACCCATGGCGTGTTGATAAAAAAAGCTTCAATGGAGTTGAAGAACATGAACCTACACCTCAACCTGTAGATGGGAAACAGATTGAACACTTGTGTAAAGATTATGATAATGTTGTCTTTGGAAAGGTTTCAGGTAATAATCCACATGACCAACATGAACTACCTAAGGGGTGAAAAAAGAGAAGTATTTTTTTGAGCTTCCTTATTGGAGCTCATTGCTGGTTCGACACAATCTAGACGTTATGCACATAGAAGAAAATGCGAGTGAAAATATTTTGGCGTGGTTACTTCAAAAGGATGGTAAAAACAAGGACAATATTAAAGCCCGATTGGATTTGCAACACTTGCAAATACGTAAATCATTGTGGCCTAAAATTTCAAAATCAAATAATATTAGGGAGCTTCCTCATACAATATATAGTATGACAAACGAAGAAAAGGAAAACTTTTTGTCTGTATTAAAGGACATTAAACTCCCTGAAGGATTTTCATCAAACTTCTCCCATATGGTTCAACTACAAGAAAGGAAGTTAATTGGTATGAAGAGTCATGATCACCACATATTGCTACACCATCTCCTTCCAGTAGCTGTGATAAAGGCATTAAGAAAACCTGTCAGAAAAGTTCTAATGGAATTCTATGTTTTTTTCAAAGAACTAAGTGCAAGGGTCATTACTATTGAGAAGATGGAAGAGTTAGAGCAGAAAATTCCTATAATAATGTGCAAATTAGAAAAGATTTTTCCTCCTGCATTATTTGATGTCATGGTCCATTTAGACGTGCATCTAGCAACAGAAGCAAAACTTGCTGGACCGGTTCAATTTAGGTGGATGTATCCCATTGAGAGATATCTACACACACTAAAGAATTACATTCGTAATAAGAGTAGATGAGAAGGTTCTATTGCTGAAGGATATTTAATGGAGGAAGCAAGCATATTCTGTGATAGGTATCTACATGATGTGGAAACCAAGCTACACAGACCTGTAAGGTATCTCGATGGTCCACTTGGCTCTCGTTCTATAGTGAGCATATCTGTCGAACAACTACATCAAGCTACACGTTTCATATTGCTCAATACTGAGGAAGTTCAACCTTATGTGAAGTAAGTAACAATTTATTAATTATAAAATATTTTTGAAAATTGTCTAACAAAATTTATCCGCGACATACATAAATACAGGAAGCATCAGGATATCTTAAGATGCCAACACCCTAGTTGGGATGATTTCACCTTACATTCACACCACCACAAATCATTTGTAAATTGGTTTGAAGATCATGTAAGGCAATACAACTATTTGATTTAACATAATGTTTTTATCCTATCTAATTTCTTAATTTCATCCATATTTCTTTTCTAACTAGGTTGCTTCCTTAAAAGAATTTGATTAACTTCTCAAGCCTATCCAATATCTGTCTCAAGGACCTAAGATAGGAATATATTCTTATAAAGGTTACTTTGTGAATGGATACAAATTTGAGTGTCAAGATGTTGATAAAGATCGAGTAACACAGAATAGTGGTATCGCCACAATAGGCCCTGATGGTGAAGTATATTATGGACTTCTAGATGACATCTTTGAGATTTGCTACCATGGAATGAATCCTTATTTTTTGTTTAAATGCTCCTGGTTCAATGTCGATGAGGAAGGGTTGTCATTTGATGATCTTAACATTGCACATGTTAACACGAGTAAGAGAAGCTTTGAAGATGAACCATTTATATACCCAGAACAAGCTGCACAAGTCTTTTACTAAAGAGATCCTGTAGATGGACATTGGAGTATTGTATGCCACTATAAACCTAAAAATGTACATGTAGATCATGATCTCATTGTTGAACAAAAAGATGATCACTTGGGTAAATATCATGAGCCTTCAATTAGTTCTGGGTTGAATGATGTTCCTGATGTCGGATGGACTAGGTCTGATATATCTACATCTTGTAAAGTTTCTAAAAGTGTAATCGGTGAAATTTTACAACCTAAAAAGAGAAGGAGAGTAGAGGTACAATCAATAGAAGTGTTTTGTTAATATTTATGATTGGTTTTTGTAGGACTGTCTAATATTTCACTTCAGACATCTAACTAAGATTTAATACAATCATTTTTTTTCAGAGTCATGCCACCTAAATCTATGTTCAAGTCCGTTAATCAGATCATGGAGATGGAAAATCAGGGCACCAATCTTGCATCAAGAAAAGCAGGTATGTGAAACTTTATTTAATTTTCTGCATACACTTTTTTTGCCAGAAATTGTCACATATTTTGTCTTTTATGTTAATTTCAGAACTAGAAGTGGTTAATGGAAGTAAGAAGAGAGCACTCATAAAGTATGCACCCACCTTTAAGGATCCAAATAAGGAAGTGAGTAGCAATGCAAATTCAAATACAGCTGCAAAAAGAAAATCTACATCCATCCTTAAGGAAAGTATGGGTAAGATAAACTCAATTTAGTTTGAAGGTATTTAATTTAATGTGTTTATGTTAATATTGTATATATTTGGTTAGATGGATAAAAAACAAGACAAACAAACTCAGATTGTTTGGATGATAACATTCCAATTGCAAATATATTCAAAAAAGTCAGAAATTGTGGTATACTCTTTAATACATTAATATCGTATTTTGTATTTTCCAACATCATGTCTTCTTAGGTATGTGAAATTATTGCATTTGTATAGATGCATCTATAAATGAAAAAGGTGAATCATACACTTTCAAGAAAAGTGTGCAGCCAAGTTTGAAGAAAAGTCCATTGCTGAAAATGCCATGCACCTAGAAGACCACATGAGAACATATCAAGAAATTGAACATGAACCCAGATGCAAACAATGTAATTCATACCATTAGTTTTTTTTCCAATCATTAGTGTTTTTTATTATATAGTAACTTTTGATAAATTTATCAAAATGTTAATGATCTTATTGTAGTGTCTAATCACGGTAGTCAAGGGAGCACACCACTTCAAAGGACCAACTTCAGAGGTATTATTTTCAATATCCAATTAATTTATATGTTAAAATGTAATTAGGTAGATACAAAGTTAGAATGGATTTCAAATAAACTTTATTTAGGCTCGATCAAAAGTACTGGAGGAAGTAAGAATTTACATCACCGTCATAGAACTGAAGCTGGTACAAGTTATATTTGTGTATGTGATTTTTCCCCTTCTATTAGCAAACACTATCAATTATGAATCCTTCTACTTTTCATAGTGATAGAGAGTACAAATGCATATAAAAATGCCAAAGGAAAGCATGTCCCCATCCATAACAATCCACTTAAGGAACGCTTGAGTGAGATAACATCAAGTAAGTCTTAATTAATTTAGGTGCCTATGTATATATCGCCAACCCCTCAATCTTGTATCATTTTTTTCCATAAATATATTATAAATGAAGAGACCAAGAAACTCAGAAATTTTGGAAGAATAAATTCCAGTTGATGATGCATTTAAAAAAACTCAAAATCATAGTATGAAGTACATTATTTACTATATGAATTGTAGAATTTTGCTTTATGACTGATCTCTTACTACCTTGAAATGATTGAATTCATGTAGACAAGTCTATGAGCACAAAGGTGAATCAAGTACTCTCAAGAAAACTATCCATCCAAAATTAAAGAGAACATATGTCCATTGTGATTCTAGTGCACCAAATCACAATGCATCTCGTAGGACTGAACTTTCAGGTAAGCATTTTTAATATTTAATTTTATATTTTGTCAGCCTAATGATAAAATATTACTATAGCCACTGGAAATGTGAGATGCAATACACGAATATCTATTCTACCTGAAGATACTGAAATATATGAAGAAATGTGTGGATCACCTGTGGATTTTGACATGAGTGATGAGGATGAAACTTTAAGTGAGTTATGCATCTATTATACATAATACTATGCTAGTAATTTCTCTTAGTGTATCTCATTATTATATTCAATCTTTTAAGATTTTGATGATGCTCACATCCAAGAAAATTTGGATACCACTGTCACAGGTAATCATTCTAGTTATATTATTCTAGCTATAATAATTATCCATAATCTATTCGTTATTTGGATATTAATGTAGAAGGTGATAAAGATAATGTTGGTGATTTCCACTTCAATGAAACTTTAGATGAGAATTACTCGCCCGTCCATAGAATTTCAGATTTCTGTGTTCCAGGTAATTTATATAGTTACATTATTATTACTGCTACGATAATTTTACATAACCCACTAATTATTTGTAGATACTACTATTGAAGACGATGGTGGTAATGGTGATGACTTACATGATAATGGAACTTTAGCTGGCTATTTATTGGGTAATACACTAAAAATTTCACATATAATCACCCTTACTGGGTACTATGCTCTAACAACCAATCACATTTCTATATTATGACAGAAAATGGTGATCATCTTGAAGATGAGTTGCACCTAGAAGACTAAATGAGAGTAAATGAAGAAATTCAAGATGACCCAATATGCAAAAAAGGTATTGTATGTCATACAAATTTTAGTAAATTTTTTTTATAGTTAATATTTAGTGGTTATAATTTCATATAAAGCTAAAAGGAATACAAGAGGATGCGCCACTTACAAAGCAATCACTCCAAAAGATGGAAACAAATGGGTTTGCATTGTAGATAAAAAATTAGGTGTACCTACTTGTGATGAACGTCAGAAACTATCAGGATGGTTGGGGTTGTACGCTAGACGCGCGGAGCAATTTCCTATAGCTAAAATTTGGGGACAAAAACATCAAAGAAGTTTTGAGAAGGTGATGGAGAAATTAAAGGTATGTAACATTATAGTTAAATTTAAGTGCATGTGTTTGTAAATGAATAATATAAGTATTGATGGCATGGAAATTTTGTTACTTAAAATTTTGGTAGGATGATTTTGAATTTGTAATGGAAGATGGGGAAACCCAGGCTCCTCTAGATGGTGCTGTAACTGCTTGTAAAAGAATTATGCAACAAGAACTGAGAACTTGGAGATATAGCCTGAAGAGAAAATATTATGATGAAAATAAGACAATAGAGGAACAAGCCTCAACTTGCGGAGACAAAAGAATTGATGCTGAGCAATGGAAATAATTGTTGCAATACTGGAACAACGAAAAGAACAAGGTGATAATACTTTGTATTATACTATATATCATCAAATCTGATATGACATAACTATTATACTTGTTTCAAGAATTGTCGGCTAAAAATCAGAGCATCCGAAGAATAATAAGGCCTACCTATACGCATGGACCTATTTCTTTTCCAAGCCATCGCTTTAAACAGGTATGAATATATAATTAATTAATTTATAATGATGTTTCTATCTTACAAGCTATCCAGAAAGTATTGTCTATTCTCTAATCTTGTACTAAATATTTAGAAAAAGGAGCATCCAACATTGGAGGTCTACGTCTCAGGCCATCTAGATAAGAAGCAAAAATTTCCCAACAAGGACACTAAAGACATTCTTGTAAGTTGTGAAATATACTATTTTAATTTATTGTATAGTTTTTTTGAATTACACTAACTTTTTAAATTTACCAAAGTTCATCAGCAAAAAGTTATTGATGAATGCATAAGTCGGGGGCTAGACAAGACACGTGATCCATTAGAGTTTTCATCATTTTTGGATGAAGTGATTGGAAAACATCGCGGAGGATTTGAAAGAGGTTTTGGTGCCACTGTATCTCGTCGAGATATGCAAAATCAGAAAGCACAAGAGGTTTTACATGGCATTGTTATAGAACTTCAACAACAATTGAAAGATACCAAAAGGGAGCTAGAGGATAGTAATAGAGAACTTGCTGAAGCTAATTTAAGAATAGCTATACCGGTATGGTACTTACACCTCATATACTTTATTTTCATTAGGCGGAAATTATTAACATTTATTTTTGTATGTACTACTAGGAGAGAAGAAATGGAAAAAAGAATTTTGTTGAAAGAAGGCATGCTCTCCGATAGGTTGTTCTTTGAAATGCGGTAGGTTAAATATTCTACTTATTCTACTTAAGTTATAAGCAAGACTAATCTGTATAACAGGGATTGGACACTTGTAGCTTATTTTTTTTCTTTTGTAGGGTCGGTCTTCATGCATTTTACAATCATCCACTCCACCAGAAAGCGTGAATCAACTGAGTGATTAGAAATTAATGATCTACTTCCCATTAGAGTTCTAGATTTAGTTATTAGTTTCTTAGGAAGACTTTTTCATATCTAAATTTTTCTTTGTATTTTATTTACACAAAACACTTTATTTCCTATTCATTTAGATAATGTATAGATAGATTTTAGTAATTTGTTCTCGGTTCCATTTAATTTATTTGTTACATTTCCAGAACTTCTGTGTGCATTTTGCATGAAATAAAAATATCTATATTTTTTGATGTGTCATATATGTAGAACAAAAGTTAATCATGTTATATGTCTTTGTTTGTTTTATTTAAATTATGTATGTGGTTGGGAGACCCACAGTTAGGGTGGGGGAATTAATGGTGAATCCTTTGATTGATTTGGCTTCAATTGACTTTAATACGTCTACTTTTTAGGCAATTTGAATCCATCAAAATGCATTTCTTGCTTTCTTTACCAACCATTTCTTACGTTCTGTACATACGTAAAAAAATACTTTGTTTTGTACAGATAATTAAGAAACTCAATGCAGATAAAGTATTTTATAGTGGTTTGTTGGAATTTCTTTTGGTATTTGAGAGTGAAAAAGGTAGTTTCCATCCCAGTACCTGAATATATATATATATATATATATATATATATATATTTATATATATAAATATATATATATATATTCTTCACAATTGGTCCTTTTTCTAGTAATAACTCTCACCCATCTGACATGAATAGATTGATATGATGTTAAGATCACATAGTGGTTCCATTCATCGATGCTAGTTCCAGATTTTTGTCATTACTGTAATCTATCCTATTTAATATTTCATTTCATGTAGTTTGTTGAAGGCATTGAGGATGTTGGTGGACTTAGGGAAGGATCCACAAAATGCTTTGCTACAACAAGATTTGATCTCGACTAGGCAAGAATCAGAAGAGACTAGGCTACTGAATGAACCCTGCAATACTTGTTGGTATGAATCTTTCCTTATACATTGTGCCCACATGGTCACGGTTGTCATTTGACAGTAGTTATACTATCTAAAAAGGAACCTCAATGGATTCATCTTCTATATTTCTTTCAATGTGGTTGATTTATGAGATATAATAGTATATATATTATTGCAGCTAACCTCTAATTGGTGGAATAAGTGGGAGAGAGCATCCAATATACAATCTTCATTGACGAAACTCTTCTTCCTGGGAGAGAGCCGGGTTGTTGTGTACGGATAGCAAGGCAGCTATTCTGGTCTAAAACACAATAAGTTCTATGATATTTTCAGTCTTTATGGATGTGTTGTTTGTGATATATACATCACCATTAAATTTGGATGCTTAGAGTCATACATCTAGCCATTTAAGGATGCAAGAATCTATACTATATAAGAAAGCTTGTTCGGGATTTCTTCTGCAATTTTCACCAACATTTTTTCAAATTAGAAACTGACCCTTCATTCTAAAATAAATTATTAGTGCTTCACAGACATCTTTTTGGGATTACGCAGTGGTCCTAGGTTGTATATATCTACAAATGTCATCCTTAGCTATCATATGAAATGAAATACGTCATTCCGGAGTTAAGTGTAATTGTCACACACTTGAAGGGCCGACCACACCTCTCGACTTTTCACCCACTCTTCACACCACTATTGTAGGGCTTCACAAGCTAGAGATTTTGGAGGAGATTGGTGCTTTGGTAGGGTGATCAGAGCGGCATGGGGAAAGAGGTGAAAGGATTTTTGTAGCATCTTCAGGTAAAACTCGAGTCTGCCATTATTCATTCTTATCTCTCCCTTTTCTCATCTCCTTCCACCGCTGCCGCAATTTCTTATTCCCTAGCAAGATCCCAAATGAGCAACTATAGTGTTATGTCTCAAAAACCCATACGTCCTTTTTCCTTTTTAATTTATATACTATTTTGGTTTAAGATTCCAGACGGTGAAGAAGAGGGCATGTCACTTTTTCTTCTAAGACTTCTTGATGCATGCCCATCTATAAACTTAGTATTTTCTTTTATGGATTCATATTTTCATTTACTATAACATTTACTCCAAGATGCGAACAAATTGCAGATGTTTAAGAAAATAAGTTAGATTCTAATAATGGATTAGTCTTTGTGAAAGTTTAAATGATTTTATAGTTGAAAAGGATTGACCCGATACAGAACATTAGCATACTTAGTTTTCATTTTGCTTGTGGCAGAGCATGTCAAGCTAAAAAATGAGACTTCCTAATTGGAAGTGTGTGGCAGCATGCCATAATATTTAGTGTTTCTTCCATATTGATATGTAAATACGAAGAAATTTGCTCAAAAATGCAACTGATGTTCATGTTTGAGCAACATGCCACAATGTTCAATGTTTTTTCTATATTGGTATGTCAATACGAAGGGGTAAGGGAAAATGTTAAACTTGATCAGATGAGACTAGAATCCTATGGACCACATGGATGTCACGGTTATGTTAACATCATAGCAACTAGGTTTTGACCAGTACTGGTTCTTTATAGTGAATATTTGGCAAAAAAACAGTCAACAAATTTCCTACTGTCTTATACAGATACTAAGATTTATGGGCTTAGGTTGTTCTTTGAAAGAGTTCTAGAAACAAGAAACGAAAAGGGATTAGCCGAGGCCAATTAATTGATAGCTAGAATTGACACAGAACTCTTCAAAAAAATTCATACAAACACTTTCAAATATCTTTCGTATAATTCGAGCTGAGTGAGTACTATAAATTTATTCTATTTTGTTTTTATTATTAAGAAAATTATATTTGAAACATTAAGAGCAGATTTGTGCATTCTGAAGTCGAACTGTCTATATGTTGTTAAGCTTGGATTCTCTCTTCGGTCTGTCTCTCTTCTCTCTCTATGATGAAATTGTCATCTTCATTTTATGACAAGAACTTTGTTGGTTGTTTAGCCAAATACTAACCATAGGAAAATGCATCGATTTCTTCTTAAGTATGCAGCTTAATACTAAAAGGAAAAACCTTGTCCGCCATGGCACTGGTTCTGATGTAGAGACTCATACATCATGTGCGTAGTATGGTAAGCAAAAACTTTATGTGTTATGAAATTGGTTATGATGTAGACACTCATGAGCCATGCCTATAATTATATAATTGTGGTTGCATTAGTTTCAGTCAATTAAATGTTTTTTTATTGAATCTATTGTAACCTTTGGGCTTACTTATGGGTGATTAATGATTCCAAGAGTGTGCAGAATCTGTCTACTGCTCCCACATTGTGGAATTATGAAATGGTCTTCATTTTTAATCACGATTCAGATCTTGCTAGAAAACAACGAATTTGTAGCCCTTATGTGTAGACATTTTAATAGTATTTTTCTACTGTTGTTTCACCGATTCTAAATTTCTGATTACAAATGCACTTGCAGGAGATGTCTTACCACCATACAGAACTAATGTTATCAGTTGCATACAAGTTAAGAGTGTAGAATTGAAAAGACTTGCATCTTATAAACCATGGCAGAAACAAGATGCACATGGTATACTTCCTTTTGGTGTAAAAAAAGGCTTTCAAAAAGTGAAATTGATGTATTTTAGGTTGAAAGAAAACAAACATTACCTCGTGTGAGAAGTTAAACTACATTTATTAATATATATTTCACATATTTGTGCTACACCTCTGCATTTGGTTTTTTGTCTCTACAAACTTCCTACAAATTTTACTAGGTGTGATATCTCTTCTCTGGTCATTTACATGTTACTTAGCTTATTTTATTTTGATCTTAAAGCTCTATATATGTGTTCTTCTTTTCTGGATCCCTGTATGGCTATTCATTTTCTTGGTTACCTAGAGATCTATCTCATTCTCAGCCTTCTATGTTAAGTAGTTAGCTATGATAAAACTTGCAAGCAATATTGTCAAATTTCTATTCTGGATAGTACCTTGATTGCAGCAGCAAAAGTAAGACCCCTTCCTCTGTTAGAACTACGAGCACACCATCTAAATTCTTCTCGTCATTGTAGGGCATCACTTTGCAACTTTTTTGTATCATCTGTTAGGTGATTCCATAAATCAATATTCTATTTGTAATTTATACTGCAACTAACCTACACATTACCATCTTCTTTACTAAATTTGTTTAAGGTTCTTATTTGTTACGGAAAACAATAACGACCATAGCCTTTTTTATAAATACTTTATAAGTTGATTATAGAAATATAACAAACCGTACAACGCACAGGCTTATACCTAGTAACATTTGTTTACAGACAATATGAATTGTAACATTTTGTTACTTTCTAGTCGTTTCAACAAGCAACTAGTATTTTATCTTTTATTTTTTATATATTAACTTGAAGTTATCATTCTATACCTTGTAGCAACATATCTGTCACGCCCCGATCTCACATTAACCACAAACCACGAGAATAGGACGCGACAGGATGGGATTTACACTTAAGTCAACCATTCTTCACTTTTTAAATCATATTAAAGACATTAACAGGGAAATCCGATTTATGCTGTAAAATTAAACTAAACAAACTGCGGAAGCATCTTTATTAACTGATTAGCAATATAAGCAGAGTCTTCATCATATTACATTGTCCGACATAAAATAAAGCATAACAGATAATTTACATCTTTATACACATTCACTCTCTCACTCACACCTTGTCCCAAAGATCGAGGGGAAAGGACTAAGAGACCTCTAACTAGACTAACTACAAATCTTCTATCAACTAAGCATTAGGATGAAACGATCCTTCCGACTCCTGATGCAGGTGCTGACCTGAAAATGTTTGAGTAGAGGGGTGAGCCTACTCGCTCAGTGAATAACATTTCACCTAGCTATCACTAAACAACTCGTCAGGTTTATAATTGAAATAAAACATGTATACAGTGCAAGCAGGGCAGTTCTAATGACATAACAATTTTGCAGATAATAATCACATATCTAAGCAGCAACAGATATTTCAAGTGAATAAACAGATATATAAAATTTGTACAGGAGTTCGATTATATAAATTTACTGTGATCCTATATGATTACATATTTACATTATTATGCCCCAAACATATGCAGTGCACTCTGCATATGAAGATCAGTAGCGAACTACGATCTCACCGTACAAGACTTAGCGACACACCCAGGAAATGCTAAGTCTGACTTCTCGTCCTGGTCTGCACAGGACTCTCAGGCTCACAAGGCCTCACTGCACTAACTCTGAGTGCTCTGGACTCCTCCGCAACCTGTAGTGCACAGTGGAGGGTCTCTAAGTCTCCGATGCCTGGGCGTATCCCCAGGACTGACCGGGACTTCTCCGATGCCTGGGCGTATCCCCAGGACTGACCGGAACGTTCTCTTGGATCTCCGATGCCTGGGCGTATCCCCAGGACTGGCCGGAATCCTACCACTCAGACTACGTGTCACCGAGACAATCGGTATTTGTTGGACACGAGTCTCCGATGCCTGGGCGTATCCCCAGGACTGACCGTTTCACCCCAAAGGTACATACCGCGCAATGGGGTTCTACGATGTTGGGGCACCTAAGTCTATTAAATGTTTAACAGATATACAATTAAACAAGATTATTTCATATCAACTGTAAGACATAGAATTCCCTCTTTTCCATCTTTCATATCACGCATTTCAAGTTCCATCGAACTATTCATACTACAAAAGTACTTGCTACACTGTTTAAAAGTCATATCAACTGATACTGAAGCAAATAAGCATTTTAAATGAGTTTAATAATGATTTCTAAATGAACTGCCACTCACACTTTTGGAACTCGGCCGACCAAATTGGAAACTCGGCCGATCGGCTGACAACTCGGCCGATCCACCCGCAACTCGGCCGATCCAAGCCCTGATCGATTTCCTATAAAGGGAAACTCGGCCGAATCATACCCAATTCGGCCGATCAAAACACTGATCATTAATCCTATTAAAGAAACTCGGCCGATTACTATAGAACTCGGCCGATCGATAACTAACCTAACTGTAAATCTAATTAGGCTTCCACTGAAATTCTAACCTCTTGAAATTAGTTCTCCCTCAAGCTAGTTTAGGAATACCTGTTCCACGCACAGGTTCATACGCATAGCTGATTCAATGCAGCTAGAAGCTGGTTGGCGGCGGATTTGAATCCTAGGCTCATGGCCGGACTCATGGCGTCGCTCCTGTGCTGCTCTTCAAGCCTAAATGGCTCCTGGCCGTGGCTGGAGCTGAAGGTGAGAAGCAGGTCAGTGCCACTGCCGACTTGCAGGTCGGCTGCCCCAAGCTAAGCAGCACGACTGCAATTGGGCGCCGCTGCTAGGACGCGAGATGGAGGGGGAAGGAAAGAGGTGGAAGGAGGACGGAGCTCGAGGGAGCTCTCCTGCTGCTGGGCGTGTCCACGACGGCTCCCCTGGCCGCAGCTGTGGCTACCGTGCTGCTGCAGCTTGCTAGGGTGCCGCCTAGCAAATGGATTGCGGTGGGGGCGAGGTAGAGGAAAAGAAAGGGAAGAAGAAGAGGAAGGCTAGGCGTTGTTGGATCGGAGCTATAGGCTCACGAAATCGCCCTGCCCTGTTCTATCAGGCGCCGCTTCATGCGGTCCTAGTTCTGTAAGTGTCGGGTGAAGAAGGGATAAGGGAGAAGGGTCGCGGAGGGGGGCGGCTGCAAATTGCCCAAACGTTTCCAATATTTACAACTAGGTCCCTAAACATTCAAATGTCCGTATCTTTTAACTCGGAAGTCGGTTTCGAGTGATTTTTCTTGCAACGGTTTAAGCACGGAATTCTCTATAACCTTATAGTGCAAAACATGCTAAAAGGAATATTTCACTGGAGCAAAGCTCTAATTATAACTGTGATTACTTGATTCAACTTAATGTACTAAATAATCAATATTGACATTATTAATTGCCTCAGGTGATTCAATCTTAGCTATTAATTCACATCTTAGCTTATCTTGGTTATCCATGATGTTTAACAAAGTGCTTAGCACTAATTAAGGTGTTTCACGTAATTCGAGGTATTTATTAGTTAATCATGGAGTGGGTCGTAACAACCTTTTCCCCTTAAAAGAATTTCGTCCTGAAATTCCTAAAAGAGAAAGGAAACATGTTACCCATTTCTGACTCGTATTCCTACGTAGCTCCTTCTAGGTTTAGATTTCTCCACAAAACTATCACTAATGGTATCTCACAATTCGTGAGTTTTCTTGATCCTCCAATCAACCATATGTATAGGTTCCTTAATCTAGGACACATCTGATCTGATTCCAGATCCACCCACAAAACATTGTCCTTCCAGAACTGTTATAACAGTATCTCAATTTATGGTAATTACCAAGAAATTATTATACTATTCATGCAGACAAACTAAAAATCTTAAATAAACAGAATACATGTCGACTGGTACTAAATTAAAATCATGCAATTTAACTTGTTAAAATCATCACATCTCATAATGAAAATTGATATCAAAATACTTGATTCATCGTACACCCTATCCTCAGGGTTTCATTTGCCTTATTCATTCATCACATGCCAACACCCTACTCTTAGGGTTATCTCATTCACTAATCACATGGCAACACCCTACTCTTAGGGTTTCCATTATCTCATCTGTTTGATTGCAATTCAAATCACAATACGGTATCATTCTAAAACTGGCAGAGCAGTATATTTCAAAATCATTATAATTACTGAGTAATCTTTATATCATGCACGCAGACAGATTAAAAATTCATAAATATTCCAAACTCAAATCAATTTTGGCACATACATATTGAATTTCATGTAATTGAACATCTTATTATACCAATAAGTGTAATTTACTTTACCTATAAGAAACCATCTGTAATATTTATCAATTATCTGGAATTTCTCGAAGTACGTGCATATTAACCAAATTCCTAGTTTATGCACCACATAACTCAATTAAGAGTTATTTTCGTATCATAACACAAATATCTAAAAGTACTTGAGAATTCTAATAATACCTCAGAGAAATGCGCCAATTCATGTAAATGTTAAGTCATACACATTAACATAACAGGAAGCATGCAATTAGGTTTATTTACATATTTTAATGCTGTCTTGCTAGCTTGAAATCATGCATCTAATGATTTACCAATTCTGTGTTTTCTGGGTTCATACTCAAACCGTACCATTATCGGTCGTGTATTTCTAAACTCAATATGATATGATTGAAACTGGATTACCAAGTAACCTAATTATTTTATCCATGTATATCTTAGTCAAGTCTCGAGACATCAAAGGTCGACTTAATATGAAGAAAGTGAGCAGACTAAATTAATTTATCCACAGTCATTCATATCAAATCACAACCTCTAGGTGTCCTGGGTAATCTTACCACAAAATCCATTGTGATAAATTCCCATTCCCATTTAGGCATAGAAAAAGATTACAAGGTAGCTGTAGATTTCTAGGGTTCAACCTTAACCTACTGGCACATACTACTTCTAACCACGTACTCAGCTACATCCTTCTGTATATCTGACCATCCATTTCAACTTCTTGAGATTCATATACATCTTAGTGTTTCCTGAAAGCATAGCATACATCAATACATACACTTCCATAAGAATCTTTTCTTTCAGCCTTTTCCCCTTAAAAGAAATTTACACTATCTCGAGGTACACACAACATGTCATGCTAATACAACATCTTATCATTTAAAAACTTAAATTCTAGGCTCTTTTCCTCCCATCATGTTATGCATGGTCTGGTTTATCTCACTATCACCCTATTGTAGTTCCTTGATTTGATCATAAGAAGTAGGCTTAACTTACATCTATACAATCAAATCACTTTGTGTTGTCACCCCTAAGCCTAAGTTCAACTTCCACATTTCTACTAACAGGTCTCTATTGAAACCCGTCATAGAGAATGCATTAGTTGTTGAACTTGACTTTATGCTGGAAGCATTATTCACCACATTGTTCTTACCAGGGTGATAATCTATTGTCACATCATAAAGATAATGACACCATGTCTTAAAAACATGAACTACATCAACTATCTTCAGGTCATATATCGGATAATACTCCGCTTTCTATGCTACTTTCTTATAATTACATTTTAGGTTTATGTTTTACTCTTGCCTCTAAGTCATTTCATGTTGTTCATGTACCGTTCAGATTAACTACCTTAAAACCCTAGGTCACTATCAAAGCCAGTTTACTTTTCATAGAACATATCTCAAGACCTTATTTTACAAAGACACTAGTATTCGAGGTTACATCACTAATGATATCCCTTAAACTACTACAACTTTAATCATTATAAGGTTTGATCCTTTATTAATAACATAGCATTATTGTGTGTATGTGTGATCGATCATATAGATCAAATTGAGTTGCTTGGGTCAATAACATATTAACCCAACACTCAACTTTATTCATATGGCTGAAAATTTAGTTTTCATAATAGTTTCTGTAATTCGCTTATTAAACAGCTAATAGAAGCTCCAAAAATTATGGAAATTTTATATGTTGTTTCTAATGAAGATTCAGACCTCCAGTAAAAATTTCAGATCATTTCAAGTTACCAATAATTAATTAAAAATCGAACAGTGCACTGCTATATTGCAGTCTGCAGCAGGTTCGGCTGAGTTACAAACTCGGCCGACACCCTTACTGTAGAGGTCAAAAGTCATCCAAAAATTATGCCATTTTAACAGAGTGTCTAAAATTATGTTTTTCAAGCACAGTTAAAATTTGAAATCAATTGGATATACCAATAAAAAGATAAAATTCAATTACCACACTGCTATATCATTCAGAAAATGTGATCGGTCGAGTTTGAAACTCGGCCGATAAACAAGTCAGAACATTCTTCAAAAATTCTGATATTTTCCAAATGTTGCTCACATTATATATATCCAACTCATATCCCAATTTTATCCAAATCAGAGTTACACATAAAATACTAAAAATCATTTACTAAAACACTTTACTTGCCAAATTTGTATTTATGTATCATCAAAACCCTGTTTTGGGCCGATTAGGGTCTATGCTTCTCAAGCCCTAATTCTCAAGACAAAAGAACATTTAGACTTCTTATCGTAGTTAAAACATCCTAGTATATATACATTCTCACTATGTTACGGGTCTAAATCATCCAGAGTCTATTCTTATTTTACTGTTAATAGGAGTCATTAGATCCCAGTAACGCATCCTGCCAACCGGACCAGGCCGAACCTGTAGTCCTGAAGCCAAGAGCTACTCGGGATTAATCAACCCCTATTAATCTTAAACATGTGGAAAGAATATCCACTTAGGGTAAACTCAATTAAACATAATTTCGGGTCTACTTTAATACAAAGAAAACAAACATTAAACAATTCACTTCATGTCACAACAATATAAAAGAATCATCTTTGTTGTTCAAGCTGAAAGTTTAAATTCATGCATATAAGAGCGTTTCTAGTGATCTTTAATGAAATAAGCAATATAAAGTAGGAGTTATATCACATCCTTTATTTAATCTCTTTCTCCTACATTAATTTCTGATTTCTTAACCCTAAGATTTCTAGGGTTTTCTCTCTAGCCTATCCTTCCTCTGCATACCTGGCCAGGGCATCCAGAGAAGAACAGACAGAGTAGCTTGATACTGGTCAATCTAAGTATTCAGACACCTGGCCAGGGTATCTAAACACTCAGACCTTCCAGAGCTAAAACACATCATTCATTATTCATCTTACTTATAACCTTATCTTTTGACCTTAATGATTCTTAACGACTTATCTTAAGCTCGTTACTTGATTATCGTGACCACATCCTCTTCCTGCTATCTGCAATAATATAACAGAACACTTCCTGTTAGAAAATTACAGATAGAAGAAAGACTCCTAAACCTTAATCCTATTGGTCTCTTATCGTCCCCTGACCTTGAGTAACTATGTACTCAAACCAAGGCTCTGATACCAAAAATGTCACGCCCCGATCTCACATTAACCACAAACCACGAGAATAGGATGCGACAGGATGGGATTTACACTTAAGCCAACCATTCTTCACTTTTTAAATCATATTAAAGACATTAACAGGGAAATCCGATTTATGCTGTAAAATGAAACTAAACAAACTGCGGAAGCATCTTTATTAACTGATTAGCAATATAAGCAGAGTCTTCATCATATTACATTGTCCGACATAAAATAAAGCATAACAGATAATTTACATCTTTATACACATTCACTCTCTCACTCACACCTTGTCCCAAAGATCGAGGGGAAAGGACTAAGAGACCTCTAACTAGACTAACTACAAATCTTCTATCAACTAAGCGTTAGGATGAAACGATCCTTCCGACTCCTGATGCAGGTGCTGACCTGAAAATGTTTGAGTAGAGGGGTGAGCCTACTCGCTCAGTGAATAACATTTCACCTAGCTATCACTAAACAACTCGTCAAGTTTATAATTGAAATAAAACATGTATACAGTGCAAGCAGGGCAGTTCTAATGACATAACAATTTTGCAGATAATAATCACATATCTAAGCAGCAACAGATATTTCAAGTGAATAAACAGATATATAAAATTTGTACAGGAGTTCGATTATATAAATTTACTGTGATCCTATATGATTACATATTTACATTATTATGCCCCAAACATATGCAGTGCACTCTGCATATGAAGATCAGTAGCGAACTACGATCTCATCGTACAATACTTAGCGACACACCCGGGAAATGCTAAGTCTGACTTCTCGTCCTGGTCTGCACAGGACTCTCAGGCTCACAAGGCCTCACTGCACTAACTCTGAGTGCTCTGGACTCCTCCGTAACCTGTAGTGCACAGTGGAGGGTCTCTAAGTCTCTGATGCCTGGGCGTATCCCCAGGACTGACCGGGACTTCTCCGATGCCTGGGCGTATCCCCAGGACTGACCGGAACGTTCTCTTGGATCTCCGATGCCTGGGCGTATCCCCAGGACTGGCCGGAATCCTACCACTCAGACTACGTGTCACCGAGACAATCGGTATTTGTTGGACACGAGTCTCCGATGCCTGGGCGTATCCCCAGGACTGACCGTTTCACCCCAAAGGTACATACCGCGCAATGGGGTTCTACGATGTTGGGGCACCTAAGTCTATTAAATGTTTAACAGATATACAATTAAACAAGATTATTTCATATCAACTGTAAGACATAGAATTCCCTCTTTTCCATCTTTCATATCACGCATTTCAAGTTCCATCGAACTATTCATACTACAAAAGTACTTGCTACACTGTTTAAAAGTCATATCAACTGATACTGAAGCAAATAAGCATTTTAAATGAGTTTAATAATGATTTCTAAATGAACTGCCACTCACACTTTTGGAACTCGGCCGACCAAATTGGAAACTCGGCCGATCGGCTGACAACTCGGCCGATCCACCCGCAACTCGGCCGATCCAAGCCCTGATCGATTTCCTATAAAGGGAAACTCGGCCGAATCATACCCAATTCGGCCGATCAAAACACTGATCATTAATCCTATTAAAGAAACTCGGCCGATTACTATAGAACTCGGCCGATCGATAACTAACCTAACTGTAAATCTAATTAGGCTTCCACTGAAATTCTAACCTCTTGAAATTAGTTCTCCCTCAAGCTAGTTTAGGAATACCTGTTCCACGCACAGGTTCATACGCATAGCTGATTCAATGCAGCTAGAAGCTGGTTGGCGGCGGATTTGAATCCTAGGCTCATGGCCGGACTCATGGCGTCGCTCCTGTGCTGCTCTTCAAGCCTAAATGGCTCCTGGCCGTGGCTGGAGCTGAAGGTGAGAAGCAGGTCAGTGCCACTGCCGACTTGCAGGTCGGCTGCCCCAAGCTAAGCAGCACGACTGCAATTGGGCGCCGCTGCTAGGACGCGAGATGGAGGGGGAAGGAAAGAGGTGGAAGGAGGACGGAGCTCGAGGGAGCTCTCCTGCTGCTGGGCGTGTCCACGACGGCTCCCCTGGCCGCAGCTGTGGCTACCGTGCTGCTGCAGCTTGCTAGGGTGCCGCCTAGCAAATGGATTGCGGTGGGGGCGAGGTAGAGGAAAAGAAAGGGAAGAAGAAGAGGAAGGCTAGGCGTTGTTGGATCGGAGCTATAGGCTCACGAAATCGCCCTGCCCTGTTCTATCAGGCGCCGCTTCATGCGGTCCTAGTTCTGTAAGTGTCGGGTGAAGAAGGGATAAGGGAGAAGGGTCGCGGAGGGGGGCGGCTGCAAATTGCCCAAACGTTTCCAATATTTACAACTAGGTCCCTAAACATTCAAATGTCCGTATCTTTTAACTCGGAAGTCGGTTTCGAGTGATTTTTCTTGCAACGGTTTAAGCACGGAATTCTCTATAACCTTATAGTGCAAAACATGCTAAAAGGAATATTTCACTGGAGCAAAGCTCTAATTATAACTGTGATTACTTGATTCAACTTAATGTACTAAATAATCAATATTGACATTATTAATTGCCTCAGGTGATTCAATCTTAGCTATTAATTCACATCTTAGCTTATCTTGGTTATCCATGATGTTTAACAAAGTGCTTAGCACTAATTAAGGTGTTTCACGTAATTCGAGGTATTTATTAGTTAATCATGGAGTGGGTCGTAACAACCTTTTCCCCTTAAAAGAATTTCGTCCTGAAATTCCTAAAAGAGAAAGGAAACATGTTACCCATTTCTGACTCGTATTCCTACGTAGCTCCTTCTAGGTTTAGATTTCTCCACAAAACTATCACTAATGGTATCTCACAATTCGTGAGTTTTCTTGATCCTCCAATCAACCATATGTATAGGTTCCTTAATCTAGGACACATCTGATCTGATTCCAGATCCACCCACAAAACATTGTCCTTCCAGAACTGTTATAACAGTATCTCAATTTATGGTAATTACCAAGAAATTATTATACTATTCATGCAGACAAACTAAAAATCTTAAATAAACAGAATACATGTCGACTGGTACTAAATTAAAATCATGCAATTTAACTTGTTAAAATCATCACATCTCATAATGAAAATTGATATCAAAATACTTGATTCATCGTACACCCTATCCTCAGGGTTTCATTTGCCTTATTCATTCATCACATGCCAACACCCTACTCTTAGGGTTATCTCATTCACTAATCACATGGCAACACCCTACTCTTAGGGTTTCCATTATCTCATCTGTTTGATTGCAATTCAAATCACAATACGGTATCATTCTAAAACTGGCAGAGCAGTATATTTCAAAATCATTATAATTACTGAGTAATCTTTATATCATGCACGCAGACAGATTAAAAATTCATAAATATTCCAAACTCAAATCAATTTTGGCACATACATACTGAATTTCATGTAATTGAACATCTTATTATACCAATAAGTGTAATTTACTTTACCTATAAGAAACCATCTGTAATATTTATCAATTATCTGGAATTTCTCGAAGTACGTGCATATTAACCAAATTCCTAGTTTATGCACCACATAACTCAATTAAGAGTTATTTTCGTATCATAACACAAATATCTAAAAGTACTTGAGAATTCTAATAATACCTCAGAGAAATGCGCCAATTCATGTAAATGTTAAGTCATACACATTAACATAACAGGAAGCATGCAATTAGGTTTATTTACATATTTTAATGCTGTCTTGCTAGCTTGAAATCATGCATCTAATGATTTACCAATTCTGTGTTTTCTGGGTTCATACTCAAACCGTACCATTATCGGTCGTGTATTTCTAAACTCAATATGATATGATTGAAACTGGATTACCAAGTAACCTAATTATTTTATCCATGTATATCTTAGTCAAGTCTCGAGACATCAAAGGTCGACTTAATATGAAGAAAGTGAGCAGACTAAATTAATTTATCCACAGTCATTCATATCAAATCACAACCTCTAGGTGTCCTGGGTAATCTTACCACAAAATCCATTGTGATAAATTCCCATTCCCATTTAGGCATAGAAAAAGATTACAAGGTAGCTGTAGATTTCTAGGGTTCAACCTTAACCTACTGGCACATACTACTTCTAACCACGTACTCAGCTACATCCTTCTGTATATCTGACCATCCATTTCAACTTCTTGAGATTCATATACATCTTAGTGTTTCCTGAAAGCATAGCATACATCAATACATACACTTCCATAAGAATCTTTTCTTTCAGCCTTTTCCCCTTAAAAGAAATTTACACTATCTCGAGGTACACACAACATGTCATGCTAATACAACATCTTATCATTTAAAAACTTAAATTCTAGGCTCTTTTCCTCCCATCATGTTATGCATGGTCTGGTTTATCTCACTATCACCCTATTGTAGTTCCTTGATTTGATCATAAGAAGTAGGCTTAACTTACATCTATACAATCAAATCACTTTGTGTTGTCACCCCTAAGCCTAAGTTCAACTTCCACATTTCTACTAACAGGTCTCTATTGAAACCCGTCATAGAGAATGCATTAGTTGTTGAACTTGACTTTATGCTGGAAGCATTATTCACCACATTGTTCTTACCAGGGTGATAATCTATTGTCACATCATAAAGATAATGACACCATGTCTTAAAAACATGAACTACATCAACTATCTTCAGGTCATATATCGGATAATACTCCGCTTTCTATGCTACTTTCTTATAATTACATTTTAGGTTTATGTTTTACTCTTGCCTCTAAGTCATTTCATGTTGTTCATGTACCGTTCAGATTAACTACCTTAAAACCCTAGGTCACTATCAAAGCCAGTTTACTTTTCATAGAACATATCTCAAGACCTTATTTTACAAAGACACTAGTATTCGAGGTTACATCACTAATGATATCCCTTAAACTACTACAACTTTAATCATTATAAGGTTTGATCCTTTATTAATAACATAGCATTATTGTGTGTATGTGTGATCGATCATATAGATCAAATTGAGTTGCTTGGGTCAATAACATATTAACCCAACACTCAACTTTATTCATATGGCTGAAAATTTAGTTTTCATAATAGTTTCTGTAATTCGCTTATTAAACAGCTAATAGAAGCTCCAAAAATTATGGAAATTTTATATGTTGTTTCTAATGAAGATTCAGACCTCCAGTAAAGATTTCAGATCATTTCAAGTTACCAATAATTAATTAAAAATCGAACAGTGCACTGCTATATTGCAGTCTGCAGCAGGTTCGGCTGAGTTACAAACTCGGCCGACACCCTTACTGTAGAGGTCAAAAGTCATCCAAAAATTATGCCATTTTAACAGAGTGTCTAAAATTATGTTTTTCAAGCACAGTTAAAATTTGAAATCAATTGGATATACCAATAAAAAGATAAAATTCAATTACCACACTGCTATATCATTCAGAAAATGTGATCGGTCGAGTTTGAAACTCGGCCGATAAACAAGTCAGAACATTCTTCAAAAATTCTGATATTTTCCAAATGTTGCTCACATTATATATATCCAACTCATATCCCAATTTTATCCAAATCAGAGTTACACATAAAATACTAAAAATCATTTACTAAAACACTTTACTTGCCAAATTTGTATTTATGTATCATCAAAACCCTGTTTTGGGCCGATTAGGGTCTATGCTTCTCAAGCCCTAATTCTCAAGACAAAAGAACATTTAGACTTCTTATCGTAGTTAAAACATCCTAGTATATATACATTCTCACTATGTTACGGGTCTAAATCATCCAGAGTCTATTCTTATTTTACTGTTAATAGGAGTCATTAGATCCCAGTAACGCATCCTGCCAACCGGACCAGGCCGAACCTGTAGTCCTGAAGCCAAGAGCTACTCGGGATTAATCAACCCCTATTAATCTTAAACATGTGGAAAGAATATCCACTTAGGGTAAACTCAATTAAACATAATTTCGGGTCTACTTTAATACAAAGAAAACAAACATTAAACAATTCACTTCATGTCACAACAATATAAAAGAATCATCTTTGTTGTTCAAGCTGAAAGTTTAAATTCATGCATATAAGAGCGTTTCTAGTGATCTTTAATGAAATAAGCAATATAAAGTAGGAGTTATATCACATCCTTTATTTAATCTCTTTCTCCTACATTAATTTCTGATTTCTTAACCCTAAGATTTCTAGGGTTTTCTCTCTAGCCTATCCTTCCTCTGCATACCTGGCCAGGGCATCCAGAGAAGAACAGACAGAGTAGCTTGATACTGGTCAATCTAAGTATTCAGAAACCTGGCCAGGGTATCTAAACACTCAGACCTTCCAGAGCTAAAACACATCATTCATTATTCATCTTACTTATAACCTTATCTTTTGACCTTAATGATTCTTAACGACTTATCTTAAGCTCGTTACTTGATTATCGTGACCACATCCTCTTCCTGCTATCTGCAATAATATAACAGAACACTTCCTGTTAGAAAATTACAGATAGAAGAAAGACTCCTAAACCTTAATCCTATTGGTCTCTTATCGTCCCCTGACCTTGAGTAACTATGTACTCAAACCAAGGCTCTGATACCAAAAATGTCACGCCCCGATCTCACATTAACCACAAACCACGAGAATAGGATGCGACAGGATGGGATTTACACTTAAGCCAACCATTCTTCACTTTTTAAATCATATTAAAGACATTAACAGGGAAATCCGATTTATGCTGTAAAATGAAACTAAACAAACTGCGGAAGCATCTTTATTAACTGATTAGCAATATAAGCAGAGTCTTCATCATATTACATTGTCCGACATAAAATAAAGCATAACAGATAATTTACATCTTTATACACATTCACTCTCTCACTCACACCTTGTCCCAAAGATCGAGGGGAAAGGACTAAGAGACCTCTAACTAGACTAACTACAAATCTTCTATCAACTAAGCGTTAGGATGAAACGATCCTTCCGACTCCTGATGCAGGTGCTGACCTGAAAATGTTTGAGTAGAGGGGTGAGCCTACTCGCTCAGTGAATAACATTTCACCTAGCTATCACTAAACAACTCGTCAAGTTTATAATTGAAATAAAACATGTATACAGTGCAAGCAGGGCAGTTCTAATGACATAACAATTTTGCAGATAATAATCACATATCTAAGCAGCAACAGATATTTCAAGTGAATAAACAGATATATAAAATTTGTACATGAGTTCGATTATATAAATTTACTGTGATCCTATATGATTACATATTTACATTATTATGCCCCAAACATATGCAGTGCACTCTGCATATGAAGATCAGTAGCGAACTACGATCTCATCGTACAATACTTAGCGACACACCCGGGAAATGCTAAGTCTGACTTCTCGTCCTGGTCTGCACAGGACTCTCAGGCTCACAAGGCCTCACTGCACTAACTCTGAGTGCTCTGGACTCCTCCGTAACCTGTAGTGCACAGTGGAGGGTCTCTAAGTCTCTGATGCCTGGGCGTATCCCCAGGACTGACCGGGACTTCTCCGATGCCTGGGCGTATCCCCAGGACTGACCGGAACGTTCTCTTGGATCTCCGATGCCTGGGCGTATCCCCAGGACTGGCCGGAATCCTACCACTCAGACTACGTGTCACCGAGACAATCGGTATTTGTTGGACACGAGTCTCCGATGCCTGGGCGTATCCCCAGGACTGACCGTTTCACCCCAAAGGTACATACCGCGCAATGGGGTTCTACGATGTTGGGGCACCTAAGTCTATTAAATGTTTAACAGATATACAATTAAACAAGATTATTTCATATCAACTGTAAGACATAGAATTCCCTCTTTTCCATCTTTCATATCACGCATTTCAAGTTCCATCGAACTATTCATACTACAAAAGTACTTGCTACACTGTTTAAAAGTCATATCAACTGATACTGAAGCAAATAAGCATTTTAAATGAGTTTAATAATGATTTCTAAATGAACTGCCACTCACACTTTTGGAACTCGGCCGACCAAACTGGAAACTCGGCCGATCGGCTGACAACTCGGCCGATCCACCCGCAACTCGGCCGATCCAAGCCCTGATCGATTTCCTATAAAGGGAAACTCGGCCGAATCATACCCAATTCGGCCGATCAAAACACTGATCATTAATCCTATTAAAGAAACTCGGCCGATTACTATAGAACTCGGCCGATCGATAACTAACCTAACTGTAAATCTAATTAGGCTTCCACTGAAATTCTAACCTCTTGAAATTAGTTCTCCCTCAAGCTAGTTTAGGAATACCTGTTCCACGCACAGGTTCATACGCATAGCTGATTCAATGCAGCTAGAAGCTGGTTGGCGGCGGATTTGAATCCTAGGCTCATGGCCGGACTCATGGCGTCGCTCCTGTGCTGCTCTTCAAGCCTAAATGGCTCCTAGCCGTGGATGGAGCTGAAGGTGAGCAGCAGGTCAGTGCCACTGCCGACTTGCAGGTCGGCTGCCCCAAGCTAAGCAGCACGACTGCAATTGGGCGCCGCTGCTAGGACGCGAGATGGAGGGGGAAGGAAAGAGGTGGAAGGAGGACGGAGCTCGAGGGAGCTCTCCTGCTGCTGGGCGTGTCCACGACGGCTCCCCTGGCCGCAGCTGTGGCTACCGTGCTGCTGCAGCTTGCTAGGGCGCCGCCTAGCAAATGGATTGCGGTGGGGGCGAGGTAGAGGAAAAGAAAGGGAAGAAGAAGAGGAAGGCTAGGCGTTGTTGGATCGGAGCTCTAGGCTCACGAAATCGCCCTGCCCTGTTCTATCAGGCGCCGCTTCATGCGGTCCTAGTTCTGTAAGTGTCGGGTGAAGAAGGGATAAGGGAGAAGGGTCGCGGAGGGGGGCGGCTGCAAATTGCCCAAACGTTTCCAATATTTACAACTAGGTCCCTAAACATTCAAATGTCCGTATCTTTTAACTCGGAAGTCGGTTTCGAGTGATTTTTCTTGCAACGGTTTAAGCACGGAATTCTCTATAACCTTATAGTGCAAAACATGCTAAAAGGAATATTTCACTGGAGCAAAGCTCTAATTATAACTGTGATTACTTGATTCAACTTAATGTACTAAATAATCAATATTGACATTATTAATTGCCTCAGGTGATTCAATCTTAGCTATTAATTCACATCTTAGCTTATCTTGGTTATCCATGATGTTTAACAAAGTGCTTAGCACTAATTAAGGTGTTTCACGTAATTCGAGGTATTTATTAGTTAATCATGGAGTGGGTCGTAACAATATCATATCCATATTTTCCAATGATATTGTGCCTCGAGAAACAAAAATCATATTAGATATAATATCTTTGATTGTATGTAGTAGGTAATGGAAAATATGTGTATATTTTTTAGATTAGCATCATATTTAGTTCAAATAATTCTTAATCGAATTGTTTTGAATCATTAGTAATTAATGTTTTGCACCTTTTATTTGTAGAATTGTATTGACTAATTTATTCCATTTTCTATGTAGGACTATCTCTGATGGAGTGAAATTGATGATAAGACTTTGGTGGATGCATTTGTTCAATTACATGCAATGAGAACGTACCTTTATAAAGATAAGAGCGGGTTTAAAGAACACGTCCAGGAAATGTTTCTCAATTTGGTTGGTGGGAGTTATCTGTGGTCTGGTTGTATGGCATTGTGGACTATATTGATGTATGTACATAGATTGGGAAATTGCTGATGGGTTGAAATGTGAACAACTAGCAAAGAACATGAAATCTTACGCTTCAATAGTGACTACATCACATGCCTTGATTCTAATTCCAAAGCCTTGATATATATATATGTGCAAATGCTCTACAGGTTACAAGGGAAATCCTTATAAAATGGAGGTTACCAAGGTATGGATATACTTTGAAGCTCTGTCTCTAAAATTATCTCTTGTGTTGGCAAGTCCCTATATATCACTGTTTCACTTAACCAATATGTGTTTCCAGTTCAGTAGTCATATTGGTGGGCGTTCACTCACTGCAATGCATGTTCTTGACACCACCCTTTCTTCAGTTTACCTGATCCTCTCCACTTCTAGTGGCAATGGCAGTTGCAGAGCCTTCATTGTTGTTGCTGATTGCAGTTCTTGTCTCTAGTCGAACCGGCATTATCATCCCCTCAGGGAGGAGGAAGTTATCAGATGCAGAGGTGTGGAGCACATATCAGGTGGTTGTTCAAATCTGAACACTTATTCATCCTGATGAGCACCAATCGAGGCATCTCAGACAACATGTGTAGTCCATGTATGACCTGAGTTGCTGAACAGGGCTCCATGTACACATCTACACCGCAGTCTCCGTTAACTGCACATTTTGTACTATGTATTTGGAGGCCAGCTTCTGCTGCACGCCTCAATGGGAAGGGCTACTGGGCAGGGTCAGTCAAGGAAGTCGTGAAGCTGCTGCCGGTGTCCTCCCTCCTATAGTTTCGTGCCGTTGCTCGCTTCTGGTGCAACATGATCGACAGCGACTACTTCGTCTTTTGACAAAACGCCGCTGCCGAGAAGGGGTTTTCCAGATCAGGGAGGCGCCTCGCCGTGTGGTTCCATGTCCCGAATGAGAGACTTGATCCGTATCACAGGCTTTGGAGCGTGAACCCAGACGAGCGGATGGATGATGGATTACCAGATCATCTGGAGCTTGATGGTCTGATGAAGTTGAAGAAAGATGTTTACAGCAAACACTTCATCGACCTATCACCGCAAATAGTGACAAGGCCGTGCCGTGGGTTGACAGTTATGGTCACCAGAGCATGCATCCGAGTACTTGATCTTGCAAAATAAAGGGAGGCAGCCATCAATGAGAAACAAAAGTGGTCTCAATTCAAAGACATGGATGGATCTCTTTCCTAATAATTAGCATACCTACCTTTCATAATATAATGGTGGTGTTCCTCTCTAGTTGCTGAATGAGAACATCTTGCAATGATCGTGTCTTTTATCCACTACCCCTTTGTGTAATGATCAGTTCCCTATGTTTGGGAGGTGTTTCAGGTTCACAAAGATGAGTGTTTCCTATCGAAGTGAAGATGAGATGCTACATGGGGAACATCTACACACTGCAGCTTTAAGAATGGATCTCGTGTAGGGATGCCATTGCCCTCCCCAACAGTGTCGTGCCTGAAGCAGGACTTTGTAGAAGCTAAAAAGAGCATGGACTTTGCAGCCTTTTCAAATCCAACCAATTTAACTCATTCATCCTAGACCGTTCCATCTCATGATACATCAGCTTGTAATGTTTCAAGATACACACATTGGTCTCTGTCAAGCCATTTATCAATTTGTTTGGTGGGAGTTCTCCCTAGTCTAATTGTGTGGAGTGTGGACAGAACTGGTATTGTAGTTGTACATTTGAAACATGAAACATGGAACAAACATTGAATGTGTATGAGTCATGTATACATTGATTTTTAATAATATATTTATTTCATCCTTTCTTTTTGTCTCCTTTGGTTCTTTCTACTGTGAGAATATGATATCTATATATGCTATCATGATTGGTAAATGCAACCAATATATGAAAATGTTGATACATTCTGGACGTATAACACCATGATCTTCCTAATCATCAAACACCCACTCCGAACCAGAATTTATGTGATCATCAACACACATTATATCGATTAGGTGACAACAAGTGTCATAATCAATTATTACATAGGTGACAACAATAGCTATTGCTTTTACTTGCGACGATGATAGTGTTTGATGTCATCTATTGACAGTTTCCAGCAAACCTATAATTGGCTTTAGATGACATGCTTTAGAAGATCCTACATAGCACATAGCTTTCACATAAAAGATGACATGTATTAGGTACATGACGATCAACCATGTCATATATTAGGATAAAGGTGACACACTTGAGCGTAATATATGAAGTATTTTCTAGTAGTGTACTACAGGTAACAGTGGGAACCTACCTCTCTTTTAGGGAGGGATGCCAAATGCAAATGCCCAAAAGATGCACTAGGTTATTCAATTGTATCCAAAGCATAGACTTTCTGTTTGCAGGGTTAACTTGAGTTTCTTACTTATGTAGCTCGAAGGTTTCAGCACTTAAGACTAAGTAGTTGCATTTGTAAATAGTGAATTCTTTACTTCAAAAGCTAGGTGGCTATTTGGAGTAGGTTAAACATAGTCACCAAGACACATACCTCTTTGCTTTATTCAAAAGTTCTTTATGTTTCTTCTTATCACTTTGATTTGAAAATCCAAAATATTGTGGAAAAAAAAACTATCAACCAACCATTTAATTACAGTTCTAATGCTTACATAAGTTTTTTTTGGTAGTATTTGACAAATAGTGTATTCTTGTATCAGGTTTTTACCTTAATCAAAATGATGATTCAGGTGCAAGGCAATCACAACTCTACATGTCAAAGGTTAGACATATCAACCATCCAATGTTGTACAAGCCTTTGGAAAAAGAAATAAATCATTTTTGTAAAAATGGATGAAACATAAGTAGTACAAGTTATGATACAAGACCTTGGTGTTTTCGATTCTATGTGCCCATCGAGTAATATTTTCTATCTACTAACTCACGTGATTTTCGAATATGATAAAACGAAAAGATGATTTTGCAATTTAATGCAGAGACACGCCTTTTGGGATAGCACTCAATCAACACATAGGAGAAATCTCTCTATATAATCCCACACCAAGACTAACAATTGCAAGACCACAAAAATTATCAACTACAATCATTGAAATTTGTGACCATATTTTACTTTTTCATAGCATTTTAGAACATTGACATTCATTTCATCATATGAAAAAAAAGAGATATCTACATTTTAAAGGTTATATACATGACAACCATGTGCTTTTATATTCAAAATTATATATAATGATGTCTCACACATAAAAAATGGTATACATCCCCAACGATTTCCTATTACCAGGATTACTAATAGAATCTCCTACTACATGGGCTCTTCACATTAGAAAGTGAAGTAGAATATCTACTATATATGGCATGACTCGCATGAAATGGTGCTATCTCATAACCAAAACATAACAGTCAATCAAGTTCAGTCACTGTTGAGTGAGTGAATCAAGTGCAAATGATAATTATCATCAAACAAAGTATTAAATGATAGAACATTAGGGCAACTCATGTAGTCACACACATGTAGATGTTAATAATTAAATCATAATAAATCAATAAAATGATTATGTAATGGAAAATATAATATCTACTTAAATTTTGCTTCATTGTAATTCTTTCCTAAACAAGTGGTTTTATACCTAGAATAGTATTCATCATGTCTCAAACTAGTGGTAGGCACTCACCTTCGGTAACTTAGCATTTATTTGGCCATCCAATGATTATAGACCCTAAGAACCTACTCTATTTCAAGGTTTCTTGAAAATACTAGGGTAGGAACACTAGGATTCTTTTTGAATATGTTCTAATCTAGTACCTGGTTACAACCATATTAATGGTCTAACAATGGGAACATAATACACATACTATTAGATAAATACATGCAATCATTCCATAAGTTAACAAATTACATCACCATAAAGTTATATAAAATCAAAAAATAGATTCATGTTATAGAATATATTTTTTAGGATATATATTATTATTTCCATTAAAATGGTCTAGGGTAAGTTTCTCACTCCTATTAATACTTTCATACATCCATTTTGTCTAACATTAAAGGGTTAAACTCCAATTTTGATTCCTTAACACATTCTTAATATAAATTCATGCATAGACATGCATTTCGTTTATGAAATGCACTACAGGAAAAATATGATCTTCAAGGTACCAAAATAGATGAACATTAAATCTACAATTTAAGTAATCATATTACTCAGAGTTCAAGACTAATTTACACCATCATACTAGAAGGTATAGAATCTTCCCTTGGTTAGGGGAATTTTTTTTTTTGAGGATTTAAGTATTCAAACAACTCCAATTTAGTATATGATCATTAAAATAACCATAAATATCATATAACTAATTATTGCATATCATGTCCATTCATATCAAATGTAACCATTAAGATAATTATTTATAGTGTCGTAATAGTTCTTGGGCTAGGGTTTAAATCTCAATGAAAGCAAAAAAACTCCTTCAAGGACCTCTCTACATGTTTTACATGACTAAGCTAATATGGGGACCCCATCTAGGAAGGAAAAACCTACATGTGTTTGGTCTGGTGGAAGCCCTACTAGATGTCTCTCATGATATAAAAAAGTATTGTATTTATACTTGAAAACATTAGATATAGAAGAATAAACATTTAATTTGAGACAATTTTGACTCCTAGTGTAATCATTGATGATTTTCTCCCTAACTCTATAGTTTGGGTGGTCTAAGGGGAAGTAGGGGGTAATCCCCTTTCTTATTTACATATTCAATATTCAATTTTATCAACTCAAATATTTATGATTTAATAAATAGCATTTTTTTAGATTTCAATAATATATACAATTAGAATAATATATTTTAAGGGTCATGGTGATGCTAGGGTTCAGTTGTAGTGGCGTCCGTGGCAGAGGCTATGGAAATAGGGGCTCGCCCACCATAACCGACCACCAAAGAACCCCTTCGGAGTAGTCATCGAGACCATGCAAAAGGAGGATGCACCTACCAATCCTCCAAGCGGGGGAGATATGAAAATGGAAGGCGTGCACGGTAAAGAGTATATGCCAAAACTATCACACAAGGATGCAATGATAGGAAAACTTGGAGGCATTCTCATGTATCTTAACCCAATATCACCAGAATTCATCAAGGACTCAAACAACTTTGTTGACTAATCAGGAGTCCTACCTTAAATTTTGGTTCAACGTGAAGTGATACAACCACTACTGGAAACATGGCAACACACCCTCATTGTGAAGGCTATAGGTATCAACCTTGATTTCCAATCATTGGTGAATAAGATCCAATCCCTATGACACCCCTTGGAATCCTTCATGTTAATGGATCTTGATCAGGGTTACTATATAATCCACTTTACTAAACATGAAGATTGTTTGATCGCAATGACAAGAGGGCCATGGACTATATTTGCAAACTACCTATCCAGTCAGTCATGATCACCTTCCTTCAGGACATTTGATCTAATACCTAGGAAGCTTGTGGCTTGGATTAAGGTTCCAGACTTACTAGTGTTCCTATATCAAAACCAATTTCTAACTAACATTGGCAATCTAGCTAAAAAAACAATAAAGATAATATCTCATACTTCCCAAGGGAATAGAGACAAGTTAGCCCAGATTGCAGTGGAGGTCGAGACCTACAAACCTCTCCTCCCTATTGTCTTCATAAACAATGAACATTTTTAGATACAATATGAAAACTTGTTTACGATAAGTATGAAGTATAGAAATCTTGGACATGCTAATTCAGAGTGTAAATTTGACCCTCCCTCTTAAGTAGACATGGCCTATTCCTCCATCCCAGTTCCAATCCGTAGTGTTACCTACATAATGGCAATTCATGCCTAGAATCTAGAGAGATGTAAACCTTAACCAAAAGGAAAGCCCATAACAAAGAACACTGGAAAAGCAAACAATAAGGTCCATCGTGAAATCAACACCATCCCCATCTTAGATAGTGATGCTAGTAGAGATGAGGGTGACTGGGAGACAATCATGAGCAAAAATAAAAAAGGTAGACAAAAAAGCAAGCTAAGAATTCTAAAGTAAAAAAGAAGAAGCCCACAAAATCCAAGAAGACCACATCATAAGGCACACATTTGAACATTGTAGTTCTCCTATGAGAAGATCAAATATTTAAAGGGAGATCTAGTCCCAATGATCTTAGAGAACCCTACAAATTCCAAGCATCCAAACCAGGTAATGATCCTCACCAATGTTCCCCCCTTCTTCATCAAGGTCAAGGTGGTAATAGATTTGTGATACTTAGGAATTGGGAAATAGTTTATAAAGTAGTCTAGAGTCTAGAAAGAGTCAGGATGAATGGATATAATCATGAACATTCTAGAGAGTAGGAACAAAAAATACCTCAAAGTCTACAAACATCACATAGACCCTAGAGTACCATGACCACGAGCAACCGGGCCATGAAGACACTTCAATGAATGATCAAGTGGACATTGGCACACAAACTATGGAATTGTGTGCCACCATTAATGAAATTCACCTTCATACTTTCCAATATTTCTTTATGAGGATATGATGTTGGAATATTGAAGGCACATACAAAGGAAATAAAATTCCTCTTATGAAAGAGTTAAAGGCTTCAAATAAATTGCATATCTTTGCAATTATTGAATGAAGGTGTAATGGTCTTGCTGTTGAGAAAATAATCCATCAGGTGGGCTTCTCTACCTCTCATAGAGTTGATGTCATTGGCTTATCCAGTGGCATTCGACTAATGTGGGACAACGTTAACTACAATATCGAGAATTTGTGTAACCATCACCAGTTCATAGACTGTGAAGTAGATGATGACTGGTTCCTGGGAGTAGTATATTCCAACCCCAATCTAACTAAGAGGGAATTCCTTTGGAACATTTTGGAAGAGTTATCTATGAACATTTCTTTGGTCTAGGCGGTCATGGGTGACTTCAACACGATGTTAGACACTTATGAGAAGAATGGAGGTACCTACTTTGATAAGTATGCCTCTGCATGTTTTAATGACTACTTTTTAAACATATGCCTCTCTAATACAAGAAGCTAGTGCCAAATTTTCACACTCCAATGAGGGTGAGTCCAGCATCATCTTGATCAAGTCATTGATAATAATACATAGCTTAAGTGCTACCCAGAAGCTATTTTCACTATTCTACATCGTGTAGATCCATATCATAATCCCCTGCTGCTATGCAATTGTGGTCATTTCACAAGAAAGAAACATGTCTTTAAAACTAAAGCTAGCTCAAGACTCACATCCTTCCACTCAGACATCATTCCCAAATGAAATAGAAAGTTCCTTTCACTGAAGCCCTCTGGGCATTCAAAGACATTTCCCGAAAGTGGGACCTTAAATGCATCAACTGTCACCATCATGAGAAACAATCTCTTCTCAAGCGTATTAACAAGTGACAGTTATCCTCTCAAGCACTCAATGATACTTGTATTATTGATAAAATTATCACCATATAGGAATGCTATAATCAACTCCTCCTGCGTGTGGAGGATGATTTGCAGCAACATGCACATATTGATTGGATCAATTCCACAGAAACAACACCATACCATTATGTTAAAGGTCATTGACACTAAAACAAGATTACCAGAGTCAAGGACACATAAGCGAGTGGGTGACATCTCGTTTAGGCACCCAACTTATGATTCAAAGCTTCTTCTCCAATCCGCTGACTATGCCTTCCTGATAAGATGAGCAATGCATTGTTGCCTATGTATGTGTACTCCCAACCATACTAGTCACTGACTACAACCAGCTTCTGGTGATGCTGAAAACCAAAGAAATCAAGAGAATTCTTTTTCTTATGGCTACATCTAAAGACCCTAGTCTAGATGACGTATATAATAAATTCCCTTAGAATAATTGGCACAAAGTTGGGAACTCTATTGTAAAGACAATCATTGAGGCCTTTTCCACTGAGAAGACCAATTGATCCCTTGTAGACTCTCGTATGGTGATTATTTCAAAAATCAACACTCCAAAAAGCTGCAACAACCTCCTGTGCATATCTCTTAACAATAGCTGCTTCAAGCTCATATCTAAAGTCCTAGTTGAGCACACTAAACCTTTCTTGAATACGTGGATATCTTTCTGGCAATCGAGCTTCATCCCTGATAGACTAATTAGTGACAATATCTTACTTATTTAGGAAGTTATTTTCTCTACGAATTTCAAATTAGGAAAAAAATTGAATTTTCTTTAAATTATACCTATCAAAGGACTTCAACTATTTGAGAATGAGGTTTATCAAAGACAACTTGCAAAGAACCAACCCTCCTCCAAAAATCTACAACTTGATTATGAAAATTATCACACAAGGCTTGACTTCCATCCTTTGGGAAGGAGAACCTATCCAACCCTTCAAAACCTCCTAGGGGGTGAGACAAGGGGATCTGATCATTCTTGACTTCTTTGTCCTATGTATGTAGAGACTAAGACATGAAATCTCAAACATTGTGGTTGCTCGAAATTGGAAACCAAGTCTTATCTAGGGGTGTCACTAATCTCTCTCACATTGTATTTGCAGATGTCATCTTTCTTATGGGTGAGGCCTCCCTGTCCAAAGCTAACATTATCAATGACATCCTCAAAAGATTCCCATAGGGCTCAGGTTAAGTTATATCAATGGAAAAACTATAGTGTTTCTTTAGAATTAATACTTAGGGACATGATATTCAAACCACTAAAAGAATATTGGAATTCACCTAGACCAATGATCTTGGAAGGTATCTAGGCGTGCCTATTCTATATCATCATGCCAATAAATAAAATTCATGCTAGCATCATGTCCTTCATCTAAGAATGCATTCATATATGCTCCATGCACCATCTATCCCTCACTACAAGGATCATCCTTGCAAAGTCTACACTCCAGGCAATTTCTATCTACACAATGTAATCAGAAACTATCCCCTTCCCTCTGTGATGATATTAATAGTCACGTCCAAAGATTTATCTGGTCTGGAAACTGGGAACATTAGTAGCTATCCCTTGTCTCATGGAAAATAGTCACTTCCAACAAGGATGTACAATCTATAAAGGCATCCTTTTGGAGACTTACCTCCTAAACCAGAATGTACAATCATATACCAACTTTTTGGAGAGCCTGGACATATTACACATTGGAGTCATCAACTTAAAAGGGGATAAACACCATCTGGTGAACAATGACATGCATTCCCAAGAATAATGGCAAGAAAAATGTCAAAGGAAGTCTTTTTTAGAGACATGCATGTCACCTATTTGCAATAGATGGTAAGCAAGTTCATGAGGAGAATAATAAAGTTAAAATGTAACTTTTTACTTACCTTCATGATCATATATTTTACATTTTATTTGAATGTTTGATGCGTGTAGTAATTTCAAGTAGGATGTTGGTGGTGGTTTAGACCTCACAATTGTTTTGATCCACTTTTTTTTCTTTGCATCAAATAAATTTCATCACCATAACTAGTTTTTTTAATACTATTTATGTAAAGAAATCTTTTGTGGGTTTCATCGATGTTTTATTTAGAAAAGTCACCAATAATGCAATGTATGTTAGTGTGGTAACCTTAGAGAGAGAACAATAGGACTAATTAGATCAAGACATGAAATATTATATTTGAAGATATGGATCTTAAGAAGTGGATGTTCCTCAATGATTATATCATTTGAGTTGTTCAGATTGACTTATTCAATTAAGATTTTTTACGGTTTAAATTACTGGATTATTAAGTGTATGGGTAGACCAATTTTGAGGATGAACATCCACTTTAAGGAGTGAAGTGTGGTATAATATTAAAATCTAACCCTCTAACCCTAAAACTCTAATTCCATGAATTGCTTATAGTTGTTTTTAACCAAATCATTGTGTAGGATAAAATTTGATAACCGAAACTGAACAATCAGAGTCTAACCCTTACCCTAACTTAAATCTATGTGGAACCTTGGTTAGCCAATACATCACCGTATTCTTATATGGATTTTATACCCAAAATGACTTACATATTATATATAATGAGGACTATAGGGTAGACATATCACAAGTATGCCATAGGATTTAACATAAACAAATTATAGGGTTAAATTGAGTGGTGCTTAATGATTAATAATACATTTCAACCTTAAATCACATGATGAAATCATATATGACACCTAAGTAAATACATACACCAATAATGTGTAAGTTTTATTGTTATGACTCATATAACAACAAATTATATATAACTGCAACTCTCATGGATTATAAACTACTTTTGTGGGAAAAAAACTTCTTCCTATTAATACACATATAACTAATAAGTATAAAAAAGCTTTAGATTATATATTAGGTATATACAGTTCTTTGTAATAGTTGGACATTTCTAGCAGAAATATATGACATAATACATATTAAATTGGAAATAAATATGATAATGAAGAAAGGGGTATGTATGTTGAGGAAAGTTTTTACCATATAGATATTCCAATGAAAAACTAGATTCCAAAAATTGGTGATAGATATTAATTAAAATAATGAATATAGTAATAATAAACTTAAACCTAATACAATTTACCACGATATGAATAATCTCAAAATATAAACTAATATGAAAAATGGATTCTACGTCATTAAATTATTATGTGTCAAATATCATATTAGATGGTTATTGTTTAATAACACAATTAGGTTTCAGAAGGAAAAAAATAAATCAACAAACCAAAATGTATTTTATTTGATTATTTATCATTTATTTCCCTTGTTTAAACTTTTAACTAGTATCGCACACCTTCCCCTTTACTCACAAATAATCTGATAATTTGTAAATGGCTTCTTCTTTTATCACTAAAAATGGACATATCTGGGAGCTATAAATTTCTCTCCCCACCTAGTCCTGTATTCCACAAAATCACCCTCCTACTCTCTAGTATCTTTATCTATAACTCTTAAATCCATAAAACCTCTACATTCTTTCTTCACTTGGTTTATTACATATATCTAAACCTCATGATCCTAAATATTTTAGAGTTTTGTGTTCTCTACACCTTCATGATACTCCAAGCCTTTTGTATATTTATTTCCTGCTCCTATGTATTCCCTTGCTATTCCATAACTTAAAAATTATAAATACCACCTTCCACACCTTTGTATGACCTTTAGAAACTAAATTTGCATACTACCTTGAACTATTTTACCCTCGAGAACACTTTCCCATACCTAGCATCTTGTAGTTGAATGCCTCAATTTGTCTCAAAGTTCTTGATAATACCAATGGTCATAAACCACCCATAATATCTTCTTAGTCCATCAACAGTGTTATCCCACCTGCTAATTAGCCTTAAGGATCACTAATATGATTTCCTCACTTATTGAATTTAATACATTATTTCATGGATTTTTGATGGAAGAGGTATATAGTTGGTATTTTATTAATATTCCTTTGTCTTTTACCTTCATTTTGTTTTGGAAAATGCAATTAGCACACCAGTCTTCAACTATATCACTTTGGCTTGCCTTTTGAAGATATATTTTCTACTATTTTAATTGTAGAGAACCCCATTGGAGTTTTCACTTGTCTTAGGCCTCTTTAAAGGCTATCTTAACCTCATAAACTCTTTGTTTGGGTTTACTGGAGGTGAGGATTAAGGAATTTTATAAGTTAATTTGGATTTTGAGACCGTAGTTCAACTGGTTATTAATTTTTCCTTTGGAACATCTCAAAGATTATTTTACTTTAATACCTCACATATGTTTTTTGTTACCTCCTGATAGAGGGGTGTATCTGTCCTTTTCCATGTTATTTCTCTAGATCGAACATGCGAATGTTGAGTAGTGATATTTACTTTAATACCCTTTCATACATCTATAAAGATAACATGCAATGCAATATCACTCATGTCCATTTAGCTAGATTTTGTTCTTAAAATCATTAATATGTAATAAATTTGTATAATTGAAAATTGATATGGATTTATAACAATTAAAATACATTGCATTAAACGGTGCATTTTACATAACCAAATTCCATTATCATAAAAATGTTACTTTTTATATTTATGTACTCTAGTTAGATTATCATAAGGTTTTAATGTGACCCTAGATTTGAATATTTTTCACTTGGAAATATAAATCTAAGTTTATTCCATGACATGTATGTTGCATTTATTCAAGTGTTATGTTCAATAAATAAATATACTTTCTATCTCTTTGACCTGTTTGAAGTATACATGTTGGAATTTCTCCTTTTGAGTCTATTTGGCTTACTTTGAATTTATGAAGTAACCCTAAAATACAATTCCTTATGATGTATTAGAAAAATCTTACCCTTGCTCCCTATTAATATACATGTGTTTTTTATGACTATTACAATGTAACTGATTATAATTTATTAGGTGTTAATTAATAATGTTTTTGTCCTATTTATATTGGAATTTGGTGGTTTTACTATATGTGGGTGATGATGCCTATTCCATATTGTGGGAATTAGTGGAGAGGCTTGTTCCTAACCAATCAGGTGGTGATTTCATATTCTCATAATTATGTAGTGATGCATGTAACCTAGTACTAGGTGATATGGATGGTGATGTCCATTGTTGAGGTAGTGGTGCCTATTTTCTGTTATAGTTAGTGGTGATTCCCATTAGTGTGTGATGGCATTGACATGAACATGTTCTTGTCTTATTTTAGTTTTTACAATGCACTACATGCTCATTGCAATCCTAGATTATGTTTTATGTTATTGAAGAATATGTTTTATTTTTTAATACTATTATAAATCCACATGTTGAGTAGTTTCTTTTAGCATATAGTTGGATGGTTTGTTTTATCTCAATTTCTGGGGGATCTTTGCATGCTAATAAATGTAACATGTACTCAATATTTCTAGTTTATATTAATATGCAAATAGTATATTTTAATGATGTTTTTTCTATGGTGTGGTTTCTTCCAACCCCTTAGGTGATATTAACTAGTTTACCATGTAGGCTTTCATGTGCAAGTATACCTAACATCTCTTGTGATAGGACCTACATGAATAGATTTAACCTCTAGTTTAATTAACATAGTTATTTTTTCATCTTTATGTTTCCTAATATATGGGTGTTGAACATGAATAATGAAATTTTAATAGTTATATGTTACTCATTAGTCTATTATCAATTGTATCTTAAGATAAATACTTGATATATTGAGCACTAATTTATTCATCCATTGTCTAAAATTGGTGTGTGTTTGGCACATGGATCACTCCTTCAATTTAATTTAATAATGGGTGTCTTACCTATAAGTTCTCATTCAATATGTCATCCATATACTTGTTCAACATGTAGAAACACCATTACCATGACTACTTCTCAAACATAAATAGATATTTCTTTGATAATCTACCTACATATTTCCATGCTAAACATTTTTTTGTTATTTCTCTCTATCTATTACATCATATTACAATTTCTATGATGTATCTCTATCATGATAGATCCTGAGGGAATTGGAATCTCTTAATAAAGATAGAGTCTTTTGGCTTGTGATGGAAAGTTTTGCAGCCATCTTCAACCTTCAAAGACACACACTTTAATCATCCTTTTCCTTGTTTTGTTTTCTTAAGCTTGAAACAAAACCAAGTTGAATACTCTGATGAACCTGAGATTAATTTCTAAGGTGACAGTTCATGATTGTAATAAGATTACCTTAATTGGTCTCGCAGCCACATTTTCCTCAACATGCTATTCCTCAGGTGAAGTTAATTTAGGTCTTTTCCGCTGATTTTACTGACCATCTATAGTTTTACTTATTTTCCTTAAAAATAAGGAGACAAATCTAAATGGTTTTATTTTGTTGTGTTTACTACCAACCATACAAGATTATCTTTTCATAATTTTTTCTACGGGTAGAATAGTCTATGACTCCATTGGGGACGTTTAGTGAGTTAATTTTTGTGATTGTTGAGTTTTCCTTTTTAGATTCTTTTTCAGGTCTTCTGTTCTCTCCTTTTTTGTTTTATAATTATCCTTAGGAAAAGTACAGAAAAAGAAAAAAAAAGGGAATGATACAAAGGTAAGTGGAAAGAAATATGGGCATGGTGTAAGTCACTTTCATATGTTCTCTTCCATCATATTCCCCTTATATTTCTCTCTTCACTTGTTTCATGCTTTTGGTTTCTATGAGGTTTCTTTAGAAAAAATGAAAACTACCCAAAAAGTCAAAATAAAAAATATTCCATAAAATAAATAAAAAGGGTCACCCTTCATCAGTAGGATTCCTTCTTTCATAATACATTGAAATGATTACTTGTTAAGAATGCTTGCTTACATGATTGATTTGTTTCAAGAAAGGGAGGTTATAGTTTCATGTCATCTTGGGAGTCTACCATTTGAATTCGTTACTTATGTCTCTATCATAGCATTGAACTCAAGAGCATAAAATTTGGTTGGTTGTACTTTAGACTCCTATGAACCCATGTGGCTACCATGCAGGTCGAAACACTAACATGAGATCTAGGGATGAGTACACCATGATGACATAATTTCAAACATCATAAGTCCTTAAGGAGACTCCGCTCTCATAGTACTAGTGGATGGTTGTATCTTCTATAGTCACAAGGTGTATTAGAAAGAATACCTGAATAAGAAGAAACTATGATACCATAAACAAGTGATATCATGCCATATATATTAAGAATCCTCCCCTCCTATACATGTCATGTTGAGGTGAGGACATAAATCACATCTAACCTCATGGACTGGAGTGGGGAAGCTATATTCTATAAATATACTTATGAGATTGTTTGAGTGCTATTTATTCTATTGATTGTTCTACACTTACTAACATGATCATGCATTAACAATCAACAATTTCAAGACACATAATCTTACAACTATCAATCCAAAAATTCTAATATCTAATCAATCTTTCAAATATCGTAGCACACACCATACATTAGGCTTTTAAGATCATATCAAACCATGCACCAGTTTGCACATAGCCTACACCATGTTAGGTTGGAAAATTCCCATAAATTAAACTTCCAATTTTCTTAAGGCATGTAACAGGTAGTTAGGTTGTTGTGTTTGACCCCAAACATGTTCTCGCCTCAACATTCCAATTTTTATATATCCAATGGCATAATTTGTGTCAAAGTGTCACCTGAGTTGGTCCCAAGTTATTTTCTACATTTTAAACTAAAATTTTCTAATTTAGTATATGCCAAAAGTTTTCCAATAAAATAACTCCTTAACAAATTATTTGGGGTCCGCCACAATTTGAAATACAAAACACTACCAAAAGGATGTCAAAAGTCACTCTAAATTTGAAAAGATATTCCCTTGTATTATCTCACAAGTTAACCACCAACTTACATACAAAAAGGCTTCATAACCCAGTTAAACCTTTCCAAGAACCTTGACCACCTAAATTTTCAATTTTCAAACATTCAAACTCACACTAAAAGGCTATCTAATTTTACAATCATGACCACAATCTATTTGATTTCTTATCCAAACTCACCTAGATTTGTGCCCTATTACATTGTCTTTATCTCTAAGCTACACATCCATCCATGCAAGATCTCCTACCCATTCTCATGACCTAGACCTATGATGCATGCCAATTTTATTGTGTCATGTTGACTTGGTTCAAGGCTCTAATATTTACACGTTTGACTGAGATTGACACTCCGGATATATCTCAACTAATTCAACCCCAATCACTTTGTAAGGTTGTTTATCCATTAATCTCAGGATAAAAATCCAAATCAGAATAATCTTCTAAGAAGGCTCGATGCACACCAATTCATGTTCATTCAAATGATTCAGAGATGCAATCAAGTACTTGGATGATCAACCCATATTGACCTATCACACCATATGGTCCTAGTCCATGTCCTAAAATATGAGAACACACTCTCGTTTGTTTATAAACCTATGGTCCTGGCCTATGACCTTAAACTCAATCACTTGGTCTTGGACTATAAACTTAAACTAGCCCACATTACCTACTTTTCATGATTTATCTATGGTACTCGACTATGACCTATACAAGACCAACATGAAGCTCACCTAAGACATAAAAATGGACCACATAATTTTTCCATTTATCATTATATTGAGTCACAACCATAAAACATAAATAGGACCAACCCTTTTTTATCCTTCTCTGGGAAAGATCATAAACTAAGGGAGAGCCCAATCCAAAACTCTTCAAGGGAATCCATTTATGAAGTATTCTTACCTCAATATTAGGATACCCAACCCATCCATTTCATATAATGATGCTACATAATGAAAATGTTGTTACATGCAAGGTCTTTTTCTTCTTACCATACACCATCAATAGATGTAGTCCCTTTGTATGCATCAGAAAAACACTATATTGATCACAACCTTTCAAACTTCGCCATAGATCCAGGGGTCGGTGATCCTCAAACTTCCCCATAGATCTAGGGGTTGGTTATCCTCAAAAGTGGTAGTCAACTCAAATAAAATTAAAATTATTTTGAAGTTGTCTTTGGGGAGAGTACCTATTTACTTTCTTGTAATAATTCTAATCGTTGGACTATATCTATTGATACATCTCATTAACATAATCTTGTTGATCCCTCCAATAATCAAGCACACAGTGGGGAAAATTGCACCAATCTGCTAGATTTGGACCTCACTGTAGAGTTAGGGCTCTATCTTACTCTTGATGAATGGGTCAAAAAACCTTGGGGAGATCTGTACAAACCTCCCTTCAACATTTGAATATTTGAGATATGAAGGAAAAAGAAATCATTGACACCACCACATTGTTTTGGATATGTGAACACATCTTTCCTAATTCAAGGAGAAAATTCAACACAATCATGCAATAATTTTTTTTAATCACATGAACCCTTTCTAAAAAAGGGGTAAATACTCAATTTTCTTGGTTAGCCTAATACCGAATCATTCTATCTTAGCAGGGAAAGGAACATCACATAATTCTATGATAGAAAAACACTTCCTTATGATCCTTGAAGGATGTTGACAAGTTGTTAGGAATAAGGAAATAGTCCAATAGTGTTGAGGTAATATAGAAAGTCATTGTAATATATCATGGAATTGGAGACAAATATCAAAAACGAGTCCATAATGTAGCTAAAATAGTTTGAAGAGCCAAAGGGTCATAAAAGCACTATTTGAGTTCAACAATGAGCTTGCAAACATAACTAGCATGAACCCCAAAAAAATGACGCATGCATGTTCCCCATTCACATGTACAAATTAACTATAATCCTCATATAGATTATGGTATGAATAGTTAAACCATCCCAGGATGCATACCCAAGGTCATAACTATGCAAGAACACAACATCAAATCAGTTCCAGCAAGAGACACATAAGAAGAAACTCATCATTTACATAAAAATGAAATTGATGTTCATATAGAAGAGTTTAATGAATACTTAGATATCCTTTCTTATCAAGGAATTAGGTTAGAAACTACAAAAGGACAAAAGGACACAACTCTATGAATGAGGAAAAGATCTACTATTAAGTTCATACCTTAACCTTCGCTGCCAGCATGGGATTGCCCTTCTATCCCCAGACCATATTAGTACCCAGTTTAACTAGGTGCAACCATTTCTCTAAGAAAAAATCCAAATGTTGCATCATATTCTGCCGAGGTTGCCGCAAACATCTTGTTTACCAAAATTGAATCCACTATTAGTCCTATTCTAAGTGAACTCCTACTAAAACCACTAGATTTGGAGGTTAATATAAGATAATTCAATTACTTTAAAGATCACCTTTTAGTTTTCTAGATAGATCACTAGAGTATTTACCAGAACATATATCTAGATATATGAATGCTACCTTTAATACCATTCAAGTGAAGATTGCAATTGAAAGATAGAACCAAAAAAAGAAAGTCACACCCTTAGGGTGCCCTCTCAATGAGATTCTCCCATTGATTCAACACCTTTCTAAGTTCTTAGCAATCAAGGAACCTAAAAATACTCCACCCAAGAAGCTCAACAATTAAGTCTAACACAATACCAAACCATAGGTTTATAAATAGACACTTTCATATATTTCAAACATATAATTTAAGACCTTATTTAAGTTAAACTATCATAGTGGACAAATCATGAAGAAGTCTCTTTAGAGGTTGACATCACACTCCACGTAGAGCCACCCACATTTATAGCTTAATGGAAACTCCACTTGATTTAAAACACCATAGTAGCACACAAATAGACAAATGATAATGAACAACTACAAGATCAATGTAGTTGTGAATAAATTTGATCCACTTTTTCCAAAAACTAGAATATCCACTTGAATTAATTAAGTACCCCAACATATCCATGAACACCTAAACCAACGAGGATACAACACAAATGTCCCTATCAAGGAAGGATCATGATCTTTATCATGGGGCATAGATTGTTCATAAACATAATCTCACTAATGAAATTAACTCAATCAATCGCACTCTATTGCATCAAGCTGCAATCAAGATAACATATAGGTTTCATGCTCTCCATGGTTAATCAATATAGATCCCATCATTAATAATAAAGTGATGAAATCACACCTCAAGGTTAACAAATGTGTTTTCTAATTCATGTCTACTTAAATTTATCACCCCACATGTCAACAAAAGAGGAGTCAAAAGTTAGAACATCTAGTAGAAAAGTTGAGGATCGTTTCTTATGTAAAAGTTAATGAACAATTATGACAATCATGTGGACTAGAGTTTTGGAGATTCAAATCCCTAGTGGCATTCTTCACACCTAACATTGTAAATACATGGAGGGATCATGATTTCATGATTATCTAGCATGGGCCCCTAATTGTGGAACCTTCTTTCATTTTCTATCCAATTTAACATCCTTAGCCTAAGAATCTATTCACACAATGTTAAATGTGATTTGGATGCATAGATTGTCAATCTGCAAAAGGAACCCAAATATGGATATATTCTTGTGACCATTGCTTCTACTAAGATGCATTGTGGATCGAGACCATGTAGGTATCTTTGATGGTCAGTGCCTAAACCCATATAGTTAGGGCGTTACTTCTTTAATGCAAACTACATAACAAACTAAGATCACTAAGAGAGACATACATAACCAATGGAGTAGAAAACCCTCTCCTTTTCCAATAGTTAAATATCACATTTTAAGGTTCTAAGCATTGATGTACATAGAGTTCAATTCTAATGAGAACAATATAAGCGATGAATCCCAAAAGGAATGAATCAATGTGGATATATGCTTATGACAAATTGGATACATCAAGAAGTGTTGAGAATGGAGCCCATTGGGTAAATCTTCCTAGAGTTGTAGACCAACTAGGTGGGGTGTTTCCACTTGATACTTTCTACATGGGACTACTTAAGTGGAGAAGGCATGAATTCAATAGCAATTGGAGCATAAAATCCACCCTATATGAGTAGACCCCTTGTAATACATCTATTTATGAATATTTGATGTAAAAAACCTACCTAATAATAGAAAGGTCATACATGGGACAAACTTAAAAACATTTTGGGTTTCGAACCACCTTGAAATCCAATAATGGAAAGAGGGAGAAAAGCTGAGAAGGGAAAATTTCATTCACTATACACTAAGCTACAAGGATGATATGACCACCTCTCACATACCATTCAAGAAATCCTTCCTAACACATATCATCTAACTTGAAAAAAGGTCTCATTCAATACTATCTAAGCCCTGATGTACAAAGACTTCAATGTCCATGTGAAAACTACTGTGGGAAGTAAACACAACAACTGACATAAACCATGTTAAACTAAATCAAATTGAATGCTAACAAAATAACTTGTTATATACGAACATAGTTACATTAACATAAAAAGAGGAATCTAAATGCCTGCTATTAACAAATGTGGACAACTTAAACCATGAAAAATCAAATATTAACAATTTCTCACCATACAAATCTTAGAAGTAAGGAAGGAATCTTTTGTGATAATGACCTACCTTTTGTCAGTATAAAAATACTTAAACATAAAGAAGGCCTCCTTCAAAAATCATGACATATCTTCACCAATAAAAGTTTCTAGGGAGCCACTAAAATAAGATTGTAAACAAAACTGACATGAGTAAAATATGAGCTACCTCAATATAGAGACATATTTAAACCTAAATTGAATCTAGTCTTAGCGAACAGTTGCATATGTTTCCTAAAAAAGCACCTAGCAAGGTGCACCCTCAACTGAAAATTAGACGAGATGGCCCACATTGCAGGATAGATTTTTATCAAAAAAAATAAGATCTACCTTGAACCAGTTAGTGTGGTCTCACCTAGGATGAAATACGACAACTATAGGAGAATTGATAAAAAAGCACTCACAGCACAATATCTGCCAAATCATCAAAGGACATGCCTAATAGGATGAACACATTAATGTGACATGACCACCACACCTTCTAGAACCTCCCTCACAACACATAAAACATGGTACAATTCCCTAAGACAACTTTCCACATAAGAGAAACTATGATGAATGATAAGAGATATGCCATAAAATGTACATACAATCAAAATCAGAGCAAACCAAACCAACACCAAGAGTAGTATGGGTTAGTATAGGATCTCAAGGTCATCATAAAAATGAACCAATCATATAAAACATTAATCTAATTCAATTAAATGATGATTCAATGAGTAGAAGATAATTTGAGCTTATTCTTTAACTAAACTAATCACAATTTTTTTTTATCAAATTAAGATTAGAATACTAGGTGTTATGGCATCTGCAACACACATGATGAACTCATAAAAGTTATTGAATTCGTTTCTTTATACTATCTCTTGAAAATTTGATTTATGTCTCTTAAGTATTAATAAATTCATAAGCAAGTTCAATGTTTCTCAACAATCATCCATAAGCAAGGTTAAAACTTTTAGAAATCTCTTTATGAAAACATTCACTAACAACAAATACAAGTATTGAGACAACTATATATGGATCAATCTCTAATCATTTTCCTAAAACTGATAGTAAAATTTCTAGGTAGTATCCAAAAAACTAACATTTCTCTCAAATACAATTTAAGGGTCATGGGAGACTTTAGAAGAGGCTTTCATAAACATGCAAATTAATAAAGAGAGATAAAGAAGCAAATTCAGAGCTATATCAAGAGTTGTTCATCAAATGAGATGGATAGAAGAAGGTAACAAATGTTCTCTATGGACATATTAGATACATAGATAACCATGAAAATCATGTTCATGATGGAAGACATGAAGATAATTAAAATAAATAGGAAAATAGCTATAATAAATAGAATAATTCACTTGTAGAGAGAGATTCTCTACAATGAAAATGGAAGAGAAAACCCTCTCTGCTAGGAGATGGGAATCCACTCCTTCTTCAATTTTCTTCGTTTTAGCTTCCTAGAGAGTAGAATCACCTCCCAAGTCACATTAGGATCCTCTCCCAAAATTGTAAGTAGATGAAGTGAGTGGTCCATATAAATAACAACACTCCATGATGTTATAGTTTTAAAGAAAGTAAAAAATATATGGTGTGTCTTGAGGAGACATGCCAAGTGACATGTACAACATCCACATAGATAGGCATTTATAGGGTGAGGCATGATGTGTCATTTTCTGGATAAGCCATGTCAATCAATGAAGAAATTGCTAGGAGAACATGATGTGTGACATGGCATGCATGAGTAAAAGAACAAAAAATTGATTTCTAGGAAATTTCTCTTATATACTAAAGAGAGATAGACCATGTATTTGGTAAGAAACATTATGTAAATATTTTTCAAAACAAATCCCTAGCACTAATGGATGGAATAATGTGTCTCATGAAAGACATGTCATGTATGATCAAGTAAATTATTATCTTTTTGTTTGGAGGCCTCCCAGACAATTTAAATAAGGATCACAAGTGCAACTGGCTTCTGTTTCATGAAACCTTCATAAAAGATGTACACCTGCTCCAAACAATAGTAATGATATAAATATACTAAGAATGAACTTACAAGTATATTTTGTATTTAAAATTAAGATATTAGAGTGATAAATTGGGTTAAAAAGGCATAATACATACTATCATTAAAATGACCCCAATTTTAAACCATTGTTGTTCTTGAGAAATAAATATCAAAACTATAAATCAAGGGAAACTGCATGTAATCATGATCACAAGTATATCTGAACTAACTAACATTACTTTTTTTTAAATAGGTTTCTACATTTATGACACATCTTATTAATGTATATTTGGTACTTTCAGTTGGGATAAATCGTCCAATTCCCCCAAATATCCCCAAGAATATTCTATTCTTTAAGATTCATATTAAAAATAGAAAACTCAACGATATCATCCCCAAAAAGGAAATCCTCATTTCAACACAACCATACCCCTTATTTTTATGAAATAATTATAACATTTCACAATTGGGTGACATTAGTTCCCTATTTTTCTTTATAATGAATTGACACACATCACAACTAGATCAGTATTTCAATCTAGTTGACATAAAAAGAAGGTTATTCTCACCTCATTCCTTTATTATATTATTTGGAATTTTAATTCAATTATTTGACTAGATTCACAATGATCAAAACAAGATCAGCTTGTCAAGTTTTTATAGTCCACAAAAAAAGGATAGTTTGTCAAGTTAGAATGTCATACCAAGTGAAAAGTTCATTACCTCTTTTCTAATTGATAGATAAAGGTAAATTTGTTACCAAAATCAAGTTTTCATAAGATTATGCTTTATTGATTGACTCAAGAAAATAAGTGGAAGAGATGAAAAAAGATCCACAATAAAAATAGTATTAGCATTTTTAAAGGAATTTCATCATTCCCTATAATTAATTGTAATACCGTAAATGTAGGATTTGGTTAGTTCAACATTCACTATATAATGCAATATGACTTTTCTAATCATTAGAATCACCATGGGAAAACAACATTATGTAAGAAATGGTGTGAATAGATGAACTAGTTCATCAAATAGAAAACACTACATATGAGATAAGGATAATTTAAGGAAAAATAAAAAATACAAGCATTTGATACATGGAAACTTCTAATATATATGTAATAATTGTAATTAAACAAATTCTAATGCAAAGCTAAACATGATATGAAATATGAAACAAACATGCATTAGGATGCAAGGAAAAGAAAAAAACTAAAATACAAAAACAACAGGAATAACTAAAATAAGTCCAATTTCCGCCCTAAGCTAAGCTTATTCAATATAGTGTTGACACTATGAAGAACTATCTTTTGACAAGGCACAACTAGATAGTCACTATACGACATCAAGGTAAAAGGAACCTTGTTGTTGTGCAGGACAAAATTGTCAAAAAGTTTCCTATTTGTCAACATCTGGTTAGGGCTCTAGTGGATATGAATCGTGCTAGTGTCATTGACTGGTGTGCCAAGCCTCTAGTGACCTAGAATGGAAGACATATAATACTTGATGTGTTGGCAAGATACACATGCTTGAGGTAATTTTTTTTAAATCCTAATCTGACATGCTCAAATGCTCAAAACACATTTATCCCGCAAGTTCATAGGTTTAGAGTATAGTACATAACAAAAAAGTTATTTGGTTGATCCACAACGCAAGATGGGAGCACTGGATCTAGGTTTTCTAATAGGTTCCTATTGCAGAGTGTAGGGTTTTAGGGTTTGACTTGGAGTTGAAATTATAATAATGGTGAACAAGAAATTCAAGTGAGCACGAATCAAAACTATGTTATCACTACACTATTAATTCTATATAACTATGTAAAAAGTGGATTCTACAATAGATTAGACTAGCGATGAACACTACACTGATTAAAAGAAATCCTAATTAGCAAGAAAGGGATAAATGATAATCAAGGCATGAATGGTACAACTAGTTACACCAGCTAGAAATTACTCTAAGAAGGCAACAAACAAACTTACCAAAACAAAATCTATCATAAAAGAGTAATGATAAGGACAAAATACTCTAGAAAAGGTTAACTAACACGAGAAACAATTGATGAACTAAATAAACAAGGAAGATAACAAAGTTAACACTAGCCAAAAACAAAATATATCATAAATGACTAAATAGAAGGATAAACTATTATAAAAAAGTTTTATTAGCATGAGAAAGGCAATAGACTAACTAAAAGAGAAAGGAAGATAACCAAATTCACACTAGATAGAAAATAAACAATTTTCAAGGAATTAATTAAAGTAGTTGATTGTTTGGGGGTAAATGTGACTATCAACCTAGTTAGGACCATACCATGCACCACATCCAATAAAATGATGTTATATAACCAAATAACGTAGTGGGATGATGGTGAATTATCATATACTACTAGTTGACCATGGTTGGTATAGGGTGTAATCCAACCTTATGATGTTAAATTGACTAGGGTATAGGTATAATTCAATCACAGCCACACCAATCTAGGTCTCTAGGAGTGATTCTCCTAATGTGATTAGTAAAAAAGGGTGCACACTCCACCCAACCTTTAGACGTTCTCTTTTGCAAAGAACATTACATGAGCCACAACTAGTTACTTAGATCTCAAGCTTAAGACTAGGAGAGTAGAGGGATATGTAGGAAAAGGGGACTCTAGTTGGAGTTAGGAGATTTATCCCCAAAAGCCTCATATATACCATTCTCCTAGACTCGGGTGGTTCCAAGCATTAATCACCATATCAAATGAGGGAAAAATGATGTAGAAGCATAATTATAACATTTTAAATTGAAATTTTAGTGATTTTGATGATATTTCTCCAACATAGTACCGTAGTCACATTTATTCTTACAAACAACACATTGGGAGGGGTTACTTACTCATGATAATGGAAAACATAAAATTAGAGAATAAAGAGATAGATAAAGCCATGGAGCTCAAAGTAGCGGCTGAATACTCCTTCTGCAACATCTGCAAGCTTGAACACTTTTCTCCTCAAAGATGGAATGTCACAGGAATGTAATGGATAGTTTCCAAAACCAGAAAAGTTAGGGTTTATGGAGGAAGGTGATGATATAGGAGTGGAGTGAGCGCAAAAGGGTGAAATAAATGTGCTAGGGAGCTATCCCTCATGTTCTAACTACCACAAATATTTATATAGTGGTAGGGGAAGCTTAGGGTTAGATAGGGTAAAAATGGTAAAATGATAGTAGGGAAGAAGTAAGGTTTGGTAGGTAGCACATCCATTTTGAGTAGAATGATCTTCATGGGTGAGTTTGAGAATGGTTGTTCTTGTGGAAATGATTGTGCTATGAATGTAAAATGGTTATATGAAATTTGGGTTTTATTGGGGTAGCACGAAAATTATGAGTAGAAAGGTTTTGGTAGGGTAGAGGTATTGTGACTGTGTTGGGTAGTATAGTTGTAGAGGATGGGTTTAGGAATGGCCAATGCTCTTTGGAACACTGATTTTTATGACTAGGTGGGGTGAACATGCTTGACAACATGTCTATATTGTTTGCTAGTTGCCATGACTATTCTAGTGAGAATGGTCATTGTGGCATTGTATCCTTGGATAGCTTATTTGATGTTGTGTCTATAATATTTGTCTTTATAGCACATATGTGCTTATTTATGACTTCCATATTGGGGGCATGCTCTAGCACATTGGTCATCGATGAAGATCCTTGCTTCAATATAATTTTGACCATTTAGGATAGTCCATGATTTATCTTTTCATCATTTTAGAGTACTCCAATTCTAGATAAACCATTGATTTCATCTCCTTCTCTATTTTCCCTTCAAGTAGTAGTCAAAATACACAAAAACAATCAAATAATATCCATAAGTGCATTTCATGGAAAATACCTTCAATTGAAAAAATGTTCCATTATGAAACATCTAAATGTGAATACTGGGGAAAAAGAGACAATAATTCATCACCACCCAAGCATAAAACATATTTGTTCTCAAATATGCTAGAATTAAATTTATGATTTTATTATGATCCATTATGAAATGAAAAATGCACTCAAGCACATGATTTTTGACTAAATAAGTTCAAGCATGAATTGTATTTATGATCCACTTCTCTTTTCTCCTCTAACACAAACCAAATGCAATCATTGAACAAAGAACAAGACTTTCTACATAGGGTACTGAGGCTCATTCATGTGATGTAGTATACACAAAATTATGGGAAACTATTTTGTATATGGAATTTGCCACAACATTTGGGGATGTTGATTCACTTGCATGCATTCAACCTTATATGCTAATCTATTCCACATGACAGAGTTGGCTATGCATTGGGGCTTGGTGGGTAGGTTTGTTGTTTCCTAGTTTAAGTGATATGCGATAAGAAAAAAGGGGTTGCAGAAAGGAATACAAGGGCTATAACATAGGATCACTCTTCTTAACTTTTCTTTATGTAGGTGCTATTACATAGGAGCACCTTTGTGTTTCTTTTTCTTTTGCCCCTTGTGTATTTAGGGCATATCGTAGTAAAAAGAAGCATATAAGATGATGGGTTGGCCACGCCAAGACTTTGCAGGGTGGCCAAGACTTACTATCTTTGTGCTTTTTAACATCTTTTTGTGAAGTGGATGGATATCAAATGATGGAAGAAGGTGGATGAAGATAGGAGTTGCATGGTTGTCTCTTTACATAAGGTTTCCAACATACAAACTATTCCTATTATTTATTACATGCAATTAACAAAAGCATGATGAATGATACATTATGGAAAACCACATTCATTTCACAAGAGTTTAGTAACTGTTAACATCTGTGACTTGCCTTAGTTAATTTCAACCACACAATCCAACATTTCACAAGAGAAGTGGAAACATGTGTATATTTGAATGTTGAGATCATTTAGTTAGAATCTAGTGCTAATGGGAGTGCATTTATCAAAGGTCATTCAATTCATTCAGTAATGTAGATATTAGGCTAGAGAACCATATAGGGTAGGATCTTTGAAACTTGGATAAATTTAGGAAAATGGTGCCAAAGCCCCTATTTGCATCAAGATCTAACTACTAAACAAGAAAGAGAAAAAAAAAATTCTAACTAGGTGCACACACAAAAATTACAAAACCTACATGTAATGTAATGTGAGATAGCATGGTAGCCTAAAAGTGCAAAAGTTTGATTTGTTTTTGAAAACACACACAAAAATCAACGAACATGAACTGTATAGAACAAGGATGCAAAGATGCAAATTAAAGGTTAAACTAGAAAAATATACGAGTTCTTCAAGGAATTCATTATCTCAAGAAAAATTTAGAACTAAGGAACAAATCAACAAGGGATTACCCTAGCACTCCCAAGTTATTAGATCATGTTGTACTCAACATGAAACAAAGGCTTGGAAGAATAGGGTAATTCTCATGGGGATATGGTGGCTAAGAATCAAGGTGGGGATGGGGAGATCAATGTGATACACAAGTGGGGTGGCCCATGGCCACCATGGATGTTCTATGGAGAACATACATTTTAGTCAGCTCTCTCCACAATCATAGTGAAGAGAAAATATGTGGTGGATAGTTTCTTGTAGGTTTTAAGTTTACTTCAAAATCTGTATTCTTCTCAAAGGATCTCAAACCAACGTGGTCTACCTCCCAAACGTTCTAAGTTGAATTCCTTCTTTCGGGCTTGTATTTCATCTAAGCAATCAACCATTCAGAAACTTTGTGGTCAGTTTCTTGATATAAAGGGATTTTTGCATTCAAAAATTGTACTTCATCCCATTGATGACATGATTTCTCTATGGGTTCATCTCCAACATTCCCATCTTTCAAGTTATCAAATGAATCTTTCAAGTGACAATCCTCGACAGTCTAATCCTATTCATTTGGGGTAGAGGTCTTAGATATATTAATCTTTAAATTCATGCTCAAGAAAGAGAATATCATGGTGCCACTATGCACATGTATTTTGACATCAATTATAGACAAGAATTGTCTTCTAAAGATAATACAGTCATATTGTCCTCCATCTCCATATCAAGATTAATAATGTTCACCAGAAACAATGTTGCTATTTCTTTGTTTATCATCACTAAGAAATCATCCACGCTTCCTCTAGGTACTTTGATTGAACGATCCAGCAATTGGATATTGTAATTGTCTGGGTTTAGACTGCCTATCCCCATCTTAATATAGACAACATATGGCATCAAATTCATACTAGATCCCAAATGAAGCAAGTACTGGTCTATGCAATGTCCCCCTATGTAGCAAGGTATCAATGGGGACCCTAGTTCTTTCTTCTTCATCGGAAGTTTATGTTGTATAATAGAGCTTACTTGCTCCATCAATTTGCGTTTCTTAGACATTGTTCCTATTGACTTTAACTTGAAAGTGAACATATCCTTGAGAAATTTGGTTAAGTTGGCATTCGATTGATTGCATCAAGAATTGGGGTATTCACTTTTGGTTGCCTGGGAATATCCAAGATATCAACATGATGATTTTGCCTCCTCGTTGATCATGTCTCATCCAATGCATCAACAAATGGAGGCCCACTAGCACCAATTTTTCTTGCATCAACACGATTATCTTAACCTCATGTGACTAACTCCTAGAATCAGTGGAACACTTGGTGGGAGGTGGTGTAACAAAATTTCTAGGCCTCCTAGTATCAACAAGTTTCTCAACATTAGTAATTTTTAGACCACAATATCAACACTCCCTTGGTTCCTTGGTTTCTCAATCACTGCCTGAATCCTTGAAACCATCACATCATTAACTTTCTAATGGTGAAGAAGGGGATCTTGTTCTTACTTTGGTGTTAGAAATGAGGTAGATGGGAGTATTGGTATTGGTTTGTGTATTTTTAGAGTAGTTGTGGTGGTGGAAATACTTTGGCTAGCCCATCTGCATCGACAGGCACACCAAATCATGCCTAACACTTGATGTTGCCAGGCTCTACGTGTTGATATCAAAGAAGCCTCAGTGAGCTTCCCCCACCTCATTGAAGATGGGAAATGGCATCGAAGAGATACACACCATACAAGTATAGTATGAGTGGATTCCTGAGAAATGCAGCCACTGCCTTCGTGCATGTATTGGAAGAACTTGCATTATGGGTGGACTAAAGGTGTAACAGAGTGAATCTCAAGGTTCTTTTGCAATTTACACATTTTAAAGATTTTTGTTTCCTTTTTATCCTTTTGGGCTTTTCCCTAATTTTTATTATATTTTCTATCTACTTTGGCCTCAATGTTGAATTTGAGCTAAGGTTGATGGCTTGAACCAAAATTTACACACATTCATGACAATGAATGGTTGATTGCACAAATATATCAAATTATGTGTTGATTAGAGCTTAATAACACAAAATGGCCAATTATGAGAGGTAATTTGTCGAGTATGTAAATTTAGAGTAATTGTGCCTTTTTGGAATAAGAAATAAGAGTTAATATGAATTTGAGTTCAATTAATGTGATAATCACCCTCTTATCTCCTCTATCCTCCAAATTTTTATTTAAAGAATTAAAAAGGAGAATAAGAGGTGGGACATGACACTTGAATGAATTTATAATAATTATCTCAAATTTTAATGAAGTAATTGCTAAGAAAATAGTTTTGTATTAATTCACCCTTTTAAAATTCATTAAGTAACAAATTAAAGACCAATATGGGTGTTAATGTCCAAAAGGTGAATAAAAATGATATTTAAAGCCATAGTAATACTCTATACTTAATTATGGACCAATGGTTCAAATTTGGGATCATTTGACCATTGTTTGACCCCTCAAGTTGTTTTTAAAAGATTGGATTAATGTTTTACCAAATAATTAAATCGAATTCATTAATGTCGCACATTTAAGCTAAGATTCAGTTTTAATTCACCTATCAAGAACCCCCTCATCCACGCAAGAGATCCAAGGTTCAAAATTCGATCATCCAGATCGACCTCCGCATCTGACGCCACGAGACTCATCCCTACCTCCCGACTCGTGACACTTCAACAAGGAATCGATCCACGATCACCTACTTCCTCCATGCTCATCTATTTCTCTAGTGAATTTCTCCATTCAATTCATCTATCTCCCATGAACTTAACAAGTTGTAACACATCACCCCTCATGTAGTGTGTGCGAAATGCCCAATAGGGAAGTTACTCCATTCTCCACCTCCACCGTACAGAGGACTCTCTGACCCCTCTCCAACCTATATAAAGGGTCATCGAGCACCCTTAGACTACACCCTATACTTCTCCTCCTCCAATTCCAATTTGATGGCTGTGAGTACCTAGACCTACTCATTCTTCATCCTAGTGATGGTGACCCACGATTTGCACCTCTGACCACCTCAACCAAATCAATGGTAAGGTAACCATCTCCGACCTCTGCCCTTTCATTTCCTACTCTCAGTTTGCCTCGCGAATGCTCCAAATGTTATTATCTATAAGACATTGTAGAGATGCTCTGCCACCGTGCATTTTCCCATTTTAGTGCTCCTCCACTGCGGAAACTCAGGCATTCTCCTTGCCTCACATCCGTGAGTAATTTTCGGCCCCTAGTTTCTTGTGTTCCTGTTAGTGTATTAACTTTTTGAGCTCGACTTTGCTCCACTGCTTCTTAGGGTTTTCTGGTGTGTTTGAAAGTTTTATGGCTCTTGGCCCTATGGAGAATGCACACATGACCTCTCCAGACCACCACTGTCTTTTTCGCATTAGTTGTTTGTCGAGTTGTGATCTGCTGGCGCGAGTTCAATCAAGAGTCGAGCTCCAGCAGCTTGCACTCTCGCCATGGTTGGGCTGAAGAATCGTGGTCGTGTAATTGCTAGGGTAGTAATGCCCTTCCAATCATCCTATTAACCCACCATGGGCTTGAAAGTAATTTTTTACTTGTCTTGTTTTATCAATGCAATACATTTCAGGTGAAATTACACAATTAACCTTAGTTGTTTAATCGAATTATAAATCATGCATGGGCATTTCAATTTTTCTTATGTCACCTCTTGCCTTCCTATTTTGAGAAGATGATGCTAGTATGTAGAAATCCTATTGGGCCATGAGATCGGTACTTGGGCTCAGTATCCGCTAGGCAGATAAATGCCACATGCTTTTTCTCTGAAATATTATTGGTCAAAATTTTGGAATTTTACAATAAATCATAGGATCATCGTAAAAATACAAATAAATAGTCTTGGAAAGTATTTTTCATGTAGAATCCAAATTTTTGGTTTTTGAGTCCTTATTCCCATTCTTGTTTCGAAGTTTAACATGAATACCCTTTTTATTATATAAAACATTGTAAAATATGTAATTAATTCATTTTAACTCCAAATTGAGAAATGAAACATGTTTTCTTAATCAGTGAAGTCTAACTAATCATTTAGTTTAGGTTTTGATTCCTAAATTGAGGTTTTGTCTTGAAGGTATAAAATTAGGGTTTCAACCCTTAAATTACATCAAACCCTAATCCTTCTGATAAAATACTTGAATTTAGGGTTTATGGATCTTGGACAAATTTAATGGATGAAAAGTCTTCTTTAAGAATCTCAAGTGAGGTTTGTGCATTTTATCCCTAAAATTGGGCTTATTTATCCACACCTATATTCCCAATGAGGCATGAGCTTATTTTATTCATTTTTGTAATTCTTCTATAAATGATTTAAGGGTTTTGGACCCCACTTGCAATTGTTGATAAACTTACTCCATCTGCCATTGAATTACTTTAGCATGATGATGAAAATGACTAGTTAACTAATATACTGTACATGAGTACAAATTGCCCATAGTATTGGGCATGAGCCCAGGGGAATGTTACCACTCTCCCCAATTTATAAAATATTAAGGTGTTTGGGAATTTGTTACTCTCCCTCACCCAGAGGTTGAGGTCTGGTAGGTGCCTTAACGCTATGTTAGTATAATTTAGTCACATTTAATCATGCATGTAAAATTTATTATTATTCTACTTGGCATAATTTTGTATTTGATATACTTGTCTCATATTCTAGATATCTCATAGTTAGTGAACTTTATTTTGTCATACTTAAATTTTTGAATTGTTCTTTACCTATAATTAACACATATATATTATCTCCTCTTGCCGGGTGACCCCAACCACCCAGGTATAGGACCAGAGTGCACATCAGGAGTATGGTGAAATTGCCTAAGGCAAGGAAACGAGTACATCCTTCTGTCATGGAATGATTGGTTAAGTTAGTTTTTATAGGAGACATATTGTTGTAGTCATTTCCCTCTACTTAGGTCCTTTCTTTAGTATAAAGCATGTATGCCCATATTGGGAAAATTACTATGTATTCTTTATTTAAATTGAATATAGTCAAAATTTTAAGTTCTGCTGCTATCCAATTGGAATTTTTGCATACCATTGTTTTTAGTAAAGAAGTGGTGATTTCACACTCTTACAACATGGTATCATAGCCAATGGTAGTCAGACTTGACTATTTCAATTTGTCTCCTTAGTTAGAAATCCTTATCTTATATATTTATTCCCAGTTCACCTTAGAATTAACCTATGATAAAAGGTTGATCTAGAACCATAGTAGTTTCACATTAGATACACCTTTAATCAACTTTTAAGGTGATTACTCTATTTTGTAGATACTAGGGCAAGGAGTTGAAAGTTATGGTCCCTAGAATGTGTCAGAACTTGGGGGCTAGCAAAATTTTCCTCCGTGCCACTAGCTTGGTTTATGGGGACTCCCTAGTTCATATGACACCAGCTTGGCCTGATATGATATAGAATGACCGAAATAGCATACCTTTAGGCATGTTACCTCTTTGTTGAGTATCCTTAGAAAACCTAATATGATGATTTGGTTATCCACATATAATCATCTTGTTATCCTTAAGTACCTTATATTAGTCTTATATTTCCATGTTTAGGGTTAGCGTACCCTATACTAGACTTTGAAGTTTGGTAATAATGATTAGTAAGACAATAAAGTGATTGGGTCTGATACATGATTAGAGTCACTTTTTTTACCCCTAGCTTAGTTTGACTTAATAGGTCAACCTTATTAAGGGATGGAGTAGTGGTAGTAGTAGTACCTTGATAGATTTTGCATTTGCTGATTTTGAGGACGAAATCCCTTTTTAGGGGAATGGAATCCTATACATAGCAAAATTTAGCCACTTTGGAATTAGAAACGTTAACTTCATGGACAACACATTAATGAGCTTATATGATTAGTATTGACCAAACAAATTATAAATTAATGAATATATGATGAAGTCATAGAAGGCATAGTTCATATGCTTGAACCCTATAACATACATGATGCACATAAAAGTGAGTTACTTATCACTAATTGTGAATACACATAATGTTTTTTTTTGGTCGTGCAAAAATCATGTTACTTAATAAACCAAAACTTTGGGTACAATTTTGTGCCCCTATAAAGAAACTACTAAGTCCCAAGCCCCACATAGGGGGATATAAGGGACCAAAAACTAGAAAAAAACTCCAAACTAAGAAGGGGCAAAAGAAAAGATAGTCTCCAAACTAACCAGTAAGAGCTAATAGGGGAGGAGGAAGAACAAACATGGCCAATCAAAATACCTAAGAAAATGCCTATATGAACTACACCTCGGCTTCCAAGTCAAATAGGTTAGTCGTCCCCTTTCCCATCTCCTAGCCGATCTTCTCAGATGGATCACAAGAGACTCATATTAAGGAGACAAGTCTGCCACTTCTTGTCTCCCTCCTGAAGAGATGAACCAATTGCAACTAGTCATTACTTCACTGGGTAGAGAACCAATCAAGGCACCTGAAGTAGCTCCAAAGCACAACCTCAAACCTACTTCCTTTGGCTTCTATAGCTGAACTTCAGCCATCATAGAGCCTCTAGCATTAAGCTCATCTACACATAGAGGATACGAACAACAAAAGGCACCTACAGCAAACCAGATAAAGTCTGCTATCGATAACACCAATTAGCTAGATCATGAACTCATTTGGATCCTCGACAATCAAACACTAGACACAGTCAAGCCCTTGCCCATAGAGGCATATCAGTGAACACCTTGAGACCGCGATCACACATGGAGGAGGCAGCATCGTCAGGTGTTGCCACCCTACCATGTCATGGATGACATTAGCTGTCGTTAGCACAACAACCCAACATCAAACTCCTGAATGGCATCCCCACCCACTGCAATAGAGGAGTCAAGGGAGGAGACGAAACACCTCAACCCCCTAGAATCAACACTACACGTGATCTCCATGTAGCAGCAAAGGGGGCAAGGAGGAGAAGGATGAATCGTTCTGCCCCTTGAACCATCCCACTGTGAACATCAGTGGCATAAGGCCAACACCATAGTTCAGCATGTCAATGGGAACGATATAGAAGATTCTAAGACGGAGTTGAAGAGGCCGTAGAGAAGGAGATCAGGGTTCCTGTGAAGAAGAGGTGACACCCCTTACATCACCTGCAGATGGAGCTGAAGCGTGAATCCAAGATCTAGGCCGTTGACTTCACTCCAATCATCACTCTTGGGTGGAAGGATTCGACCACATCAAAAATTCCTAACCAGGACCAGATCTCCGATCCTCATACGCATCGCGTCCCATCGTCAACTTTGACTCCAAGAAGAGGCTCCAACAATTTGGGCTAGAAGATCCGCTCCCTATCACTAGGGCATCGCTACCCACTTCAATCTGCAATGGTATAATGTTGACCATGTCACCCTAATGGTATGATAAATGGAATGAATGGTTGCTAAGAATGCAGCACATTAAGTGGTCATGTTGACCTAAATATTACTATATAATAATCTAACCTAATAATATATGTGAGTGAGTTAGGTGTCATAACCTAATAATATACCTTGATACATATAAATGAATTATAATCATCTAGTCATAGTTAAATCAAGTCTTCAGTACATGTAAGGCATATTACCTATTCTCTAAATACACACCTCATTTATCACCTTATCTTAATTTGGTATATGCATTAAGTTATTGTTTCACCTTATTCGAATACATATAATGACTCAAATGTGATAAAGAGTAATTAGATTTACATAAGCATGACTAAGTCTACAAGAATTTGAAATACCTAATGTGATGTTCAATATATAATTTATAATATGAAGTGTAAAAGGGAGCAAATGGTTAAGAATGACATTAATGTGATCATGATAGTTGATATAACAATGTGTAATTTAGGTGTAAGAAATTAATATGACATTATTATAGACTTAATAACTTCTTGAATTATATTATTTCTCACAAAATAATATGTGGTAATTATATATGATGGTAATATGAGTATTATGGAGAATAAAATTCAAGTTATTAGGGAGTTTTATCTAATATGCTTATAAAAATTGAGATGATTTCGTAAACCCTAATTGTGCTTAAAACCCTTAGTGTGGTAGATAAGGGTAAGACATGTGATTTGTACATAATGTTGAGATGTAATACTTTATATAATAATGTGAATACAATGTGATACAATTAATAGAATATTAAGGATGATGGAGATTTCATGAGCCAAAATGTGTGTTGTATTACATTTGATAAAAAGTAATGTGAATAGTGGAAACCTGCATGAGCCATTAAAACCTGACTTATGTGTAGAGTTTGCATTGTATCCTATATTAAGGGTTATCACCTAGTTGCTTAAGGATGAGTTGTTACGTACTCACCCTTCCCTCTTGTTGTGATTTTAGGGACGAAATCCTCATTAAGGTATGGAGTGGTGTAACAGACTGAATCTTAGGGTTCTTTTGCAATTTACCCACTTTCAAGCTTTTTGTTTCCTTTTTATCCTTTTGGGCTTTTACCTAATTTTTACTATCTTTTCTATATATTTTGGCCTCAATGTTACTTTTGAGCTAAGCTTGATGGCTTGAACCACAATTTACCCACATTCAGGACAATGAATGGGTGTTTGCACAAATATCTCAAATTATGTGTTAATTAGAGCTTAATAATGCAAAATGGCCAATTATGAGAGGTAATTAGTGGAGTATGTTAATTTTGAGTAATTCTGTCGTTTTGGAATAAGAAATAAGAGTTAATTTGAATTTGAGTTCAATTATTGTGATAATCACCCTCTTATATCCTCTCTCCTCTAAATTTTTATTTAAATCATTAAAAAGGAGAATAAGAGGTGGGGCATGACACCTGAATGGCTCTAGAATAATAATCTCCAATTTTATTGAAGGAATTGCGAGAACTAACTCACAATCATCTCTTTTCGACATACGCCATACTAATTACTTGACTTAATAGTGAAAAGAAGATTAAATTGAACCTAAGGGTCACTAGAGTAACTTTACCTTATGATAGGAAAGAATGATATTGTTTTCTACCTATGGAGATTCACAATTTCAAACTTAGGGCTTCTAGTCCCACTATTCACTTTTCAACTTCTAGTTTGTTCAATGGTAGTAATTGGATGTTCTATACTTTTCTTTTTCTATCATTCTAATTTGGCTCGACTATTATGTGTAGCATATCTAAGAAAATAGTTTTCTATTAATTCGCCCTTTTAAAATGCATTAAGTAACACATTAAAGACCAATATGGTGATTAATGGCCAAAAGATAAATAAAAATGAGATTTAAAGCATAGGAATCTTCTAGACTTAATTATGGACCAATGGTTCAAATTTGGGATCATTTGACCACTATTTGACGCCTCAATTCATTTTTAAAATATTGGATTAATGTTTTACCAATGAATTAAATCATATTTATTAATGTCGCACATTTAAGCTAAGATTCCATTTTAATTCACCTATCGTGTGCCCCCTCACCTAGGCGAGTGATTCAAGGGTCAGAATTTGATCATCTAGATTGACCTCCACATCTGATGGCACGAGACTCATCCCCTACCTCCCGACTTGTAACGCTTCAGCAAGGAATCGATCCATGATCACCTACTTCCTCCACGTTAAACTATTTCTCTTTTGAATTTCTCTATTCACTTCATCTCTCTACCTAAAATCTAACAAGTCATAACACATGACCCCTCCCGCTGTGTGCGCAAAATGCCCAATAGGGCAGTTACTCCATTCTCCACCTCCACCGTACAGAGGACCCTCCGTCCCCTCTCCAGCCTATATAAAGGGTTGTCGAGCACCCTTAGACCGCACCCTACACTTCTCCTCCTCCAATTCCTCCTCGATGGTTGTGAGTACCCCAGACCTACTCATTCTTCATCCCGATGATGGTGACACACAGTTTGACCCTCTGACCACCTCAGCCAAATCAACGACATGGTAACCATCTCCGACCTCTACCCTTTCATTTCCTACTCTCAGTTTGCCTCACAAAAGCCCCAAACGTTATGATCTATAAGCCGCAATAGAGCTCCACTGTCACTGTGTGTTTTCCCATTGTAGTGCTCCTTCACCGCAAAAACTCAGGCATTCGCCTCGCCTCACATCCGTGAGTGATTTCCAACCCCTAGATTCCTGTGTTCAGGTCACTATATTCAGTTTTTAACCTCAACTTTGATTCACTGCTTCTCGGGGTTTTTCAATGTGTTTGACATTTGTATGGGTCTTCGTCCTATGGTGAATGCACCCCTGACCTAGCCAGACCACCGTAGTCTTTTCTGCATTCTCCGTTTGCCAAGCTGTCGTCTGTTGGTGCAAGTTCATTCAAAAGTCAAGCTCTAGTAGCTTGCACTCTCACCATGGCTAGGCTGAACAATCCTAGTCGTGTAATGACCAAGGTATCCATGCCCTTTCAATCAGCCTATTAATCCACCATGTGCTTGAAATTAATTTTGCAGTTGTTTTGTTTTATCAATGTAATACGTGTTAGGTGAAATTACGTAATTAACCCTAGTCATTTAATTGGATTACAAATCATGCATGGACATTTTGGGTTAATCTTCTGTCACCTCTCACCTTCCTATTTTGAGAAGATGATGAAAGTGTGGAGAAATATTATTGGGCCACAAGAGCGGGACTCGGGCCCAGTATCCTCTAGGCAGATAAATGCCATGTGGTTTTTTGTCATATTTTTGGAAATTCACAATAAATCGTAGGATTATAGGAAAAAGACAAATAAATAGTTGTTTAAAGGATGTTTCATGTAGAATCTGAATTTGTGGTTTTTGAGTATTGATTCCCATTCATGTTTTGAAGTTTAACATGAATACCTTTTTTATTATATAAAATGTTCTAAAATATGTATAGTTCATTTTAACTCCAAATTGAGAAACTAAATATGTTTTGTTAATCAGTGAAGTCTAACAAATTGTTTGGTTTAGGTTTTGAGTCCTAAATTGAGGTTTTGTCTTGAAGGTATAAAATTAGGGTCTCAACCCTTAAATTACATCAAACTCTAATCCTTGTTATAAAATACTTGAATTTAGGGTTTCAAGATCTTGGACAAATTTGATGGATGAAAAGTCTTCTTTAAAAATCTCAATTGAGGTATGTCCATTCTAACCCTAAAGTTGGGCTTATTTATCCACACGTAAATTCTTAATGACGCATGAGCTTATTTTATTCATTCTTGCAATTCTTCTATAATTCAGTTAAGGGTCTTGGACCCCACTTACAATTGTTGATAAACTTATTCTATCTGCCATTCAATTACTTTAGCATGATGATGAAAATGACTAGTTAAATAGTAAAGTGTGCATGAGTACAAACCACCCATAGTATTGGGCATGAGCCCAGGGGAATGTGACCACTCTCTCCAATTTATAAAATATTAGGGTGTTTGGAAATGTGTTACTTTCCCTCACCCAGAGGTTGAGGTCTGATAGGAGCCTCATTGCTATGTTAGTATAATTTATTCACATTTAATCATGCATGCAAAATTTATTATTGTTCTACTTGGTAGAATTTCTCATTTGATATACTTGCCCCATACTCTTGATATCTAGTAGTTTTGTTTTGTCATACTCAACTGTTGATTTATCATTTACCTATAATTGACACATACATTTTATATCCTCTTGTTGGGTGACCTTAACCACCCAGGTATAGGATCAGAGTGCGCATCATGAGCATGGTGAACCAGCCTAAGGCTAGGAAAGGAGTCCATCCTTCTCTCATGAAATGATTGGTTAAGTTAGTTTTTATTGGAGACATATTGTTGTAGTCATTTCCCTCTACTTAGGTTCTTTCTTTTGTATAAAGCATGTACACCCATATTGGGAAAATTACTATGTACTCTTTATTTAAATTGAATATAGTCAAAATTTATACACTTTTGCTTCTATCCAATTGGAATTTTTGCATACCATTGTTTTTAGTAAATAGGTGGTGATTTCACGCTCTTTACAACATGGTATCGTAGCCAATGGTAGTCAGACTTGACTATTTCAATTTGTCTCCTTAGTTAGAAATTCGTATCTTATATAGTTTTCCCTAGTTCACCTTAGAATTAACCTATAATAAAAGGTTGATCCAGAACCATAGTAGTTTCAAATTAGATACACCTTTAAGGTGATTACTCTATTGTGTACCTACTAGGGCTAGAAGTTGAAAGTGATGGTGTCTAGAAAGGGTCAGAACTTGGGGGCTAGCAAAATTTTCCTCCGCACCACTGGCTTGGTTTATAGGGACTCCCGAGTTCACATGACACCGGCCTAGACTGATCTGATAAAAGGAGGTTTGAAGAACACCCATTGGTCCATTTACATTGTTGGCGTTCAAACTAGGTTGGATAGTAAGTTTCCTTTCCACGTGGAGGGAAAGTGTCAAGGAGATCTACTCCATTCTGTGCTCAAGTCTTGTCACATTCTTTTTAATCGCATTGAAACCTTTGAATCTAGAGAGGACTTCATCTACAAAACTTGAGTTGTATCTTTGACCATGTTGCTTCCTATTTATAGGAGAATGGTTTGCCTTCACCTCTTCACCAAAGGACTCAATATAATTAATGAAAAAACTAGTACTTCCCACTTGATTTTTCATCATGTCCATCATTTTAATAAGAATCTTCATCATTTGTGGGATGGAATAATTAGGAGATGGAGATATCACATCAGTGGCATGGTCACAATCATTGGACAAAGTAGAAGTTATATGTATTAATTTTATAGCCATGTGCTTAAACAATGGACATGACTCTTTGGGGAGTCTAGTAATGAAACTACCTCCATATGAAGAATCCACTACCG